>OY982568.1:5820955-6071762 GCA_963859945.1 Euplagia quadripunctaria
AAACATACGCATGAACGAGGACAAATTTACTAAGGTAGATTATGCATTAAATATTTTATAACCTCTTTGACATATTTTATCGTAATTTTATATCTACTTAACATAATTTTATTGCGACTATAATTAACGAAACGTCAAGCCCGACACGTTTAAATGAGTAAATATCGAATTACAAATATAATTTACCTGAGTTATTAAAAACGTGCTTATATCAAAGATTTAAATCGTTATATTTAATTAGCCCTAAAAGTTAAAATTACATACTAATGTGAATCGGTTTATTTAGAAGACGTTCTTTCTTTCTTTCTAAGAAAGACAACTCCTGCATTAGGAATTAATCCTGTGTCGCGGGGGACTTTACAAACATAGAAACAACGGACACAAAGAACACTCAGAGTAAGGTAGGAATCGAACCCACGACCTATAAGCATAGCGGTCAGGGTCACTAACCACTAGACCAACAGGCCAGTCCACCATTAATGGCTCATATAAAGCCATAAGTGACACGCGTATTCATGAATATTACACGTAAAATGATTTGGATCCTTAAAAACCTTAGAAATATTCTTAGGCCAGCTTTTCTAAGGACGATATAATCATCTCGCTCTGGTTCAATCAATTATAGACTATTGCATACCATTGGACGAAGCGTGCAAAACCAGTTATATATTTATGAGATTTTTGCTCAAAGTAATGTTGAGAAAACACTATCTTTATCCGAAATCAATGCTCTACATAAAAAGCAATGTTCTGGCAGTCAGACAATTATTTGATGTGTTAATCGGGACTTAATCGCGGTAATAATCAGAAGGTACAATACCTTTTTTGGTTACCCAACGTTTCGATCGAATTGCACCGATCGTGGTCTCGGGTAGACTCCATGTCTGTAGACGGCTTATTACCGCGATTAATTCCCAAATAACACATCAAATATGCATAGTCGCGAAAGTTTAAAGACAATTATTTGTCTTGCGCACTACACTTCGCAAACATAAAGAAATTACTTACGATCCAAGGACCACGCATGCCACACGTAGAACAATTCGACCATGCGAATCTGTCTTACACAACACAGTCTTCCTCAGACGACACTCTATCTTATTTTCTTGCACCCTTCACAACAAAATTATTTCGGTGTTAAACATTTATCCTAAAAACGTACATAAATTTACAAATGCTGTTAACAATATTTACGTAATCTTATTTATGACCTGGAATCCTGAAATACAGGACTTTCCTAGTTTAGACTCCAGTTCACAGTATTATAAAACGCACGTAAATAGAAGACGTAACAAGGATTAAGAAAACTGAAGTGGAAATGGACAGATCATACAATAAGAGGTATTGAAAAACGGAACATTTTTTTTTATGCTGGTACCCTAGGAATTTAAAACAAAAACGAGGCAGACAGAAGGTGGGAAGACGAAATAAACGCCATTGCAGGGAAACAGAGTAGAAAGAGATGGAAGAGGCCTTTGACAAAGTTGAGCAAACAGACCAAGTTGTCGATGTCGTAGACTCACTAGAGTCATCAATATAAAATAATAATTATTGTTAAAACTTTTGTGTCTGAATAAAGGCTTATATTATTATTTGTGTTATATATGCAAAGATGGATGTAGCCTTTCTCTATAAATTTCCTGAATAAAGCAGTGTCACTTCACGTATGAGAACAGAAGCAATTGTTAAAATTTGTTAAACTAAGTAAACTCTAACTAGATTTTATAATTACTCGATATTTGGCAGCAATACGCATCTGACAACTTAAACCTTTTGATTGAAATGTATATAATAATAGGTGGTTCGATCATATATATAAATAGTAATACCTTATATCATAAATATCACTTCGGACTAAAGCACTTTTTACATTGATTGCCATAGTACTATGGCTGTAATTAATCTGCAAACTGGCATAAGTGGCACACCGAGCACGCGCATGTAGCCTTATGAGCCGTAGAATGTTGTACTACATCGCTAAGTAAGACGAGTCTTGCAACGATTTCAGACCCGTTGTAAATATTAAATGGCGACATATTGATTCGGGACATAT
The DNA here is from genome assembly GCA_963859945.1 of Euplagia quadripunctaria. Classification (NCBI taxonomy): domain Eukaryota; kingdom Metazoa; phylum Arthropoda; class Insecta; order Lepidoptera; family Erebidae; genus Euplagia; species Euplagia quadripunctaria. Next base: position 5,823,009 of record OY982568.1, read on the forward strand.
ATTTCGAATTTCACTGTTTTTAACTTAACAATCCAGTCATGTAGAACATATCAAGTGCGTCCTAGTAAGTTAATCTAATATTCGATCTAAACTCAGTTCAAGACTATGTATGAAATCCTTTCAACCCTTTACACAAGTCCATACATAGTACTTACTGTTGCAATTTATATTCAAAGCATGACTCGGCCTTACAAACGCAGCGAGCGATGTAGTAACGTAAAAAATAATATATTGTCGGGGAAAGAAGAGAAAAGCGGGAAAAGTGGAAAAATCATGAGTTATTGCGGTGCGGTCGATTCGCGACCCGTCTGCCTGTTGTCATTAGTGCCCGTAAATTTTATCGCCAGAAAAAACAATGCGTGAAAAACATGCAGTTCTTTTTGTGAAATCGTAGTATGTGTTGATGGGCAAGGAAATCAAGTGTTTGATGAATCAAACATCTTGTTTGTTTTGTATTTATTTCCTTTTTGAACATCATATCCCCTATACTACAAAAGACGTAGTTTTATTTTAATTTCGAATAGTACCTAGACTCCGGAAATAATGCACGCTCTGAATGATTTTAAAATTTTTTAATACTAGTAGATAATTTATTTTTAAAGTGTAAGTTTTTTTGCTATTTTTTTATACATATGGATAGTTAGTTAATTCATGAGAAACCTTTTGAAAGACCTATCAATATGAAAAAAATGCATTCATACTTTTAGCAGAACTCTAAAAATAATCGATCGAATCGATAATATTAAATTTTGAACATGACGTTGCATTTCAATGCGTTTTCATTTTAGAAAAAAATCAAGAACTTAGGTTGTTGCTAGGATGTTGATACAACGATCCGATTACTGTGAAGAAGATTCAAATAATTATAATTATAGTTAAAAACTAAAAAAACCACGCTTTTATAAAAAAATCAACTAAAAAATAAAGAAATTAATCGAATTATTGCATTGTCATCGGTCTTTGACAGGTGTGCAAAATTTGAATGAAATCTGGCCGTTTAAAGTGGGTCAAAATCGTGCCCAAAGGAGTCGGTTACAAACATACAAACAAACATACATACAAGTGAAGCTAATATAAAGCGTGTAAAAAATGTAAAATCATTGAAATTAGTATGAAAAGTTATTTATTTTTAACATTGTTTATAATTAAGTATCAATACGAGAGATAGAGTAACATAACCGAGATACTGCATATTAAAAAAAGTTTTAGAATATTATAGTATATTATAAATATATTAGGGTATAAGGGTTCATACCAGAACTAAAACCTGTTTAGTCGCCTACAAAGTGTACGTCAACGGCTCAACCTAAGCCAAGTCCAGACGACACGTGTACGTCGCTCCTACGTGCAAGTGCAAGGCTCTACTACGGATAGGGGCGCAATAACCCTCAAAAGGTAGGGGGTGTCCAAAATATTTTTTATGAGGACTAAATAAAAAAAATATTGACGTATTTCAAAGTATTGTACGCTTCCTAAATAATTTGGTATTACGATAAACATTCTTTTTACGGCGAACAACATTTTAATTACAATTTATTTTGATTCACATTTTTATTAAAATTTTCCGCAGACTCCTCGGCGCATCGTCTTCTGGGTTATGTTATGATATTTGGACACCCTCGAAGGGGGTGTACACAGGTTTTTAGGGGGTGTCCGACACCCTGGACACCCCCTGTTGTTGCACCCCTGACTACGGACTTAGGGTAATTGAAACCTAAGTAAAGCTGTTAAATTACTAATTATATATTTTTTTAAATTACTAATTATTAATAATCAATTTCCTTGAATCTCGTGATCGTCATAACCTACAATTCGACAGTAGTAAATATTTTGGTGAGAAGGGAAACCTAGATCCCTGTTACTGTTAGTAGGTACATATACTCTTTGTTGAGGGAGTTCAGTATGCCTTCCGTGTTTGTGGCAATTTATTAAGGTGTATACTTAACTATTGCCATCGGTAGCGTTGACCAAACCAGGATAACTTATTTCTCTATCTCTTAAGACAAGATCCACGTTCAAGAGATAGCGCACTATGAATGTGAACAACTATTTAATAATAGTGGTCCTTAAAATTCTCACCGGATTCTTCTAATTAGCCTTTGACGTAGAACTTGCTCCTGGCCCTGGATGTTTTTCCTTTTACATTTCCATTGGTGTTATTTCGTTTTTAACCGACGAAAAAAAAAGGAGGAGGTTCTCAATTCGAGTGTATGTATATTTTTTATTACAATATAAGAAAACTTTCACTTATCTGAAAGGGTTCATTATAACCACAGAGCATGGAAATGACAACGTTTTTGCCTGTTACAGAGTTCCTAACATTACTTACAAAGGGGTCGACCATTAATCACGTAAAGCTCGAAAGGGGAGGAGGAGCTCGGAAACAATCATGAAATATCACATGGTAGAAGGGGGGGATAGTGAGATATCACGTGTAATAATTGTTTTGTTGAGCGTGCGATTTCTAAACCGAAAAGTGGTGCACCTTTGCTTTATTATTTTTATGCCAGTCAGAAACAATCTCCAACCGTAATGTCTGTCTGGACATTTTCATCACGGTATTTAATTCTCCAGCATTAGATTATATCTTTATTTAAAGATAATATTCTAAATTTTTTTAAGATACTTTTTACTAAAAAATATATACACGTGATTTTGGATGGGGGGGGTGGGGTTGGTCTAAACCCTTACCACGTATCACCAGGGAGGAGGGGGGTAAAAAAGATGCTAAACACCATCACGTGATTAATGGACGACTCCTAATGTGCAACTCTCGATTACTAAGAATTCATAAAAAAATCCAATCCTATTCAAAATTTTAAGGTATTTGCAGAAATGTATGATGAATACATTTGACAATGTAGAGAGGTTATGGTCATGTTTCAGGTATAATATAACTGAATATTTCTTGAAGCAGGTTTCGCATGCAAGACCTTAACACGACACTCTTGTAGGTATATCAAACACAGTCAGCCACCGATATAGTCATTTAGATACGGTTAGGTCAACTGTCTATATTGTGGTCTCGTTCTTACATTCTACATCCTTTACTTAGACTTATTATACCAATAAATATACAAAACCCAACGTTACTTATAAAATATATTTTACCTATATTACCTATGCGCGTATTCATTATTCGTTCTATAAACACAATAGGTGCACTTGTGCTCGCATGTAATAAAAATAAACAAAGTGGGCTATATAATATCGGGGCACCCGCGGGCGATGAAAAATAAATAAAAATGCGTTGCGGGAGGGAAAATGAAAAGCCACTTAGTGCCGCCCCTTGCGGATTTACTAACAAACTAACAGCATCGGGGCGTGTGTCGTTTTGTTGAAAATAAGGGTGCTTCGCTCGAGTGTACATTCCTGTAATATGTCCACAGATTAGAAAGTCAAGTTTTTATGAAATAGGATTTTTGCTTAATAAAGGGAGTCTGGTTTGCAATAAATTAATAACGAATGTAACTACCGACTAAGCATTGGACGTTTTAGACGATTTGTATAGATAGATTTTTTTTTTTTAGAAAAAAAAAATTATTTTTAGAAAAGACTACTAGTAACGTGGGTCACACATTACTAGTATTCTTATTAACCCCTCCAGCTAAGCTAAATTGCTTGTGTTAGGAGTGGGTTCACGTCGGTAGTGCACTGGGTGGGGTTCGAACCCGCGACCACTTGATCGCAAGTCCGACGCCTTAGCCATTACGCTACCGCCGCTCATATATCAGATAGATAGAATATTCTTTATTGTACACCATTAATTGAAATTCATTGAAACAGATCATAGCTTAAAAATTAGAGTACGATGGGCGGTCTTATCGCTAATAGCGATCTCTACCAGACAACCTTTAGATGGAGATAATAATAGAAGTATTAAATAACAATAGTTGATGGCGTACTATATTGAGAATATAGAAAAGTATTTAAACGTATTAATATATATATATATATAAACACATACACACACATATATACGTACCTATATACATATATAATCCAGTTTAATAATATAGCCATTTAGTAGAGATTACATAGTATATTCTAAAGTAATTTTGATCTTAGTTGTGAAATTTAATAAATAAAATAAAATGGAGGTATTACAGTGATAGATAGTATTGCTTGACCATATTTTTAAAGGTTGTAATGGTTTCAGCTTGCCGTATCTGTACTGGTAATGCATTCCATAAACGAACAGCCAAGACCATAAAAGATTTGTCAAGAAAAGTTGTTGAATGCACCGACACCTCTAGTATCAGACTTTCCGATGGTCTTAAGCATTTCGTATGGGTACCATGAAGGAACTCAAATCGTCCTTTTAAATAGGAAGCTGTATGAGGGTTAAACAGTATGCTGTATAGCAAAGAGAGAATATGAGCATTAATAAAAATTGTATAGTAATTAATAAAAATTAGAACAAGTAACAGTAGGCTTTTCTGTTGTAAAATTTACCCATGTACCATCTTAACGAAGGCATAAAGAAACTTTTTTAAATAAAACTTTATTTTAGTTTATAGTTAATATAGTAGTAAGTGGTATCTTAACATAGAGTTATATTAGTACACCACAGACTATCCTCAATTATGTTTATATATATTTTTTATTTAACATAAGGCTTACCAACTAAAATATATACTGGGTATTTACATGAAAACATTTTAAATTAAAGGTGAGCACAGCATTACCTATATCTAAAGTGTACATACATGTAAGGTTAAAATTGAATGATTAACTTATATATACTACACAAGAAAATTAAGGCTAGACTAGAGACTAAATTAAAACAATATTATACTAAACTAAATTATACTATACTAGACTAAATATTGTTTTTTTAAATGTTACTATTATTAGAAGAAAATGTTTATGTCTGCTTTATTAAAAATAGCAATACATTTTCCGATTTGACAATACTCGTGCAAAGGTTTTTCAGTATAATATATTTTAGTTTATATAAAAGTTTTCTGCAAGAAATCGCCGTGTGTTATGACCGCCGATTGTTATCACTATCACTACATATTATAAAACAAAGCCCCCGCCGCGTCTGTCTGTTCGCGATAATCTCAATAATTACCGAACGGAGTTTCATACCGTTTTCACCAATAGATGAAGTAACTCATGAGAAAGGGTTGAGGAAAAATTAATTAAGGTTTTGTGTAAAATGGCTGAAATATGACGATGAATGATTGTTGAAAATGTCAGAAAAAAATCAATATAATACAATATGCTTTGTCTTTGCTACCTGTCCGAAGCCGGGGCGGGTTGCTAGCAATAATACATTTGTGACACATTTGCGTTGTTTACTACTTAAAAGGTGTACCATTAAGAGAAATAAATAAAAAAAACTGTACGATATTCAAACGATGGAATGACGGAAAATCGTCTTTCTTTTTGCAGCATATCTGGATTGCCTGATCTAGTTATACCCCAGGATATAACCTGAAGCCTCGACTCCAGTTGTTAGTAGCTCCAAAGCTGAAACGTAAGAAAACAAAAAATATCCAAACCTAACTCTTAAATAGAGTCAAAAGTCTTTTTCAGAATACGTGTTGGAAATTGTCCTAATGTTCCTTTATTGATGATAAGTTATTGATACTGCTGATAATAATAACCCCTTATCATTTATATGAAAGACTTTATTAAAGAATTCGTCTGCTAAACTACGGTAATTACCGTATAAAGTTAGAATAAGGTATGAAGTAAATAAATGTATATAGTTCATACCTGTTACCTAAACGCACATTACGTGTGCGTAGTTTCAATGACGTGAAAGTTGCGCAAATCAAAATAGACGCTCCAACCACTGCTCGTACATAAAACTGTATCAAACCACGTTTCGCTTACACGTCGCTCTTGTTTACTGGTCTATCTAACGTACATCTAGTGGATGGCGTTATGTGCCACGTAATCAGTATCACTACATACTATAAAAGAAAGTCCCCCGCCGCGTCTGTCTGTCTGTCTGTTCGCGATAAACTTAATAAATACCGAACGGATTTCCATACGGTTTTCACCAATAGGTAGACTGATTCATGAAGAAGGTTTAGGTGGATAATTAATTGAGGTTTTGTGTAATATAAACGAAATATGACGATGATTGTTGAAGATATCGGACAAAACAATATTTGCTTTGCTACCCGTGCGTAGCCGGGCGGTTTGCTAGTATATTTATTTATTGCTAAAGTTTTACTAAAACTGTGTTGAATTTAGTGATTGGATTTCGAAAAATAATATCTTGCTACTTAGCTAAACTCGTACAGCTGTTAACTGCCCTATACCCAAATCAATTGCATCTGTTCATCTAAAGGTTGTCTGTAAGAAATCGCAATAAGCGATAAGACCGCCATTTGTACCATTACTTGTTTGTCTTTGTAAATGTTGTAAACTGTTCCTCGTGGCGTTTGTATTGTATCTTGATTACAATCCAACTTTACGTTACCATAGTTTTAAATAAACACCGTGAAGTTTATTGCAAATAAAACGACTGGCCATGTTAAAAACCTTGCTATTGATTTATCATTAAGAAGATTAGTCAATTTGATGATTAGTATTCAGTGTTAAAAGCGTGTCCACCAATTTGAGCGCTGTTATATGTTTCCATATAAATTTAAATAAGTTAAGCTATAACAATAGCTATTTTTCTTAATACATTTTATTAAGTACCGATCATACTTTCCTACGCCTCTGACAAAATCATAAAACACAACATATGTGTTATAAAAATACCTCCTCATGTTTTAACTTAAAACAATAACTTTGTAAAAACTGTCCTACTGTTGCTTTCATATTGCAATTAAAATAATTTTAACCAATATGTTATATTGCTGACCCGTATCCAAGGGAAATCTTCTTTTTGATGTGGGTCAACATGACAAAAGTATTGAAATCAGTGTAACCAATTTAAGTATAAAATACGTGAAAATTAATAAATTTTGAACGTACGCGTTGCAAGACAAACGATTTCATATTCACGTTTCTTCAAATAAAATGAAACCGTGAATGTATTTTCACCTTTTAGAAGTAAAAACATCGAAATTATTGCTGTATAACGAAATATTTGCCTTCAATACGAGATTTATTTCTTGGCACTACCTCACATACATGCATCCGCTATTTCGTTTAGTCATCGACCATCAGAATCGTGTCCAATCTGTCTCCGTTTGATACAAACGCGATCCTTTTGCGTTCACATACACATTTGCTTAACTTGTTTGTGTACAAGGTTTTTGTGGTATATGTTGAGTTTATTTTTACATACAAAGAAGGTACCAACACAGTGTAATGGCGCTTGGGAAATTCTAATATTTAGAATGGCTTTAAATTACCATTAAAACTTTCAGGACTAATTAAAAAAAAAAATACATATATAGACAGACTATTTAAATGCATGCGTCATAAAATTCCTCCGCATCGTCGCCTACTGGAAGTGTTCCCAGAAGGCTGGCAGCATTGCCACGTTGAATGGCAATGCTTAGATATTATCTAAGCAAGAAAAAGGCCCGTTCTGGTCACGACAAGTGTCGATCAGTCGCTTAGCTAGTTCCTTATAAACGGAACGAGCACTGGGACCCCATGACTCTGGCGTTTCTCGACCCCAAAAAACATTTAGGATATATTTTGATTATGCAAATTTAGAAGGTATCTCTAGAACAAGAATGATTGCTGATTTGACGAATCAGAGTCCAGTTCAGTTCTAAAGTACCGACTAGAGATTAGAAGTCATTTACAAACACAATGCTTAACCTATCATATATCATCAAAGAACAATTGAGGGAAAAAAAGTTCCGAAACATGTCATAAAGTCGTTAAAACTGATTCCTTTCAATTTTTTAAATCTACACGATACCAATCTAATTTACCACTATTCTGCGTATTCCTTTTATTCTACGATGAATTCTTTTTTCTATATTCATAGATCTATACGAGGAAGCGATTAAACTTTTTAAGTAATACACATAACATCATCGATGATCGATATTATCGGCTAAAATTACGCCCCTCCACAAACGTAGTTCTACAAATGACTATGATATATGTAATTGTTATTTGTATCATGGTATAAGGAACAATATCACTATAATCCTTTTGTCTAATTTACGAGCGTCTGATACCAACAATCATATCAGCTGGATCAATCAGTAATTAAAACGGAACTGTACAATCGAGGGCTAAAGTGCTAAGCCGGGTTTAGGCCGCGTGCAAACAGAGCTGACGCCGGCCGATGTCACATACGCACGCAAGCACGTGACCGACACGCGCATCCCCATTACATACACATTAAGGAGATATTTGGACTATTACCGGACGCTTATCGCGTTATCTTCGCCATCGGCTCATCCCGGTTCTGCGGAGTCTGGGAAACTTATACAACACTTTTTGGCCAGCATAAGGTTACTGCTCCAGTTTACAAAAGCACTTTAGGCGAAAATGTCGACAAAAATGTTTAGATTGTATGACAATCTATTTTATTTTATTGAAATCAATTTTATTTTATTAAGACTGCATCAATGGCGCAATGGTTTAAGCGGTCTCCTCACCACTCGGCCGCTCAGTGTCCTTGTGATCCACAAATTGTTGTCCCGACTTTGGGTGTTCTTTGTCCATTGCTTGAATATTTGACACAAAAAATAATTTCTAGTGCGGGAGTCTTAAAAGAAAAATAATGCCGCGCTCGTGAGTGTAATACTTTTGAGCAAAGAACGTAGTTAATCACTGTTAAATCGGCACAATTCTAGATGTTATAATTATACTTTAATATCATGTAATTAGTAACTATGACCAGAGCCCAAACGTAGTTTTATTAAACTATTCTTCACTAAAATATTATTGATAAACACATACATACTTATTTTAATATAACTTCTTTAATTAAGTTCTGTCTCTGGAACAGTATTTACATATACAGTACATAAACATTTTCAGATGTGATATAACAACACAAACATATTTACCAGGTATGTACATAAACTGCGCAGGCCAGCTACGATTACATTACCAACACAGACCATGGAAAGTGAGATAACCAATGAAAACATTAAATTTCGTATGTTGTGGTGTGACTTTCAATTCCGTTAATATTTCACGTCACTTTAATCAAAACGCATATTGCTCGAACTTCTGTAAAAGTATCTTATTTGCGTTTACGCATATTATTAATATTTTGATATAAGGTTTAATTTAAAAAATATAAATATTTGAATTTTTATGTAGTATATATTTCTCTTAGACTTTGAACATCAAAAAATATCGAATCCGGGGTCAATATAAAATTTATTTATTTTTTAAATAAAAAGATATCCTCTTTATGAGGAGTCACTTAAAATGATAAATTTCAGGTGTAGTTAGCAAAAGGTGAATCATTGTGAATTTTTATTAGGCAAATAACAGTAAAAAAGAATGCATGCCACGCAATAAAAACGACAGTCATAACACCACTTTAATAAGAAACATTGCTTCCGATCCCTGACACCATCAAATTACAACAGAGTGAGGGGAGGTCTCACTTAAATATGAATCATTTCATTATAATGCCGTATTCAATCCGAGTAAACCTCACTTCATGTTGTTATTACAACAAGGGGAGCGTACAAACATAAAAATGTATTATACGCGAACACTAAGCCCCGTGGAGACGATAACTGACACTTAATACCATAGAGCGTGACCGCATTACTCTGTGATCTATGGTCCACAAAATCTGTGAGCGCAACTTTATCTATGAATCGGACCTGTCAAAAATTGGAGGGAATCGAAATCGGTTTTGTGCAAAACTGTACTTCGTCCATGTGCGTTCAATTTTGTTCCTTAATACATGGAAATAAAGAAGCACTATAAAGTTAGAGTGTATGGATTTTTTGTGGTAGTCCCTTGCATACGAAAATAAAATTTACACGGTTAGTTATAAGGCATGGAGCTCTATGGGTTGTTGTACTTTTGGTTGTTGACTGAGGGTTGGTTGACGTTTTATGGGAACAGCAAATTCGGCACGTGTCAAGCGATGGAATTAGCTGTAATACTTGCATTAATAAAGTGTGAAATTGCCACCAGCGGTCTGTGTTTGTTATAATACTCTATTAGGTGTTTTAGAGCGGCTTCCCCCGAGAATAGAAATAATCCGAATTGGATTGTTCTTTTGTTAATTATATTTATATCATAAAGACAAATAACACAACTACACTGACAAATATTTATTCCTTTTTGTTTCATATAATAAGATTTGATAATAAAAAGTCTTGATACCCACATTGCAAAGACTAAGGATCACACTTTTATATACTTACCCAGTCTAGTTAGGCATTTTCACACAACAACATCCGGTCGTTGAGATGTTCAAATTTATAAAACACAACACAACTAGGTATCTGGGCAATAGATGTGTTGTTTGTTACGATTTTAAAGTGTGAACCTTACTTATTGGCGTGAATTGAGGCACTTGGACGACAAATAATAAAAACTTAAATGTGAAAATGGGAGCCAAGTTCAATATTAAGAATATACGTGGTTATGGACTTCGCCGATAAAAGAGTTGAGATCTAAATGGTTGTCAAGTCCTGTAGATAATCTTCAAATTTATTCATATACCTAGGTACAACATTCTTAAATAAATTCTTCTTGTGCTATAACAATGTTTGCCATTTAAAAATATAACTTCTTAAATTTGAACAGTCGAATTTTTTACACAAATCAGATAACTTACGCTAAATTCAAGCTCAAGATTTGACTTTGCTAGTTTTCACATCCAAGTTTTCTTATATTTGGCTAAACACCGTATCTTCTTTATTTTACATGCAAGTTACTACATAGTGCTGTATTTATATTGTAAGGTCAACATATCTTACTCTTCTAAAATATTGGTATGCTGGTAAAAACTAGCCAAGTTAAATCTTGAACTTTAATTAACCGTAAGTTATTTGATTTGTGTAAAAATTGACTGTCGAAGTGGGGTAGGTTTTTGATTTATATGTCAGTCAGTCAGTGATAAAATGCGATTTCGATTTTTATAAAAAAAAATATTTTCTAAAAAAATTGGTTGCCTGTAAAGTCGGTATACGGGCGAAAGTTTTACGTGACAACGACTTTGAGTGGTAAAATAATTTTAATGTGAATATTCATTCGTATATAAATTATATATATATTATTATTATTCGTATATTAATTCGAATATTCACGCGTGCCTCTCACTCGCTCTCATTGTGAGCGCATAACGTGAGCGGAGCGTAACGCAGTTTCTTGAAGTGTCACCCGGCAAACCAATTTATAAGACGTTGTCACGTCAAAAAATATCTTGATGACTGTTTGAGCTGTACTTATGAAATTTGGGGTTCTTAATATTAGGGGATTTAATAAATAAACAGAAATTCAAGTATTTATTTTAAATAGATTACGAGTTATTAAGTAATATAACACACGGTTGCTGTGTCGACAGTTTCTTGAACTTGGCTTGACACGCTACCGCGAGTCTAGTTGTCAGTATGATATAAGCAGTGTTACTTAATTCTATCACTTATTAAATTTTGTTATCAATTATTAAAATCACAGGGGCTCTCAACATTACGATCCAAATGTGATTACCCTATACATACCTATATTTAAATTTAAATATATGGAAACAAAAGCTTACTTAAATAAAGGACATTGGATTTACTTTTCATTAATAGAATTCTACCAAGATTCGTCAAACCAAGCACGTCAAATCCAATCGTAAAGTGAGGTGACTGTACTTATTTCGGAATCCACTTAATTGTCGATACTTTTTTAATTGCATCAGTGGCTGTGGCGTGACGGGCGGTACCTGCCTATATCGGACACAGAACGCTGTATTTAATTCCAGCGTGGTTTTACGGTCACAGCATTTTATTGATTGCTCCAGCCAGTGAGCCGCGACGCACCGGACTGGATAAACAAGGGCTAAAAAAACAATAAAAATAAAGATAGCGGAGAAGCACCGCCCCCTGCTGAGAAGTTGGCTACCGTTTTTTAAATGTCATCCTCAATTGTGTCGAATAGCTGGGATGCATTGATTGTCGATATCGATGTCCTATTTTTGTAACCAAGTGTCATGATTAGAATTGATAAGTTATCTTTTGTAGATAGTATAAATTTACAAAAGTATTCGACCTAGGGAGACGAAATTTAAAGTTAAGCCCATGCAGATTATAAAAAAATGCGTCACCGGCTAAGAAAAACCCATTTCCTATACCTCCACAGTTCCAGAGGCGTATCTCCTCTTACGATCTCCAAGGGTGGGGTTGGGTTGGAATTAGGGAGTTCGAGCCCAGCTCTTTTTACTAATCCTGGAATTTCGGTATTGTTGAAAGATGGTCCCGGGATCCCAGGATAATATATAATAAACAGGATTCTGTATTATAAACCACAAATTTTCCTTAAATGTTTACGAGGTCTACTACACACTCTATAATATGATCAGACACATCTGTACTTGTAATCTGTCTTGTAAGTCAAAAATAATTTTCTTTTATGTTTCATTGCGATATTTATGTTTTATTGCGATAAGCAATTCTTTTTGAAATAATATCAGTCATAAATAGGATGGAGGGAGGGGTAGGATATCAAGGTTCAACTAAGTCGAACTTACATTTATTTCTGCTTTGTATTTTACTTCAATAATGCCATGGACAACGGTTTTCGGCATCAATCATAAGTACAGTAACTAATTTAAGATTTAGTAAAATTGCAATAATTTGCACTTATTTATTTAATAAATAATTTACTGCCCATATGACGCCATAGCGCATGAGCAACATGGCGGTCGAGCGTTTTCATCAATTTACCAATAAATTGAAATGAATTTTATTGCCTGTGTTCGGTTAACTAATATGTTAGTAAATTTTCTGGTTGTTTACTATTTGCTAAGGATCTAATCGACTGGCCTGTTGGTTTAGTGGTTAGTGATATTGACTACTAAACCAGATGTCGTAAGTTCGCGGATGAGCATGATCATTAGTTCTGTGTCTGGGTGTAATTTATCTATAATGTGTATGTATTTAGAAATGTATACGTATGTTTATCAGTAGTCTGGTTACCATAGTACAGGCTCTGCCTATTTTGGGATCAGACGGCCGTGTGTGAGATGTGTCAAGTTATTTATAAAAAAAACACTTTAAAAAAAAGGTGTGTTACAACCTTTTATGAACGAAGACCTTTTATGAAGATTACTAAAAACATAATTCTCGCATAGGTACGCATCATTTGTGTTTAAGAGCCAATAAAACTATCCTTATCCTTACTAATCTTACTAATAATATTAAGGCGTAAGTTTGTGAGGATGAATGGATGGATGAATGGATGGATGGATAGATGAATTGATGGACGAATGGATGAATGTTTCTTACTTTCACGCAAAAACGACTGAAGGGATCTGGAGAAAATTTGCACAGAAGCACAGAGATAGATTATAGTCTAGAACAGCACATAGGCATCTTTTTATCCCGGAAAATTACTGTTCCTGAATTGATTGGCAAAATTTATATTAACGCCAGCGAAGCCGCGATCAAAAGTTATTATAAAAACATAGAGATATAAGAATAGAGTGAGTAACAAGCTGAATACCCATGACACAGGCAAAGAGAGAGATGCCTGCCGAATGTCTTTTCTGTCTCTTTCAAAAAAAAATCCATCGTTGATTACAGTACAATTATTATACACTAATTTTATTTATAAAATTTTACAAAATGTTATTAAACGCTATTGGCCGTCAAAAAATTGTTAATTTATTATTCCGCATTCTTATTCTCTGTTGCTCACTGTTGAAATTTTTACCTTCGTGTTTTAGTCTATGACAGTTGTCCTCTTGAGCAGCAGCCAATCACAGCGCTCGGCTAGAAAGAGACAGAGATGACACTCGACGATCATCTCTTTCTTTTCCTTTATCGCTCCTGCTTACGTGCAGTAGTATCATTAGCGCACTCTATTCTTAATCTCTATGTTTATAAATCAGTTAATCCACAGTTTGCCACTGTCAAAATCTAATATTTTCATGTTAATCGATTATCGATATTATATTTCCAAGACCAACTGTAACATCAAATCGATCGTATTTTTTCAGTCAATCGTCATTCAATTCCTACTTTGGTGATATCGACTTATTCAATTTCGAGAGCTATTCTCATTTGTCGTGGTTCGACCGTTTCCGTTGATTTTTTTCGGCTATCGATGTCGGTAGAAGCATCGACCGATTGGTCATGCGCATTCCTACGTTTTGTAAAAGACTTGCTTATAGAATTTTCTTTAGATGGATGGATCAGGTGGATCTGGAGATCACGATTCGCTCCTGAGGTATTGAATTGTGATTGTATGCCTTTGTTGACAAAGTATCTTGTAATTAGGTATTAAACCGTGAACTGGTTGCTAAATATACGTTTTTGAACCACTTCTGAGATTTTGTTTTTATACCATTAAATCAATATACCTATATACCAGGTGCTTTGACAGTTACATAGTTCATCAAGGTCATCCTTGTGGAACTCACACACTTTCGCACAAAAACTAGGTACCTAAAGTTTCTTGGATTGAGGTTTCTTTTCAAGGGTATACCTGAGGCGCTGGCAATAAGGACTATGACGGAACACCGTGTGGTTTTAGTGGGTTCAAGTCCGACATACCACCCTACTGCTACCTATGTTGGGTAACGACCCGTGCGAGTTTCAACTTTGAAAAGAAAATGTAAAATTTACTTCTATTATTGTACAACTAAGTTTATTAACAGATACTAGGTACATAGTTCTCCATGACTTAAACTAAAAAGTGTAGGTCAGTACTGTATTCAATGTTGAAATCTCTTGAATTGGATGTTACCTAGACTTATCCGTTCAAAAACTCTAAAACATCGCTGAATATGTAGAATATGGATTTCGGGGTCAAGGTTTTCTGTATAGAGACACACCCAAAAAAAAGTTGAACCCATATTTGATCTTAGATGTCACTGCCATATCTTAATAAAATGATCTCCAAAATTCCAAGAAATCCACAAAAACGTTGACCCTGAAACAACGGCACCAATTATTTCCTCTTAATATTTGTAGAGAAATACTCAAGTTGGCAGCATTGAGTGCAATGAGGATTCTAACCCATAACCTCTCGATTGCTAGAGATATATTTATAGATATCCTATGATTTATGTTATTGAACACAAATTGACTAATACTTTGGGTTTCACATTAAGCGAACAGAGAAGTTTAGTAAGGTGTCTGAGAGCGAACGGTGGGAGACATAAATTGTTTTGCTTCGGAAAGAGAATGAACGTGGTTGAACTACGAGTACACGCACAGTTTTCAGGAAATCGTTCTGTGATATTAGTCAAACAGTTAGTGTCAAACCGCTTGTTTACAATACAGTAATCGAATCTCACTAGAAACGATAATTATTATAAATAAAACCTTGCCATCACTTAGGTATATATTGATCAAATCAGACATGGATCAAGATAAAATAATATATCTCTTAATTCGACGTTTTGACGAATGTTGAATATGTAGTATTTTATTCATTCTTTCTTTTTCTTTTTTTTTTCAAATAGACAATTCCCGCATTAGGAATTTTATTCCTGTGTCGCGGGGGGCACAAACAAACATTTAAACAATGAACACAAAGAACACCCAGACTCAGGACAATAATTTGTGGATCGCACAAATTTTTGTCCCGTGCGGGATTTGAGCCCACAACACTCGGCGCGGCGCGACCACTTCAATCATTGCGCCGTCCATGCAGCCAAGTTCATTACGTCTAGCATCTTCAGTTCGAGGTGATTGAAGAATAACAACTATCGAAACATCAGGAAACATAGAAAAATTCAACAATGTAAGAATGTTAACACCTTACCACAATCAAGTTGATAAAATCACAGAAATATAAAAGAAAAACACAATCATTGGTGTACAATTAAGGCAGTTATCGTCTCTGTGAGGGGTATATCAATTCCGTGTATTTAGCGCTGTGGTACGGACGGTACAGTCGTGTTGAAAAGTATTAATTACTGCGCGAGAGTCGGTTCCCCGCAGCGACTGATCCTGCGCGCCACATGGGGCGACCAGCGTCCTTGATTGTATGAACACCATTAAGTTAGAATTAATTCACTCAAATACAATTTCGAGAATGATTTATAACGTGTCCTTAATTATTTGGTTCACACCTGTTTATTAGAGGCAAAATTATGCAGCATTGAGTTGAAGGGATTCTGTAACAAAAGTGATGGAATTAATTTCTTTCCGAATTATGTCAGCATTCCTAAACAATCCAAAGACAACGTTATGTTTTATTTCTTTCAGCCCTTCATCAAAGGACGTTTTCTTTTCTGTGAGCCGTGTTTGCAAAACAGCCGATCGCCGGTAGTTCAAGTATAACACAAATGAGTTGAGTTTAACTTAATCAACATCTAAGAGATCTTACTAATATTATAAACGTCAAAGTTTGTGAGGATATTTCGATGTGTGGATGTATTGATGTATGGATGTTTGTTATTCTTTTAAACTTGGTATGTAGAAAGCTGGAGACCTGGATTAACACATAGGCTACTTTTATCCCGATATTCCCACGGGATCGGGACTTACACGGGTATAACCGCGGGACGCTGCTCGTCTTTTAAAGGACGTTGGATTCTTATCCAGTAAAAATAGAACCTGCTTCAGAAAAAAATCTGACATGAATGGTCACTTAACGCGCTCCAATGTCATCATACAGTGTATCCAATCACGATTATTTATTTCTATTTTATTTATTGTTGTTGCGTTATGAGTATGACACACGAGCGATCACTACTTGTTACTTCCTTTTGTCTGTATTCTTTCATGAAAAAAAAACTCGCCAGTATAAAACATCTTTCAATCCCCTTCCAAACCAACAGCAGTGTAACACACTAACCATTCCCTCCCTCCCTCCCCCTCTCCCTCTCTTCC
This sequence comes from Euplagia quadripunctaria, assembly GCA_963859945.1. Lineage (NCBI taxonomy): Eukaryota > Metazoa > Arthropoda > Insecta > Lepidoptera > Erebidae > Euplagia > Euplagia quadripunctaria. The sequence continues at coordinate 5,839,922 of OY982568.1, forward strand.
ACCCTTGCGCTACTCCCACCTGAAAGGCCGGCAACGCACTTGTGACTATTAAGTTGCAGGTGCCCATGGGCGGCGGTGGTCTTATTTTTTTTTATTTTGGGAGTATTCAATGTGTTATTGAGAAAATCGATAAAAACTAAGTTCAAAAATTATGCATGTAATTCCAAAAAAAAAATAAAATGTTTGATTTAAAATCTTTAATTTTACACATTCCAGCTGCTTTTATGAGACAGAGGTAATGATACCTAGAAATTCAAATAGTCAACTTAAAGTGATAGTTTTTTTTTCAAAAATTCTTTTTGTAACTGCATGTGTAGCATGCAGTTACAAAAAGAATTTTCATGTCATGCCCTTTCAGTGATTTAAGTAAGTGTTCCATTGTCAGATCACCCTGTTTAGACTAATATTGACTAAACTTGATGCTTATTAAGTGTTAGGTATACTACATAAAGTATATATGTATATGTATATATATACATAAAGTATACTTGGATAATTTACTAGGATCACTATCCTAGTCAATTATCTAAGCCGTTATAGAAACGTAATCATCTTGTCCGTTGTTTAGTCTAGCACCTTTCCTAAATGTAACTATTGTGTCATAAGTTATGATCAATATTGTGCTTAAAATGGAGTTGAGACAGCAAAGCTGCCGCATTCATGATCTATTAAACAATGTTTTTTCTTACCAAACTCCTGAATATGGCAAGCAATTTTCAATGTGCGAAGTAAAAATTAAAATTCAAAATGGCTCTTATTCTGTAAGAGGCCTGAAGCCTAAATTGAGAAAAAAGAAAAGCCGGCCTAAATAATACATGAATATTTAAATCTTACGTTTAAGGAGACAAAGAAACTGTTTTTTTTAAGAGAAAACTTCTGTAGCGGCGTTATGCACTTTTTGGGATTGGTAAAAAATGTTAAATTTACATCAGGACACGTGACCTTGTTGAAAAATCGTAAGACGAAGCCGAGTTTCTTATATTTAAAAAAATATAACATTCGAAATTCAAACATTTATGAGTGGCCAGGAGCGCAGAACTTCCAGTATACCCTATGTATACAATGACATTTAGATATGTTATTACCTACTTTTTATTTTTAACCTAATTATATATATACAGATGTGTGTGTGTGTGTATGCAAATACATTGTGAAGTTATGTTTTCACTTCTGACATGCAGTCCTACGACTGACTGTTTTTTGTTCCCGGTTCAATATCATCATTAATTTCCAGTTCTATTTGACATTCATTTACACCGAAAATTTACACTGAACGTTATATACTAGAGAACAATGAAACCGGGTTAGGTACATAAAGACACCCGAAAATCCCGGAATCCAATAATGCCAATTCAGCAAAACGAATTGTGTTTAATAGACAATTAAATACTCCTTTAACGAATGTCTGCTCTCACAGATGAATGGGAGAATATTCCCCAACATCGTATAAGGACCTTGGAGTACACCACGCCAAACCGCACGCACGCAGCACGTGGAGGTAACACTAAATTCTAAAGAGAAAATTGTAAAGTTGTAGAAAAATATGATGTTTTTGTTTTAAGATGAGAATGTTTTTTTTAATGTAAATTTTTATGACAAATCCATTGTATTACTTTCATTTATGGAGCATCCAGTCGTCCATCAAACACTAATTTATTCCATTAAATCTAGCATTCCCAATGTCTAAGGTTTTCAGTTATTCCGGATTCGTATCTTTAAGTGAGTGTGGTTCCTTAACTAATAAAATCAGAATAATTTACCATGATGTAAGTAATTTAAGGTGATGCTAAGTATACATTTACAACATATAATATGTTTATAACAATATTTTTAGTTGCAACTAAAGTTTTAAACAATTACATTGTCATTAGAAACTATCTATGCTGGCAGCAAACTGCCAGTGTAGATAATTCGTCACAATGCGTGAATTACAAGTGTCGACATTATACCTTCTGCCGTTAGACTTCAGGGCCAGAAATTCTGCATAATGACGTCACATCACCTTCGGTATCATGCCCACAGAGGTATCATTCCTAACTATCCTATCTATTTTTTTTTGTGGTGTAGAGGGCAAACTGGCAGACGGGTCACCTGATGGTAAACGACTACCGCCGCCTATGGGCACCTGTAGCTCAAGAGTCACAAGTGCGTTGCCGGCCTTTAAGGTGGGAGTAGGGGAAGGGTGGAAGAGGAGAGGAGAGGAGAGGGAAGGGTTAGGGCCTTCGGTAACCTCACTCACTCGGCAAAAAGCAATGTAAAATTGCTTCACTGCTAGTTTTCTGTGATGCCGTGATATAATATTATAAATGGGAAAATGAGTTTGTTTATTCGTTTGTGACGCTTTCACGCCTTAACAACTCAACCGATCATCGTGAAAGTATATACACTCATTGTTCGAGGTACTGCTTCTGAGGGAAGCCGCCGTCAAAAGCAAGTGAGCAATTGCGCTCTTATTTTGACCTAAGTCAACATAAATTTGCCTCAAGCAACTTCAAAACTAGCAAATATAACTGAGCAATAATATTCTAATAAATTAAATTGATCGTACATAATTTCGCCAGATAATAAAGTATAGATAAGAAAACATCAGAATACACCGCTCGAGAATATACTCACGTGTTAGGCTGACTGTACAACAGGCATACAATTTGGTTTGACTGCATTTATTTTGAACCCATCATTCTAGCATCACTATTTAAACAATATTTAATCTTTAGTTAAACATTCTATATATATATATCAGAAATAATGTAAAAATAGCTGTTTCAGAGTGTCGTCCTCTTAACAAAAAAAAATTATATCAAATACTTTTTTTCAATTACAAATTTAGGATAGGAGGATATCGATGTATCGAAGAATATTTATTTTTAACCGACTTCAAAAAAGGAGGAGGTTCTATGTTACACAGTATATATTTTTTTTTAAATGTATGTTCACCGATTACCCAAAGACGCCTGGACTGATTGCGAACATTCATCTTTTGTTTCAAAGGGTATACTTCCCAGGTGGTTTCATGATCAGTCAGGTCCTGATGATGGGATCCTGGAGAAATCGAATACGTATTATAAAGTATTTTTGGTCCTCTGCTTGAAGTTGTCGGTTTGGATTGCTTCATCGTCTATGGCCAGCCTTAGACTAACAAGCAGCAATAAAGGGCAATGATTCAACTAAAGTCACTAGAACGGAAGCTACTAGACTGGCAATTAGGACCTGATAATATCTGTTTTTCAAAATCCTTACAAAATTAGACCCAAAGTTAGTGCGAATAGGACTGATTTTCGAACAGTACAATAAGAAACTGCTGTAGTAAGCGGACGGGTGCATCGGAAGTTATATCGATATAATTTTTTTTTGTAATTAATTGGGTGCGTGATTTGTTTTGGTCATTTCATTCATAAATAGAAATTGATTTTTAATGTATCATGTTGAATTTTTGTTTATCAATTTACACACTGTAACATAAACTACCGAATATACTAGCTAACATTAGATAATAATATCAGTTATGGTACTTAAAATACTACACTTAACAAAAATCACTAATGAAACAAAAAACCCGACTGCGTTAAATTACTTAACAAATAAGAAATAAGTTGGTTTGTATTTTTGTAATCGTCTATTAATACCCTTCATATTGATACCCCACTCGATAGGTTTAGGAGAAAAAAATATATTTGAAAACATACATTTAATCGCCAAAAAAATTCCATTTAAGTTTTCTATAACTTTAATATACTCAGTGACATTTACGCAATAAAGACAAAACTGGAGACATATCACTCATCAAAATCGGTTCAGCTGTTTAGTAGTTACGAGGGAACATATAGTCCAGTCAAATTAGCGATCAACCTCAAAACCGTAATTAAATTTGCGCCAACTGTGAAAATTGCCCGAACTAATATATGGGTAATTAGTGTACAACAAACATCAAATTATAGTAGTATCGTGCGAATCAACATATTGCGTAAATAAAATAAATAACCTCGCGGTCAGCATTTTTCGTTGCGCTAACACTTTTTTCCGTCTGGAGTGTAACGTGCGATAAGAAACTTTGTTCCAATAACTATTGATTTGCGACCAGGAGGCGATTGGTATACAAAAGGTTTATTGCGTAATAAGTATAATTGTAATGTGAAAATTAATTACCACATTATAGTATGACAACAAAATTAATCGATAAATTAATTCTATGTTGTGTTAATAAGTACTGCAATCACCTGATATGTTCAAAAACAATTTTTCATTTAACGAAGAATTTTTTATTTAACGAACGTACATGATTTTTATCTTCAGAATAATATCCAGTAGCGGGCCTTCATTAATCAATCGTTAATTAACGCATATGTATACTCGCAATAATCTCAATTAAACAACAAGATCTATAAAGATAAAATGCAATTTTTTACCTTACTGTCTCTTTGCCTCTCTTTTTAACTCGTGCTAACTGTCATATAGCTATCTTTCTTTGCAAAGAATGTTTTGATATCGCCTGTGTCTCTTCTGACCTTATGACTCTTACTTACTTGTTTTAATAATAAACGGTGTACAAAATATAAAATAACATGCATATTTTTACGACAACACTTGTTTGATATTCTTAAATTGTATTTATAACTCGTTTGTAATATTAAAAAACCGGAAAGTGCGAGTCTGACTCGCGCACCGAGGGTTACGTAAGCAAATAAACTTATATGTAGATAATACTCGAAGAATCAATTCTCGAAGATTTATGCCTGTTTTTTTCCGAAAGGCAAACTTAACTTTGCAGTTCTAAAAATACTTTCCAACAGCAAAATATAAGGTAACAACATATTGATGATTTTTAGATTTTTCCTTTACTTGTTGAGACCTTGCTGCTTACAAAATTTCTATTAGTTTTGATTTACCTGCGAAATGTTCAATGGCCTATATCTTTTGATTACGTTGACTTCGAAGCTTGATTTTTTTACAGCTTCAAGGGACCGAAGATATTATATGATGAAGATATTATATGATATATATGATGTGATAGTACTTGATGTTCATTTCAAATTTTAAAAAAAATAGGATTTAATTATTTTTGAAGAAGCTACAGAATACATAACAGTGCCAGGTACAACCTACTTTACCCGAGTTCCTTGCGATAAACTCACTTGTGACGGAACACCGTGTGGTTTTAGTCGGTTCGATTCCTACATACCACTTCACCAATAGCCATGGTGGGGGATTCCACACGAAAAAAAAGAGGTACAACCTGCTTTAATGCGTCTAAAATTAAGACCACGACACATACCATGATTTGATACGATGATTCTCAATCTATCCACAATTCGTCAAGGCCTATATTTTCGTATTTTTTCAATAAAAAAACAATAATTATCTGCTAATTGTAGCGAAGATATCGCGTTACACACACACACAGTTGAATTAAGAACTTTTCAAATCGGTTAACAATAATAATAATAACGTTTATATTTCTCTGCCACAAAGGTATCTTAAATCTAACAAACATACATAATGCAAAATAAAAGTTGATCCTTCGTGGGAGATCGGTATCTGTACTAGCGAACCCTGTCACACAGATTACCATTTATTTAAATAGTTATGTTTATAATATAGTTAATTTAATATATATGTTTTGTTAATAGTACCAAAAATCCAAGAATTTCATATGCCACCTACAAAAAATATGCTCTAATTCAATAAAGGTTGTACATTCCTATCTATAAAATACCTAGGCTAAAAGTAACAAAAAATCTTAATCATTCATCATATCTTAACGACACTATTCCCCAATAGAATAAAATAAGTTTTAGAAAACCTTTATGTTTTCATACTCAGTGACAAACACTCTTGTTGTAGTTGTTGGTGTCTTTTTAACGACATTCTCGTGTGCACGCAATACAAATTAGATGTTGCAATTATTGCAAATGAGTTATTAAATGATAAATACTGTGTTAAATTTATATTTTTAATCTAGATTCCATTTTCTAGATTAAAAACCAATAACACTGACAAACTGTATTCTACCTAATTACCTATATGGATTATATTTATAACCGACTTCAGAAGAAGTGAAAAGGCTCTCAAGTAATTGATACGGTTTTTATGCATGACAGTCTTTTGTAATTCTAGGTTCATTTTGAAAGGCGTTTTGGTTAAGATTTTTAGTTTTAAGTGTTCAAAAAAAATACATTAAAGTGAGCAAAAGCTAAAGACGTCTAAAAAGAAAAAATCGAAGTCCATGTTTTACACTATGGGCTGAGTGCTCGAACTAACTAGAAGTCTTAAATCGAAAGAGTCATCTACGAAGGTTAATCTGATAAAGTAGTTGACACTTATATGTCAATAATACAACTAAATACAAACAACACGCTTGTCTAAGATTTCATAGACAATTTATTTAGGTCGTTCTGAATGAATATCTCTGAATGAAGCGATATCACAGCAGATGTTATTCAATGAACGTGAATAATAATTAACAACACGTTATCATTTACTGCACAAATCATTACAGAGTCTGTTTTATTGGCCAATTAAATTTGTCGGGATGGTATACCTTTGGACGGCACCATGAAGTTTTTTATATTTTTAATGAAACTATAAGAACGGATTTCAGACTTGTGTTGGTTTTTTATGCTTTTTTATTTTATGATCGTTTACCGTTGAAGTAGTACGCTTGCTGAATGCGTTACCAATTATATCATTAGACGAATGCAATCTAAATCATATCTCCTCTATTCTTGGTGAATCATTTGGGTTAGATGAAGTTATAACAAAATTATGTTTTCTGATATTTACTTATTTATTACAGAATTCTGGTTGAATTATCTATACTAGAGATCGCGTGGTGGTCGAATTTCGACTATGGCTTATTTCATTGGCCAATATTACTTGACCTGTCATTGTATAGACTTTTGTACCATGACAGGTCAAAATATATACCTACTCGACACTCATAGCTGTATGTTCCCCGTTTTTGCATTTTTTTTAACTTTGTAGCAAATATTGTTCAAAAATTTTAGCATTCGTCACTTCTTTTCTGTATAGACTATAAGCGTGCGAAATTTCATACTCCTCCGTCCGCCCAATTTTCGTAAAAAGGGATACAAAGTTTTCGCTTCACGTATTAATATATAGATATAAATACGTGAGGAGAATTCTATATACGCATTTTTTAAGCAAACGCGCACACATAGTTGTGTGAAATTTGGAATTCTTATATGTAGAAGAAGTGCAAAAAGCTAAAACTTTTAAACAATATTTGCTATAAAGTTAAAAAAAATTGCAAAAACGGGTACATAAAGCTAAAGGTGTCCAGTATATATTTTGGCCTGGTATGGTTCAAAAGCCTATACAATGACAGGTCAAGTAATAATGGCCAATGAAATAAACCATAGTCGAAATTCGACCACCTCGCGATCTCTAGTTATGTATAAATAACAAGCTTAATGCTTCCTTATCACTGTACTCGTTTACTCTATTTTACTGCAAGAAAAAGGTGTTTGAATGGCTTCAAAGGTTAAATTACAATGGTACGAAAACCCTTCTAAAACCTATCACATAGATGGAGTGAATAGTGAAATATGGCATGTAACAAAAATTGCCTCACGTACATACACAACCACACACACTCACACCCACGCAAATTCGTACACATAATGATATACACACATATACGATACTTTCACCTAGTAATAATATATTTGTGTATGACAGGGTATCCTACTGCAGACACCGTTCTCTCCCAAAGAATATGCTAAAAAACATTGTAAGTATAAAAAACCATGTACTGTATGGATCTTTGTTCGAGAAAAAATAAATACAATATTATTATTATTATATAATTAGGTCAAAGAACGTTATATAAAAAGAGCATTATACAAATTGAAAATTATATGAAATGAACGTTATACTAAATGTTATTAGAGCAAATGAAGGTTATATGGAATATAACATTAGATCACATGAAATTAGGTTCTTTGTTTTTATAGCATATAAAAATGATATCATGTGAACATTATTTGAAGTGATATTATACTATCTGTTATTATGCCATATATTACACAACCACTGATGAGGGTGTTACTAAGGTATATGGAGCTATATGTTATAAGTTATAATAACAGTAAAAAGAAAGTTTTTGCAAACTGTCAAATGTGTGACAGCGTAAAATTCTTATTTCATCATATTATTGAGTTAGTCAATACAATCATGCAAAGGAAAAATATAATAAATATTATTTATTAGTTTCTTTTTTCGAAAAGAAACCAATAAATAATTTTATATATTTTAATAATAAGTTTTCGCTTCTTTTCTTTATACAGGTTGTAAATACTTGTTACTCAGATTAGAATGCGGTAGTGCATGGTAGGTTTCTCATAGTATCAAGGCGGACACTTTATATCACAGATAAACGAAACTAGTAGTAGAGCTGGGTATTTGGCTGGTAATTAGGATCCCAAAGCCTGGTTCGGAACTGAATGCACGGGTACATTACTGGTATTACGAAGAACATGCATTTGTTTCTTACAAAAAACTAGCCTTCCCCGCAATATCACCTGCGTTTATGGACACTGCTCCGCTCCTATTGGTGGTAGCGTGATGCTATATAGCCTATAGTCTTCCTTGATAAATGGGCTATCCAACACTAACATAATTTTTCAATTCGAACCAGTAGTTCTTGAGGTTAACGCGTTCAACCAAACAAACCAACTCTTCAGCTTTTTATTATTGGTATAAATAAACGAAAGAATGGCACAATTCTGCATGACACCATCTGTCGTGAGCGCACCGGTGTCAAAGGAGCTGTAGGTTAGTACCGTGCTATCATAATTTCGTATTCGACATCTCGCAATAGGTTATCAGCCATAGATCCATTCGGTGTCGGACCGCTGCATCCGTTCCTAATGATAACACTATCTACAACGCATGTAGGTATCTCACTTATAACGCCATTATACTGAAACCTATTGATATTGATATTTATGCACTCTGGTAAAATTGTTGAATTTGCTGTCCAGAAGTAACAAATCTTATATTTACTGAGAAATGCTATCAAAAACGTTTAATATGCTAATGGGCTTACACAGATTTTTTACACACTTTATACTTATTAGCTTCACTTGTATGTTTGTTTGTATGTTTGTAACCGACTCCTTTGGGAGCGATTTTGACCACTTTAAACGGCCAGATTTCATTCAAATTTTGCACACGTATCAAAGACCGATGAAAATGCAATAATTTGATTAATTTTTTTTTAGTTGAATTTACTATAAAAGCGTGTTTTTTAATTTTTTAAACTATATTACTAATACAATAGTTTATCTATTATAACTCGGGTCTGCGAGAAAATCCAGTACCAACTTACCCACTAATGGGCATCTGACACAGAGGACCTTGCTGTCCCTCGAAAGTACAATACGAATAATACTTTTATATAAATGTAACAGGACAGTCCAGAATTCCAGTAATTTTTAGACCAATCAAATATGGCAATATTTTTTCCTGTAGTACCGAGAACGCTCTTATCGTAAGTCTTTAGCGAATGATGTATCTTCTTAATTATTTTCCTTTGCCTAAACAGTCTTGAATATAAACATATGCATACAAAGATTAGGTGGCCAAATATGACAAGAACCAAGACTCCATTGAACGGACACGGTTATAATAGCCCTGAATCCTGTTGACGGAAATCGGTAGAATTATTTTTCTGGTTAATAAAGAAACCGGAGTCTTTTGCTTAACATCCAGCATGAAGGAAGAAAATTTTGGAAAAAATACGCTGTTATCCAGGTGTTTGTAGCAGAGGTCATGGTAAACAAGAACCAAGCCAGGTGACTGATTGGTTACTTAAATAGTTAACTATCGTTTTCAAATACTAGGTGTAATAATATAAAATAATACATAATTTTAAACTAGAACTATGTTTTGCTTAAGTGGAAGTAGCGCTAAGTATGCGATATATTTTTTTTATTTAGTATATTTGGGTCTTTATTAAGCATCCATAATGTTATATATATTTTTCACACCAGCTGTGAGACTGCAGATTTGTTCTTTAAAACATCTGTGATCTTTGACCTGTCGCGGCGCAATCAAAGCGCTGCCTAGTGTCATTGATCTTTCGACCATATTACTGCTCTGCTTGTTTTGGGATTAATATCAATGTCATTGTGTATCACATCGTGTATTAAGTAAAGAAGTGATTTTGTTGTTGGTCGAGCTGATTTTGTTGTTGGTCGAGCTGATTTTGTTGTTGGTCGAGCTGATTTTGTTGTTGGTTGAGCTGATTTTGTTGTTGGTCGAGCTGATTTTGGGGATAGTGACTTGATTAATGCTTTTTTAAGGTGCAATGCTCACTTAACTGTAAGCGTTCATTAACTAGTCACTTGACGAAACTATCTCTCTCGGTATCTTCAGAATACATTCAATAAATGAGTGTTACGATTATACCATGATGATTTTTTTTGTTTATTATTTCCACTACTTTTGTGTACTCATACACAATACAGGCACAGGAACACACCCCTATCTCATTAAATTATTATTATTTAAGACGAACTTCATTTTCTCAAGATGCTACATCTACCTAACTTCTTCCTACTTACAAACATGTACATACTCTTGTAACTACTGAAAGTATACTCCTCCCCTCAATGCTGAGATCAAAGCACCTGACTATATGGTAGTGCTGACTAAGCCCCATTTATCTCAAGCAATAATATCACACAATAATCCCCATATAGGCAATTTAAGCGCCATTATTTTTCACTATATCCGTCGTATCGCTGTGCAAGCCTACATAAAGCAAGGTCACGAAAACAGCGACCTTCCAACCAACTATAGGTCTTCATAGAAACTTTGGCTGCGACATTGCACACAACTTATCTTCTATAATAATTTCCTTTTATCACAGTTCACTGTGATAATATAGGCTTTTCACAATTTCCTTGGTCACACTCGCACCTAACACTCCCCATCTAGACTATACTGTCTATTATTCTATCTATATTCTAAGGTTCTCGGTCAGCCAGAAGAGAGAAAGTCCTACTGATCATACACGATTCAATAGTATATTGGAGTTTCTTCTAGAGTGAACCTCAGGTGGGAGTACGTAGTGAAACCCCCTTCTAACGCTAGCTCGTAAGGTGGCATGCGGGACTTGTGAACTGACCCGTGTCCAGGTGCCCTTGAACATTAATCTTTCAAGGAAAACTGTACTGGGATAAAATCTTAGGCCTCATTTACCTATGGATCTATGGATTGGCCTATTAAAGGTGCGCTAGTCATGTATATATGCTATGTTGGTTCCACTCTCATTGCAATGAATTTTTTACCCTAATTCATGATCTTGACTCTTGTACTGCATATATACTATACATAGTTTTAGTAAAACGATTGTTTTAAAACCTTGAAGTAGCCTTTTGCGGAGGTTTTTATTAAAAATCTTTAAAGGTATCAAAGACAGTAATTGATTGCAGCCGAAGTTGATCTTTGAAGCCATATCACTTTTAAATCGATTTTTCTTTTACTATTTAGCTTCCACAAATATAACGCATATACACTATAGACGTATGAACTTAAACAATTAAGTAATAACAATCTAAAATTGGTCTAAAAAAATCGAACAGTGTATAAATCATTTTTAAGTATAATTTATACGGGAATTAACGCGATCACGAAATAGGTAAATAACCTCTGACTTGCCTGACGTTTCAACCAGGTTTCACAGCCCGTGGTCACAGGCTGACTGGCTCAATGGTGCTCGTGATCGCGTTAATTCCCGAATAAACACGTAATTAAATATATCACGGAACGCGAAAGTTTAAAAGTTATTATTAAGTATATTGGTGAAGAAAGAAGTAAAGCTTACTAAGTTAGATATTGTCAATAGCTTACACTGGTTTTAGGGCCATACCTCGATATAAATCGAGCAGTGTCTGTTCGCCCGCGGGCCTTTTGATCTGGCGCATTCGCTTAAGTTATGTGTCCCTGGCGGCCACCTCGTTGTCCGTGATACATGCGTTCTGTTCGCGGGCCATGCTAGGAAATTAAATTGTAATATCACCATGTTCATATTCATTTGGATCTTGTTAGTTTTTTTGATCTTATTATCACTGTTATCTTTATATATAAAATACTACGCCCCAGCTCCGCACGAGTAGTAGAGACGTCTTCAACAATCATCATCATATTTCAACCAATATACATAAAACGTTAACAAATTATACACCTTCTTCATGGATCACTCTGTCTATTGGTGAAAACCACGTGAAAATCCGGTCAATTTTTGACAGACTTTGACTTTGTAACCGCAAGTCAAATTTTTCTGTGTTAATAATATTTATAATGATTGTACTAAGATATTCAAATTCAAATTCAAATTCAAATTCAAATTCAAATTCAAATTCAAATTCAAATTCAAAATCATTTATTCAATTAAGACACTAAGTGACATTTATGAACGTTAAATTGAAGCTACTGTTAAAAATCATAGATCGACGCAAATAGACGCCACAGCATGTACTGGATTGTCGAGGTAAATTAGGTGAAAACACCAAAATCTACTGCCTGCTTGTGTCGATCTATAACTTCCAGTTTCCAAAATGCGTAGAGCCTTATGAGAAGAATACTGGCAAAGAAACTCACATATTACACTATTATACATGTCTTATATACTGTAGTATACCAACCTCTTTGAAATCATAAGCAAACTGGCATGTGAACTGCCAAGTGTAGTAAAGAAGACTTCAGACATCGGCTGAGCGCGCCCTGAAATGAAGACTGGCCTGTTGGCCTAGTGGTTAGTGACCCTGGCTGATAGGTCGTGGGTTCGATTCCCACCCGAGTCTGGGTATTCTTTGTGTCCGTTGTTTGTATGTTTGTAAAGTCCCCCGCGACACAGGAAGTAATTCCTAATGCTGGAGTTGTCTTTTTAAAAACAAGAAACAGGAAAAATAAGACATTTTTCACGGCGCTTCAGAAGTGATAAAATGTACACACAAATTCAAATACATTTTTTTTATTATATACATATTATACATGAACATATTCATGTATACAAACATTTGAACTGTGTGCAAATTGAATTAGCGATTTCTGACGTTGCACCGCGCCACGCCTGACGTCAATCATGTAACTATTCAAGTTTTCTACATAATGTATCTAGAAACTACAACGTCCTTAACTTGCACTTGTTTCAAAGTTCAAAGGTGACAAATACAATAAATGATACAATAGGTTAAGAAGGAAAATAACAAGTATATGGCTTATATGAGCAATATTACTGGTTTTCGGTACAAGGGAGTACAATAATTCAGGAAATAGCCGAAATATACCGCCGGAATAGCCCATAAAGATGATTCATTGCCAAGACATATACCAATAGTTTTATCGTATTATTGCACCATTTCTATTTTATTCCTTTCATAACTAAATCATATCAAGTTCCTTTCTCGGCAAAGGCGCCTAGGTTTTTAACACTTTGAAATAAATAGTATCGATTGAAGGTGTGATCGCATCGCCTTAACGTAAGAAGTAAGAAACCCTAACGACAATATTAAATAATTAATAATTATTATATTTTGTAATTATATTCCAGAACCAAACATTAAATACATATAAAATAATAAATAAACTAGCTGACCCGCGCCACTTCGTCTGCGTTTGTAAATTTTCCCCGTTTTTGCAACATTTTTCATTGATGCTCCGCTCCTATTGGTTGTAGCGTGATGTTATATAGCCTTCCTCGATAAATGGGTTATCCAACACTAAAATGATTTTTCAGTTCGAACCAGTAGTACCTGAGATTAGCGCATTCAACCAAACAAACAGCTTCAGCTTTATAATATTACTAGCAACCCGCCCCAGCTTCGCACGGGAAGCAGAGACATCTTCAACAATCATCAACATATTTCAATCAATTTACACAAAATCTAAACAAATTATACACCTAAACCTTCCTCATGAATCACTATGTCTGTAAGTGAAAACCGCATGAAAATCCGTTCAGTTCAGTTCAGTTTATCACGAACAGACAGACAGACAGACGCGGCGGGGGTCTATGTTTTATAATATGTAGTGATAGTACTTATAGATATACTTAGAAACATTTTTTGTAAATACATATAGTTACATATAGAAATACCTAGACCAATACAAGAAGGTATTTTCATGCATCGAAATCGTATAATATATAAAAGAGTTGTAACAGAATTGGGTACATTTTTTTTGCGTACGTTTAAAATAAATTACATCAGTTTTAAAATAAATAAGTCTTGTATGGCAATTTGAAAAAAATCTTCGTTATTATTGTCACGTTCGTTATTATTTTTAAAATTAAAACCAAACAGTTAAAGAAAATATGATAAATAAAAAGCTAAGTATGATTTCAAAATTGTTATGTTCAAACAAATTTCAATAGTCAGCGATCGACAATCAACCACATTATTGTCGACGCTGCCGCGACTTAGCCCTCAAGCACAATACCATTGAAACCCTTATGTTATAGTGCTGCGGTAGTTCATCTCGTAAGAAGAAAATCTCGTAGTGCGCGCCTAGCCTTACTAGTAGTTCCTGCGATGTCAGCAATGTTTTTGTTCACTACTCCGCACCTACGGATCGACGACGCTATGTTATAAGCCAGCTCGTAGCTATCACAATAAAGAAGTAAGTAAGAAAGGAAAAAAAAAATTCAGTAATCGGTCTTAATAATAATAATTTATTTCTACACCAGCAAAAACAAGTCGAATTGTACAAAGAGTTCCTTGACTAGGTAGACTGGAACAATTACACAAATAATAAAAACCGCTGCCACCCAAACTAGGTAATAACCTGTATTTTGGGTGTCAGTGTTCCTAGGTACACAGTATGAGTTGCAATATTACAATTTGTGTCAGTGTGTGTGTGTGTCTTGTACACAGAACTGAGAATAACTAGCCTGTGGTCTAGTAGAACCAGATTTTGACGCGTACAAACTATACACTTCGGTTTTATAATATTATTGCTAATTTTGAGGTTGAATTTGAATTATGAAAAGTAAAAAAAGAGGTTACTATAGTATTGTCACGCCGCAGACAGCAAATTAATACAAGAGAGTTATCGTCTGACCCGTGAACTGTTCTTGTTTTGGTCCGTATTAGTGGAACATCATGTTTTATCGCTGCTCCGTCGCCAGTTGCCTAATTATTTATAATATTGAATTAACACAACAGCTGTTATTGATTTCTTGTACTTAACTAATGTATCAAACGAACCGCAGTGCTCTATATTTAAATGTATTTATTGTTTATTTAAAGATTCGTTTACGTAATTTCGGTGATTATTTTTGATACGAATTGGACTGTAGAATGGCATTAGATTGTTTTAAGCGTAATAAGGCACAACTAGATACAGTACATTGACTCTAAAGGAGTTGACAGTTAATCAGCATTACTAGCAATGCTCTTCTAACTAGTGAACTTAGGCAGTAGGAGAAAAAGGGACTTGGTTCTAAGTAGGGAGATAGTGGTTCCGCCTTAGACAGTGATATTGTACGATTTCAACGTAAATCGACAATAACACACATGACTTCTACAGGAATCAGGATATTGTTTTAAAAGAAAATGTGTATAATCAGAGTGATATAAAAGAAAACCGAGTAACCCAATCACTGTGGGTCATTGCGTAGAAATTGTTGCCCCTTTTGTAAGTTTTTTTAATACTTAGTTAAATATATATATACTTGCCATAGAAAACAATAAAAAATATTCTAAATTTGTTTTTTATTAAGTGTTTATTAGTAACTAGTTATAAAACAGTGAAACAAATTACTTTTTTGTAGCTGGTTATGAACCATATAGTTACCAAAGTGGCTGAAGGGCTTCTGTCAATCTACTTTCTTATAAAACACAAAACATCGCTCCCATTATAAGAAATGTTCATAAAACCATCTCAAAAGTTACTAAAAACCATCTCAACCGAAGCATAAGTAAGCCCATTTAAATATGCAGTGCCAATAAGAACTCTTGTAGTCGCGTTTACATTACGGTGACAGTAGCTATACCAAAAAGTTTATATAAGGTTACATTTCCTTCCCTTCTGCCGGAGGGATAATGTTGTAAATATCTAATTTTATTGAGACGTAAAAAAATTACCTTCTAATCAACAAAATATGACGATGGTATCCAGGATGTTAGGGTTTCCTTACATCTGATGATCTTTGTATTTAAATGTGAATATTGTATGGTACAACGAAACCACGTATTACTTGGTACTTAGTATACCCTTAAAGGACTCTACTGCTAGTTAAACTTTAAAATTTTGAAAGGCGCCGCTGCCCCGAGCCTTTTCGACAAGGCCTGCAGTGTCTTAGGCTCCCATTACACGGTAGGTTTTGCTGTCAGTTTTGCCACAATCAAAACGGTGATTGACTAATAACCTATCGTCTAATGCAGTGATGGACGGTAGCATGATGAGATTTTAATGTCGATATTATTTTATCAATCAAAAACGAACGGCCGTCAATCATGACTTTTGGTAATGATTGACGTTTGCATGAGCGTCTAATGAACGCCTTAGTGCCGCCCATCCTATGAATTGTTCAAACCTGTTAAACAGAGGTCGCGACAACTATAAAAAAAGTAAAGTATTAGGTAGGTAGTAGTAAGGTCAGTGTGTCATTATTTAAAGCACTCAACATTAGACAAACAATAGTCGGTAGACTGACCTTTCGACGACCTAAAAACATTTCAACCTCATTTTTAATTGCGTCGAAAGCGATATTAATTTTCAATAAACATGTTATCGGTGTCGGTTATTTAAAAAAGAAGTAAACTCTTTAATTTATTACTGTTGGTGATAACCCTCGTATCTAACATAGAGAGACCGCTAGGAAGATGCAAGGTGACATCGACGACGGCAGATGACACGGCTTCTGCTAGTGATCTATACCGCTACTTATAAAAGTCTTTAAAGTTATGCTGTTTTGCGGATTCTTATCGTTGCCTTGTATATTTTTAGAAATTAAGTAAGCTTAACAGTTATCATTGGGCACAAAAATTTAATAAATTAGTGCCTTCTTTAATATCAGTTAAACTTATGCTAAAGTTAAATTAAGATACAAAAATGAGTGAAAGGAATTTATTTGTTAAATTTATTAAGTACAAAACTAATAAAGGAAGGGAAAGAATAACAGCCAGAATAATAAGGAAAACAGTCTTCATATAAAAATTGTACTGTAACTGCCAACTGTAACTGTCAATGAAATTTTAACTGGCAACTGAAAAAAAAGATAAAAATTCACGTAATCAGGTGGGGTTTAAAATGTGTTATAATAATCTAGATCCGGAACTGGTTTTTATGTTTAACACTCAGCTCACTTAGATGTTTGTTATGGTTTACACACAAACTGTTATTAGTATTACATCGACATCAATCTATTATATATATATACTAGCTGCACCCCGCGGTTTCACCCACGTAAGTCCTGATATCGTGGGTATATCGGGATAAAAAGTAGCCTATGTGTTAATCCAGGTGTCCAGCTATCTACATACCAAGTTTTATTGCGATTGGTCCAGTAGGTTTTGCGTGAAAGAGCAACAAACATCCATACATCGAACGTGAAAAGTTTTGAAGATTCCTCACCACTAGTAGGAAGAATCCCTATTTCCCTTGGTCACGCCATAACTTGAGAACGACTTACTCGATTTCATTCATCTTTTTTCTATATTTTCTAATACTGTGTAGAAGGTTCTTGTGGAACGAAAAATTAAGAAAATTGAGCAGAAAATCGGTTCCCGTTGGAGAAATTTGGATTTCCACGTGAAAAAGTCGCGGACAACGGCTAGTATTTAAAAAATATTATTTTACGACTAATACGTCAGGCGTCATAAAGACTTACATATGGAACGTAACAAAATTAAGTTAAGTTTCTAGGCTTTTGTTTTGTTTTGTTATCATGTTGGTACTATTGATTGAAAGTCAATCAAGAGTACCAATATAAAAATATTGTTATCCAATTATTTCAAGAATTATGAATGTATAAGACATTTTCCGAGAAGTTTATCACCAGAGAACAATATAACGCGTAGTTAGCTATCTCCTTGCGGTCGTCAGCCGTGAAATTCTAAATAAGACAGCTCGGGCCGTCAGTGATGATTTGTAGTCAGTACTGTTCCATTGTGATGCGCTATTGTGCTAGGACATTGTGCTACCGGCGGTTACAACGTTGCTTAATATGTGCTTGTGCTTGATTTGTTTGTAACTTTAATGTTGGCAGCCTTTGTTGAAGCTAATATTATATTGTTTGGTTAACAACTTGTTTACCTACAATCAGTTATTGTCTATAACAATCGTTTACTGTTCTATTCGCGTTGCAATACGCTTAGGTGATACACTTGTTAAATATCAATGCCAAGATTTATTTTATAGAGATTCTAATAGATTTGAAGTAAATGTTTTTGAAGTGAAAACTTCTTTAGCGGCGTTGTGTACTTTCTGGGAGGGGTAAAAAATAAACTCGCGTCAGGACACGTGACCTGATCGAAAATTCGTAAGACGGAGCCGAGTTTCTTAAATTAAAAAAAATATAACATTCGGAATTCAAACATTTAAAAGCGGCCAGGAGCGCAGAACTTCCAGTGTATCCTATGTATAGATACATTTAGATATGTTATTACCTACTTTTTATTTTTGTGTGTGTGTGTGTGTGTGTGTGTGTGTGTGTGTGTGTGTGTGTGTGTGTGTGTTTGTGTGTGTGTGTGTGTGTGTGTGTGTGTGTGTGTGTGTGTGTGTGTGTGTGTGTGTGTGTGTGTGTGTGTGTGTGTATGTATATGCAAATACATTGTGAAGGTATGTTTTCACTTCTGACATGCAGCCCTACCACTTACTGTTTTTTCTTTACTGATAAATAACTATGAAAACTGTCTTGGAGTCTCTAGAGTCTTGGTACTAATACAACATAGTCATCAACAATCTACATATTAGCAATTTTCCAAGCTGAATAAAGTTGGAGTCAAAGAATTTAAAATGCTATTTAAAAAAAAAAAAAAATAGCAATTTTAAGCATAATTATGCTTAAAAATTTCATGCAGTTTTTTTTTGCATTTTAGTTTTATGTAAATTTTATTTAAATATTAAGAATACGATCATGGCTGAAGTAAGGTTATTCGACATTGTCAAAGATATTAAGGCGGTTACCGACAGTCACACTTTTGTATTTAAAATATTAGTAAAGTTGTTAAAGTCAGTATATGTTCTTGATCAAGTTTATTCCATATAAAAACCACGTAAAAAATAAACCCATTATTCACCCCGGGTCCTTGTCACTTCTTACTTATATTTCAATCTAAGCATTTGACTGATTGAATACAACATAATAATTTAAAAAGTAATGTTTATTTAAGAATGTTTCCAATAACAATTGCTTTGTGTATGTTAAGGCAAAAATCACAAAAAGAATCCTTAGATGCGCTCTGACTCGACGAGTCGATCTTTAGCTTTTTTTTTTAATTTCGTGCTTAGGCGATTACCGTAGGCACAAGAGGTCATTTTAAATGTTTGGGGTCAATTTTGTAAAAACAACTACATATTATCACATGTTCTGCTCTAAGTGAGCTCACTCGCCTGAGTATTGACCCTTTCTAACTCTATACTTATATAATAGGTAAAGAGAGAATGAATGAATGTATGATAAATGACAGTGCGAATTTATCAGATTCTGTGTGTATTCTAATTTACATAATTTTGATACTTGTTTTTGCCCGCGGCTTCGTTTGCGTAAAATTTATATTTTTTTCTCTCGGGAACAGTAGTTTTTCTGAATGTAAGGAACCTTTGTCCCTGATAAAGTGTATGCAAAATTTCATGATGATCGATTGTGTAGTTAAGGTGTGAAATGCAACAAACAAACTAACTCATATTCACATTTATAATGTTACGATGGTAATTGCGATGGCGAATTCGGATCTGATCCTCATACAGACAGACATTTATCCATAAAGAAAGTAGAATTGGCAGATAGCTGTACCATGATTAACAAAAACTATAGAATGGTGAATGGTGGTAAATTGTCATATGCAAAAATAAAAATATTCGCAGTGCAGCAAAAAATCCAATACGACCGCGAATAAATAAACCAATTTAAATAAAGTCTGTTCATAAACGGTAACTGAAGATAATACGATAAAAAATACACTAGGCACGTACTGGCCAAACACCAACGAAAATAATTTAAATAAAGAATTGTAACGGCATTGCAGGGCATGAATATATGCGCCGCTCACTGTTGCCAACCGAATAAAAATAAATCACATGTGATTTATTCTAGCTGCGAAGTCGCATGCCATGTTCCGGGCCGTTGCAGCGTGGTATGTATGACAACTCCATTGCATAGGTTACTGCATAGAATTCTGTATTCAAGGAAATGCTGCAAACTTTTGTTTTATTTATTATTGTGGAAACAAAGCTTGCGAAAGCACTACTGAATCGTTGATGAACTGCATAAGCTCCACTATAATCAAAATTGTGAACAAACTTAACACAAAATGATCAGTTATTTTCATTCAATTCTACCACTTTCTCACAAATAAGACCATTCTTATGTATTTTGTAATAGGAAGGCATAATTCAACAATATCATATCCAACGATGGATGACTACGCCATTTTAAAATTAAATTCAAATCATGCAACATCGTCACACCCTCCGGAAATTGAAGCTAGCGACGGCCGCTTGACCCGAGCTGTCAAAGTGACAGGTGTCAAAACGCCCGCTTGTAATATCTACAAGCAAAAGCGTCCTCACCCTCTGACCGTGAAGATTTCCGATAAAAATGAAAATTAATATGAAACGAACACTTTTATTTACGTACACTAATATATAGGGCTTTATAAATGTCTTAAGCCACTATGGGAAGTGGAATATCACATTATATACATAGGTATATTCAGTGCATAGCAAATAAAGTTATTAAAACGGTTGTAGTAAACAACGTTTGGATAATATCTGCACCGTAAAACTTAACTGCTTGTAATAATCCCCATTAGATCAATCAACTTACATCTTAGATAACTGTATAGGGTTGTACATAAAATAGAAACTTAAAAATCAATTCATGACCCATGAGGTCAAGTGGAGATGGTTCCGATAAAGCTATGGTATAGTTAGAAATGCACCATAAACGGACATCAGAGCGCGCATCGATATTTCCAATAAATTCTTTGCTATATTTCTCAGGACCAATAGATAAGGTTCTATGATGTGCGCACACGACTCTTCCTAGAGGTCTGCATTATGTTGAGATGGCTTTATAACAATATAAATTTATGTTCAATGGATCCATAACATTATTTAATATTTTAGCAACCTAATTAAAATTGTATGTATTGTATCCCACTAATATTATAAATGTGAAAGTTTGGATAGATAGATGGATGGATGTTTGTTACTCTTTCACGCAAAAACCACTGAACTGATTGCGATGAAATTTGGTATGTAGATAGCTAGAGACCTGGATTTACGCATAGGCTACTTTTTATCCCGATATTCCTACGGGATCGGGACTTACGCGGGTGAAACCGCGGGGCGCTGCTAGTTAGTAATAAATGTGAAGATTTTGAATGTGAAACAAAATAGTATTCTTGGAGTATAGCTCCAAGAATACTATTTTGTTTATGTAAAACATTTAAATAATTATTAATATAATAGATATATTTGGTCTCTCTACGTCATTAATCTTTGTTTGTGTTATGTTTTTAAAACGTATAAAGATATAGGCTTGATTGACGTAAGGCCAGTTGATTGGCCAATGCATAATGTAGTGATGTTATTGCGTCACACATACAAAAAAAAACAAGGCGATATAATCGGAGGAATATAATTACTCGCTCTGCTCTTCTTTAATCGGATACAAAAACTAATTTTCCACGCAATATGGTAAATGGTTTTTTAGGCCATATTTAAACATCCTTGCATTTAAAAAAATCAAAGAGTTTTTATTGGAATTGTTTTCTTTAATTTAATTTTTAATGAGTACCTACGTTACATTTGTTTATAAATCGTGATTATTTATGTATAAATACATTTTAAAATATTTACAAAGTTTTCTTTTTATTTTGCGAAGTTTCCGTTTTGCATTTTAGTCGGAAAATGTTTCAAACGCCTCTGTCTGTTTGTTTCGGCTAATCTCTGGAACGGGTGGACCGATTTCCACGAACTTTTAATAGCAGATAGCTGGTGTTATAAGGAGTAACTTAGGCCACTTTTATTTTGGAAAAAGAATTAGGATTCCGCTTAAAATATATAAATATGTAAACGCGAGCGAAGCCACGCGGGGAACAGCTGGTCTTTAATAAATATTAATTCCAATCACGATTTTTTTTATTATAAAGCACAGTTAATCCTTTTTAAATGCAATGTTAGTGCAGATTTATTGTAACAAACGCCACTTCCACCCTAGTACTCCTGCGCTGTAGTAATGAAGACATACTGTAGTGAGCCACGCCCTCACTAAGCGGATAATTGAGTCATTATAGGTGCGCTGCGCGTACGCCGGTCTCGCTATCTGCGATCGCCGATGCGAGCCGATGGCGGCCGATCCGGCCTCGGGTACCGCCGTGACGCAACCCTGTTTTATAAGATAGCTCGTGGTGATCATAATTTCTTGTATTTACGAGAATTTTGTACAATTCTCATGGAGCTATGTTCTATACTAATAGAAAATAAGTATTGTTCTGATAGACATTAATAATAATTAATATCATCATCGTTTTAGTCATTTAAAACGCAGAGCTGAATATAGTTTTTCCCACTTAGGTCATATCAGTTTCATAATGCGCGGAATTCTGCCGAGCCCCTCTATCCAGTGAGCACCTGGCCCTTTGCTCCAGTCGTCTTTCGTGGATACAAATAAAAAAAAAAAAATATATCATACAAAATAATATAAAGAACCTGGGAGACCGAGCTCCACTCGGTGGCTTTTTGTAAAATCGTAATTTTTTTATGTATTTTTTTACGTCTTTACAGGAAATACAACTATGCAGTTGAACTTAATATGCAAAACTGTTTCTCTATACAAAATTTCATCAAAATCGTTATAGGCGTTTCCGAGATACCCGAAATATAAATAAATACATACATACAAAAATTGCTCGTTTAAAGTAATAAGATATTTAATAAAAATATTAAAATTATTAACAGTAAACTAAAGTACAGTAGTTTCTGTAATGTGGACTAATTTGCCGGGACTTTCACAAGCAGATTCAGGACTTTTCAGAGCACATTTTAGGCTACTTTTGTATTTGAAAATGTTTAGGGTACCCTTATCAAAATCGAAACACCATAGAAATGTTTGTCCGCGCTGATCTTCGAAAGGACTGAAGCAATTTTTTCCGAGAATTTCACTGGCAGACTCAGAGCTTTTCAGAACTCATACTACTTTTTAGAGCTACTTTTGAATTCGAAAATATTTAGGGTTCCCACATAAAAAAAGAGAAACTGTAAAATTAAGTTCAAGTTTTCACGTTACTTCGATAAATGGCATTAGCGTCAAATTAGATCAATAATGCATGATCATAACCAATCAGTGGGGGCAGGGGAGGGTAGCTGAGGCTGCGCTGGGCATCGAATGGTTGTTTGAAGGATTTATTTTTGCACATATTTTAAGGTGGTTAACCTTCGATGGAAAAAAAAACAATTTTAACTTATATCATCAATATCATTTGTAAAAAAGCACTATTATAAATAACGTATATTTAAAAAAATCCTAAACGTTTAAGTCACTTCTTTATTTTTTATAATAAAATTTAGTTCTTTTTTTCTTTAGCTCTTTTTCTACGTGGACGAAGTCTCGGGCTTTATCTAGTTTCAAATAAAAATATTAAAACGCTTTGGCCAACTCACGCCCTCTTTTATATGCGCTGGCGCAGGGAAGCGAAAGGTGTTATAAAAATATTGTTGTAATATGGATTTTTTACTTTTTATTTTTAAACTCATGGTCTAGAAAAGATTATTGATGTTTTGTTTTGTCCGCGATAACTTTAACATTAAGTATAACAGATAATTTAAGGGTAATATATATATAAGGGTAATGCTCGTTCGGTTCATAAGGAACTAGCTAAGCGAGTGATCGACGCTTCTCATGAGCAGACGACGGGCCTTTTTCTTGCACATGGAATTAGCATTTTTACCATTCAACGTGGGAATGCTGAAAGCCTTCTGGAAATGCTACCAGTCGGTCATGATGTGGAATTTTATGACGCCTACATGTACCTAAATACTCTGTTTTATTTATTTATTAAATAAAATGAAGAATATTTATTGAATTAAAAGAAGAATTAATAGAGATGGTACACTCAATATAGTAGTAGCGCAATACCATATCCGACCGTAATCGAACTATTTATTGTTAGTCTAGATTAGGTGTTATACAAATATTTTTAGTGTATTATTTTAATAGTTAAAAAACATGTAATGTAATCAATGTATTGCGTTCATATCTTTTTTTACAAAAAATATAAGGAAACAAATGCAAAAGTAATCGGGACTTTATCACGATGACATTTAAAAGTCAATTCAGTTGAAACGTCGGAAAAGGTATCGTACACCTTTTGGATATCCGACGTTTCGACTGAATGGCAAAGATCGTGCTCACAGCAACACGGTATTAGACTGTCGATTAACGAGAACCTCTTTATTAAACGTCAAAAAGTCAAAAAAAAAATAATAAGAAACTTGTATATATATATATATATATTATTTTATTATGGACTCTATCCCGCGCAAGAATCAGCGCAGGAATTCCGCCAATGTCAAGTGTTTTATAATTATACAAGTTAAATAACAAAAACGTAAAAAAATGGACGTCTATTCATCCATCTTGAAAAAAACGACCAAGAAACTTGTAAACAGTAACGACTATAGTATTTGACAGTCTTGTGTCACACTTAATTTCGTGAAAACTGTTAAACATTTATTTTCAAGATAGAGTCCATAAAAAATCAAAAAAATACATATCTCTCATCACCGACCATTTCTCTCATCATTAGTAGACGCTGTACCACATATATTCTATATATATATATATACATATATATTTATCATAAAGGTACACATATCTACTTACATGCGTCGAGGATAAGGAATAAACTCCAATGAAGCACAAAAAGCGCAACAAAGCGCAAGCAAGCGTTAAAGCGTTACGTTGCCCTCCGATCACTAAATTTTACTCTTCATATTTTTTTCATACCGGGCGCCTTATATGAAAATCCATTCTTAAGGAGTAAACTCCAAAAAAACCGACAAAAAGAAAATCTAAAACCATC
This sequence comes from Euplagia quadripunctaria, assembly GCA_963859945.1. Taxonomy (NCBI): domain Eukaryota; kingdom Metazoa; phylum Arthropoda; class Insecta; order Lepidoptera; family Erebidae; genus Euplagia; species Euplagia quadripunctaria. The sequence continues at coordinate 5,865,202 of OY982568.1, forward strand.
GCCTTCTCCATCATCAATCAGACCCTGATCACCATCTAACTATATTCTAGCTATTATCTATTCAGTGAGAAGCTTCCAATGAGCCTAAACACGAACACAATATCTGTGCTGTAAGTTGGTAAGGCGTTGGGTACCCTGCTGATTACAGATGATGTTGCAGCATCAGGTCATAGTTACCACGTTATTGTAATATCATTGAAGTCACAGGAACAACATTCAAATCGATTATATAGCTATAGCTCACAGTGTTTCAACAATTAGAAAAGAGCTGATGAACTTCAAACATGATTTTCATGAGTTATAGCTAAAAACACTCGGGAGAGTTTTCGACTTTTCCGAAAGACAAATTTTGCAAGTGACCGCTGACATAAATATTTGATGTTAATTACAATTTGATATCTAAACGGGTTCCTGAGATAAAGGATCTTGACAGACACAAACAGACGGACAGATATAACAACAAATTAAAGACTTTCAGATTTTTCCTTTACTTATGCTAAGAGACCTTACTTTTTACCAAATTTCATGATTGTAGGTCTATGGGACTTCCCATTCTAGTATCGAGTATCTATAGGGTTTGATTTTCCTACGAAATGGTCAAATCTAAGGCTTAAATGGCCGTATCTTTTGATTGCGTTGACTTAGAAGCTTGATTTTTTGTATAGCTTCAAGGGACCGCAGACATAAGTATTTGATGCATCGATGGATTCAAAAGAAAAGGAGTCTTGACAGACACACAGACAACAAAGTGATTTGATTGAGTTTGAGTGATTTTTCCTTTTGAGAACGGGACCCTAAAAACTATATTAAAATCGGCTTATCCGTTTAGGAGCTACGATGCCACATACAGACACACATTAACACCTGAACACACCACAATGAAACACCTCATTTTTCTCGTCTGGGGTTAAAAATTGATAGAATACAAATTAGTAAGCTGTTTTGAATAATTAATAAACATAGATAAAAAAATATCTCCTCCGTTGAGGTGGGTACAAAAGAAAATATGATTTAGAATTTGGACAGTCACAAACCTTCTTAGACAACTAGTAGTCCAAAAACACGTAGTGTTTGTATACTCTTTGCCAAAAAACCTTCAAAGAGTGACAAAGAAATGCAGAATTAAAACTGTCACCTGGAAACTTCGAACGTTATGCATCCTGAAACTGCTTTCTATTGAGTGATATATTTATAAATAAGATGAATACTATACCTAAAAATACACTAAGCAATACGATGTTGCGGTCTAGCGCCGAGGAAAATGGAGCGTATTTTCCGATTTATGTAGTTTCTGGAATCATGGGGGGCATATTCGTTCTGGGAACTATTGCCGTTCCACGAGGTCCCCACCAAGGGTAAGGATTCATCTTTGTATTAGAAAAAAAACATTATCCAGCATGTGATATTATTCTGTCATTCCCTTATCGTATAAGCCTTACGGCTAATCATTGAATTATGAACTAAGTGAATGACTGTTTAGTACTATACACTTTTGGGACTAGTCACCAGGCAAAAGACACTATCAATTTCAACAATATTATCATTATAATCATCTGTTCAGCCACCATAGAAACACAGGTTTAAGGTCTACATTCTAAAACATTGTTCCACATCTTGCATGAATCTATGGTTATTTAATCCATGGATTAATTGACGCCTCATCGTATGGGAGCTGTGGCGATATCATACGATGACATACTTCAATGTCATCTTATGAAGACACATCGAACTACGGAGTAACTGCTAAACCTGCATCGTGAAATGAAAGTGCTCGCATCAATTAGTTTATATACAACTTCCCAACATAATCTGTGGCTCACCAGGCATGATCACTTAGCCTGGTAAGAAGAAAGCAAAAGAAAGAAGAAAAAAATGTTGAATGAGTGCGGAAGTATGACAAAACAATTATGTGAGGTAAATTTTAGTTCGAAGGCGGGATGGAGACCGCGCAGAATATATCCACTATCAAATTGGTGATGATGAAAGAACAGTCTGAAGTACCCGTAACCAGCGGGCTTGTATGAAAGGTTTAATGTCAGTAGAGGAAGCTCTTGATGTATGTAAATATATAAGCAAGTGGGGGGCTGTTATCTCTGTCTACCCCAAAGGGAGAAAAGCGTGAGTATATATATGTATGTATAAATAAGTAAGCGGTTGAAGTGATCTAGTTAAAACCTAAGAAACTGAAGTCATTCTCATGTTTTTTTTTCAGTTTGATAAGATGCTCTATAATGCTAACCACCGTCTCCCTCTGGCTATTGTAAGTTTTTCTTAAATATTTAAAACTGCTACCTCAGCTGCCATTTTGGGAATGTCAAAGTGGTTTAGATTAATTATACATGTACATAGCTACCTACAGCTCTTTGGGGGTTAGGATATTCACCCCTATCCAAAGACAAATGGTGAGACTGATGAGACAGATCATACACATTATACTGAAAGTTTCAGCCGTCGGCCATCCGTCATAAACGAATTAAAAATGTTTCATGATAATGATAATAAAGATGATTTGTTTTACTGATTGTTTCATGTTTTTTGACTGGCCTGTTGGCCCAGTGGTTAGTGACCCTGACTGCTATGCCATAGGTCGTGGGTTCGATTCCCACCAGAGTCTGAGTGTTCTTTGTGTCCGTTGTTTGTATGTTTGTAAAGTCCCCTGCGACACAGGAGCCATTCCTAATGCGGGAGTTGTCTTTTTTAAAAACGATTAAAAAAAAAACAAAATGTGCTCTCTAAAAGCGGATCTACAAAAGGAAACATTACGAATTATGAAAGGTGTTAAAAACAGCAACGATCACCACGATTACTCTTACAAAAGCTTTTCAAAGAATATGCTACATGATGATGCCTTAGGCTGAGCTACCAAACTTGTCATCATTTTTGTTATTACTTACGGATAAATCTTAATTCTTATAAAATCCATCTTACAGAAAGATTCTGAAGAACTTGTTTCTTAGGAGTCAGTGTCCTACTGTCACTTCATGTAGAAAAAAGAAACAAAGTTTACGATCACATTTATTCTCAAAATTTAAAACATAATGAGTCCAGTCTTCTTATCTGTTATAATAGCTGTCTATCCCTAGTACGAGTGCTCACGAGCGTGGTCGAATCTTACCATAGATTATTTAACTACCATTTTGGAGAGCAGCTCTATCAAATATGTATAAGGAAGTCTATGACACGCATCGTAGTAACTTATTATATCTAGAACATTCGTGTTTTCTGTTACAGTTGGTTGATAATCTACATAGCACAGATAAATCCCCTCTTAGGCCCCCGGTTGGATAACGCTTCACTTGCTTGGGTTGGACACTGCTGGGTAATAATGATTTTCAAAACCTTATACTCTCTAAAAGAAGTACTTATTACTAAATAGTTGTAGTTAGAGACCTGAAACTTCAATTTTTACCCAACTTTGTACAAACAGTCATACTGCTTGAAGATGATTTCATGGTTTTAGTTCTAATTTGTACACACGTATTGCTGTTTATTTGGCTATAATGCGTGAATTATTGACAGTGATAATGGGACACCCATGGATAGCTCTGCTCATGACAAGAAGGATTGCATAAGAATATCACAATATACTTACTTACTCTTTTGAAAGTCACATTGTGAATTCATTAATGATATTTCACTAGAAACCCTTACAGTCCTTGTCCTTTGTGCCTTTCTATAGATACTAGAGATCCCGTGGTGGTCGAATTTCGAGTTTATTTCATTGGCCAATATTACTTGACCTGTCATTGTATAGACTTTTGTACCATGACAGGTCAAAATATATACTGGACACTCATAGCTGTATGTACCCGTTTTTTGCATTACTTTTAACCTTGTAGCAAATATTGTTCATAAATTTTAGCATTCGTCACTTCTTCTCTGTATAAACTATAAGTGTGCGAAATTTCATACTCCTCCGTCCGCCCAATTTTCGTAAAAAGGGATCCAAAGTTTTCGCTTCATGTATTAATATATAGATTAGCTGATACAGGGGTAAGATATTATAGTACTCTCTCATTTTTAATAAGAAGTTAACACTAAAAATCTTTTGATAGTGTCTGGAATGACGGGCTGTAATTATACTACATAATTATTAGATTAATTACATAATTTAAGGAAGTAGCTGTTCCGATTGCACATAGCTTCAGAATATTTGTCGGAATGGTAAAAAAACAAAAAATGGAATGGTAATACCATTCCATTTTGTATTTTTTCAGGGTAAAATGACTAACTTTATACTTTCGCGTTCCATGATATAATTATGTATTTAAACGGGAATTAACGCGATCACGAAAAGGTATTACATACCTTTGCATTGCCTGACATTTCGACCAGGTTGCACTGGTCACAGGCTGACTGGCTCCGCGGTGCACGCCCTCCGTCGTCAGGCAATTCCCTCTGAATTGCCTCTTCGCGATCGCGTGAATTCCGGTTTAAATACATAATTATATCAGGATAAAATTGTTTTAAATAAAATATTATATTCATATTTGACAGTATTGGACATTATCTAACGTAATATTCTCATTTGTCGTTGAGATAATTTTTTAGGTTCAGTGTATTATATGTTTGCCAATGTAACTTACTTTATGAACAAATAAAAAACATAATATGTATATTTTTTTCGTGTAACGTATATCAGAGCTGTTTTTGTCTCAAATACATTAAATAAAATAATTTACTCTTTATCTAGGGCGCAGATCCCAAGACAGTAAGTCTACGTCGTGGTCTACCTCCACCAGACTCTGATCTTCCTCAGCCGCCTGCAGCGCCTCCTGAACCACCACCTGAATTTTAAATAAAGTAAGAGGAATGTGAACAGGTGTGGGGTTTTCACGATATTATTTATTTAGTATTGTTAAATATATGAACCATTATTTTATGATTAAACTATCTCCATAGCTTTTGGTTTTTTTTTTCAACAGTAACACAAACATGCACACGGCCTTGTTAACCCATTAACGCCCAAATAAAAAGCAGTCATATTTTTTGTAATACAGCTTTATTAATACCGTACTTAGGGACTATAAAAATGACTTTTTGGAGCCGTACTTTTTAGGGTTCCGTTCCTAAAAAAAAAAAAAAACCCCTTAGATCACTTTATTGTTCGTCTGTCTGTCGGTCTGTCAAGACCCTTTTCCTTAGGAACCCGTAGAGGCATCAAGTTCAAATTAACCACAAATACGTATGTTAGCGGCCCTTTGAAGTTGTAAAAAAAAACAAGGTTCTAAGTCAACGCAAACAAAAGTTACGGCCGTTGAGCCTTGGATTTTAACAAATTTAAACAGTTCGCATTTAAATAAAAACCTATAGGGTCGTAGAGTCGTAGAAAATTTGTAGTAATATCGCATAAAAAATCGTCTTTGTGATTACAAACTTTTATTTTGTTGTTGACTTGGTCGTACATCGATATATGGGAGAGTATTTTTAGAACCGCAAAGTTAAGTTTGTCTTTCGGAAAAAACGGGCAAAAATCTTCGAGAATTGATGCCCGAGATGGACGTACTATATACATACAAGTTTGTTTGCTTAAGGAACCCTCGATGCGCGAGTCAGACTCGCACTTGTCTGGTTTTTTATAGTATATAGCTGTACTGTTTGATAATTAGCAAAACAGTATTTATCTATGCACAACGTATTTTGACACTTGCTGGACTGCCATTTATACGAGCATGACATGAAACACAGCTCAATTGTTTAGGCAGTTTCTTAGGGTTGTACCTGTTGTTTTTCGGACTTGGTCCTGCTATTTTAGAACCGAATGGACGGCTTCTGATACTGCTATTACGCTATAGATAGTGTCTTGCTATGTGTCGTCGAAATTTCAGCTGATCAAGCGTTCGTCGGCTGCTCATGCTGTGCAAACGCCAAGCATTAGATGTACATATATTACCCGAGTAGGTGTAAATAACCCACCACCACTTTTTTCCATGTATACTCACTCGATACATTGCAATAGATGCATCCATTACATCGACTTATCTTCCCGATCTTATTCTTCCCGTTGCTCTAAAACCAGTCTCTTTTAGTTTGGTAAGCAAGTCACAACTTGAAAAAAATTGTCTAAATATATTTTATGCTCTCCAGGTACTGCTGGCATTTTGGCTAACAGTGATGTAACCTCGAGTCCCGAGTGGTGTTTTCGCGGTATCAGTAGCTTTGCAACAGTATAAATCAAATACATAGCAGTAACCAACAGAACTGGCTGCTACCCAGTTTTTATAATCGAATCTGATCGGTTTGCCTCTGATAAATTGTTTTAATGGATGGTGACCATAGTACTTTATCATCGATTCAACTATCGATATATGTTCAGGTTCCTTTTAATATCCAGAAAACAGTTTCGACACATGGCTTTTGCAACAAGAGGTACTCCAAGATCTTCATCATAACTTCAATACTGACGCTCTCTCGGTAACCTATGATATCCTGATAAAATGAGGACCTCCAGAAATTTGCACAAATCTTCTCTATCCAACACAAACCCATGTCTATTATTTTGTCCAGCATACAGTAACGTGTTACTTAGAATCAAATCGTACATGTCGCCATCAAATACTTCATCAAAGACTTCTACCGGTGAAAGTTGTTTTAATCGGTCTATTATTTGGGTTTTTCGCGATGAACATGTATTATTATCTGGTGATTGAGAAAATGATGAGTAAGATGGTATCTTTTTCTCCACGTCGGGAGTACGTCAACTGGATTGAGATGCCTTCTTTTGTTCGACAAAGGTTCATCGTTACTATCATGTGATACATCAGAATGAGAATCTGATGTTTCAGAAGGATGACGTCGTCAACGTGTTACGTCGATTGTTCCAAGGATATCTCTCGGTAGTTCTTGCGTTTGCAAGTCATCTTCACCTTCTTCTTCGTCAGTCAACACATCTGGTTCAGGCGGTAAAATAACAACGTCATACTCATTATCACTTTCGTCTTCCGCAATGGCATTTACAGCTTCTTTGAGCTGATTTACAGCACTGAATCGAGACATTTTTTCTGCAAACAAAATATACACACTAAAACCCAATGTACTAAAAAAACGGCATCAACATGAATCATATAACTCACAAGATTTGAAATAAACTTTAGATATTTTATTTATTTCCGTTACACAGTAATATAATGAACAATATAATTTCACTGAAAAACATCTGAAATATAATAAAAAAACCTAAATGAATTCACTTACCTGAACTGTCGAAAAATACGCACACTAAAATGTTAAAAAATGGTGGTATTTCACCAAAAGTATATTTTTTTAAATGTTTTTTCACAATACTAAAACCATCTAAGAACTAATATTCGTCTTGATGACACACAGACAAAATTTATTGATGGTTTTGAATGGTGTCGTTTATTTAGTAGAGAGGACGCTAATGGGTATGAAAAGCGGTAATGTTGGCAATTTGCATTATAATACATATAATGTAACTAGCTCGTTAAGTTTTCTAATTTTTCGCTCAACTTTTTTTTTCATAGGAACATTCCCCTGACAAACACAAAAAAAAGAATTAGCGAAATCGGTCCAGCCGTTCACGCGTGATGCTGTGACCAAGGGAAATAGGGATTAATTTTTACATATATAGATTTATAATGACCGCTTCACATACATTCCCGCTCTTTAACACTAAAAAAACAACATATTCTGTAACGAAATGCAATCAAAAACTGGTTACAGAGAACGAATTGTAATCGCGTACGCCCCAAAACAAATCTGTGGGTATCGCGAAAGATCAAAATAACATTTGTACCGAAATCATTTATCAGCGTTGATTCTCTTTCCATTTGGCCTCCCTCGGCCCACACCACCGCTCCTTCGTGTCATTAAAAGGTCGGAACAAAGTGACATTCAAAGCGATTTTAGTATTATTTACGCAATATTTATTTAACCTTATACATACATATATGACGCATTCGTGTACTGTGTCATTTACTATATCTGTTAGATGTTTTTATAACTAAGAAAGATAACATATCAGAAACTTCACTTATTTGGTTACCATCTTCAATAATCATCATCCCGATTCGAATCACTTAAAAATCATTAATCTAATCACAAATTAGGAATATCAAAAATAAATAATTAAAATATTTTAAATTGCTTCACTGATACAAATGTACAAATGTTACACTGTAAATGACGTTTTATAAACTTTGTAAACGTAACCAGCAGGGCAATTATTGAAATTATATTGCTTCATTTAAAAACTAAAAAAGTCAAATCGCTACCGCCTATGGCTGTGATAGCACCCGAAACCCTAACGTGTTCAGACTAATGTGTTTCAGGGGAATAACATCTTTGTGGGGAGTTAGTCATTAATACTTGTTGGCGACGACGTTTAGATTAAAATTTAATATTTGTATTAACTCTCTGCTTGTTATGAATACGTAAATACTCGATCAACTGATAAATTTCGCAAAATATCGTTAAGTTTCCATACAAAATGAAGCTACTAATATAACGTTAGCTCATCACACTAATATTAAGTTACTTCTCTAGAAATTAATAACTACTATAGATATTGAAAAAATAAACATTTATGTTCCAGTATAAGGGCTTCTATAAGCAGTTACAATAATTGCTACATTTTTGGCAATTTTCAATGGTATAAAAAAAAACTTGCAAGAAGCTTTTGACTGTGAATTAAAGGCTCTCGTTGACAATTTATAGTTTGTTCACAATAATAAGGAGAATATCTAAAGTATGGGAGAAATAGCACTTGAACACCGACTGACACGGCCCATTGAGCCTCGATAAAATTGGCCAACATTTTTTAACAAGCTTGTCTTCTTAAAAGGCTTCTATGTCATTCATATTATTATCCAAATATTTTATAAATACATACATTTTACCATTCCGTATTAATCCTATATTATCTTAAAAACGTGTAAAAAGTCAGTAACTTTACCAGACTATTATTACAGTTTGAAGAAGTGTACAGGTGTAAGTGGTATCTATTATACCAATAATACATTAAATAAACAACTATTGTATGATTCTGAGAACAAGAAATAGAGAGTTTACCACGAACCACTCATCCATAAACAAAAGACCCTTGACAAATAAAATAGGTGCAATTACAAAAATCCCCAAAAAATCCCTTTACAAGATCATCCCTAACCGTAACTCAATTGTCGCGTCGCCTGTTCGACCGATCTATTTTTTCGCTCAGCACGAGAATTCGCGCCATATTGCCAACCACCCCATCTAAATGATAATTCGGGGGCCCTCCTTACAATAAAAATTATTGCGGACGGTTTATTTTATTACACTTTATATTGTGTTCGAATACCTACACAAGGGATTGCGCACCAAAAAATAGTTTTCGGCACAAATGTAATCTCTATTCCTCAAACATAGGGAGATTTTTTTTTAAAGTGGCGTGTATGAGTATTCTGTTTGTCCGTTCAAACTTGTCACAAATGTCGTATTCTGCAAAATGGACAGTGATTTCCCGTTTACCCTTTGACCAATTCGGTTACGATTCGTCCTATTTACATTTGGTTGGGTTGCTATATAAATTGTGTTCTCCAGTTTATAGCTGAATAAGTTTAGGGAAGATTTTTCTTATCCCAATTGGCACAACAAAATAATGTTATTCTCTATCCAAACGAAGTATAGCTCGTTCAAGAGGACTTTCTATTGTAATGATTGTATGAGTAAAGTAATATAAAAAAAATATAGTTTTTTTCCCCGTTTAATTAAAAAATAAAACGAGACTTTCAGGCGTAAAATCGCCAACCTCTTAGCGCGTTATTTTTTTGAATATTTGTTATCATACATGTCTGTTTTAAAAACTTTCGATCGAATCAGGTCCAGAAGTTTTCTGTAGATGATGACATCCGAAGGACTACAAAAACCGAAATTCCACCGACCACCTCATCTAGGAATCAATCAACAAGGTCTAAAAACGACAATGCAATAAATAATGTTAATAATTATAATAGATACACGCAAAACTTAAGAAAATCCCATTACTAAAGTTGTGTATTTATCACTTTAATTAACAAGTCTGTTATTAGAACTTCCATCTGCATCCTCAATAAGTGACAGCAGCTGTTTATTCCTAAAAAAAATATGATTGCAAAATGCAGGCCGCGACAGCGACACCAAACAGCCTATATTTTTTCTAGCAAACAGCGCGAATGGGTGTACCAAGCATAATAGTAATCAAGGCAAGACAAAGCCACCCCATTCTTATCTCCCTTTCAGATCGCAATCAGTGCCGCCATGTTGATGCCATTATGAATCAAATTCCCGCCTTTTTACTTTTTTCCATTCGCTAGGCACCGGCGTCAGATCTCACAGCCGATAAGTTCTTTATTATCCTGGATGATTTTTTAATCTGTGGTGCTACTTGTGGCGGTTTCACATTAGTGCATTGTTAGTATTGTGTTGGGGATTGCACAGTCCCCAGAACAATGGTGCTGATGTTTTGACGACAGCCAGTTAATGTGTCATGTGATTAACCACTTGTATTTATTTACAAGCACTCGTAAGAAAGAATGTCTTATAAAATAATTAAATAATATTATTAAATTGTAATGGCCGTTGTCTAAATAGGATTATTGACCTCATTGATGTATCCTCATATAATATGGCATAAACTTACTGCCCAATACGAGTAGTAGTAAATACGAGTAGTAAGGCAGTACTTGCAGCTCATTTTGCAAACAAGTTCTGTACTTCATTTTTAAAAGTTGTTATTATAAAGAGTAACATGAGAATTAAAAGATCTACAGAACACTCTCCAATTCAGTCATTTTCCGTAATTACGTAAAGAAATATGAAAACTCAACAAGTCAACAGTTTAAAAGAAATGTAGTATTACTTTTTATACCTTTAAGACTCCCCTTTTTCACTTCACCATGGCTACTGGTGAAGTATTGTGTCGGAATCGAACCGACTAAAATCACACGGTGTTCCGTCTCACGTGATTCTATTGCAAGGGACTAGGGTAAATCCTAGGAAGGAAGTTACCGAGAACCCTAGCAGACTTTGGCCTATAAACAGAAGGCAGCCACATCATTGCGTGCGGAGGGCCTTGCCCCCCTTCCGGTTTAGAGAGGCGCGCGCCGAAAATGTCGCGCCACCTTCTCAGGCCTGCTACTACTAGGGTAACGGGTAACCTCATCCGTTACCCACAAGCCAACGCTCATGGAGGCCGTACTCTCCGGTGTCTGATGCCTCTTCTTTGGGACGGGAGAGTACTAGCTCTCTGCCGTGCCCTTTCCGCCACCTTTCACAAAAAGAAGCCGCTGATTCCTACTTACTCTCATTTTATACCATGGACAGAACCATGGTCTCCAGCGAGAGGCTTCCTACACCGATATAGCCACCGTGAGGTTGTGGCGCTGTTGCATCCACGCTGAGTACTCCACAAGAGTGTGGAGTGCAGTATCTTCGCGACAGCATCCACAGTGATGGCAAGCAAACGTTGGCTCCTGGCCTCTGCGACACAGGCACTTTCCGAAACAGCCGTGGCCGGTCGGCACCTGCATCAGCCGGTAGGAGAGGCTGCCGTGCTGCCCCTTCAGCCAATCCTCCATGATGGACCTGGTAAACAAGTAGGCACGCTGCTTTAAGTTCAGCTGTTAACAGTGGTCCTCGGTGATTTTATTTTCGTCGTTTTTATAGTTTTTTTACCTCTCACTGCTGAGCTGACGGTGAACTGTAACTAGTAAATCTGAGTCGAACCGACTAAAATCTCACCTTGTTCCATTCTACTGGTCCTCACCAATATTTTTCCGGGTGTAACACTTGGACTGCATTTGTATCTACCTTCTTTATGACGTCACCTTGAACAAACTAAGAAACGTATCCACAAAAACTAAAAAAGAAATAATTAAATTGATTGTAAAAACGTGGATATTTAAATGCGCTCTAAAGAAGAAAATAAGTCAAAGTGTAAAGAAGAAAGTAAATTAAATCCATTATTTTGTTTTTTTTTTCTTAATCTTTATTTACGGAGCTTAGCCACAATTATGACTATGTCGCTCCATCATAGCCATTTTTTATTTTAAACTAATCTTAAATATTTATAATACAAAGTATAAATATCCTTAGCTGTATCTGTCAAAGGACTGGCCAGGATGCTGTTACATCTTCCAATGTCCATCAACTTATCACCAAGCAGGCGTTCTCTAAGTTGTTGGTCATTATTTTGTTACATTAGACAATTTTATATTAAATGTTGAAACAAAAGCTTGCCGCGAGATCTTCCTATGATATCCGTATGTATTTAGAATTACTTGTTTCAGATTTCTCGCTCTAACTTAAACTCTCTAATATTCATACTCGCTCGCGGGTCTAGGAAAATCACAACCGACAAGGCCAGAATGTTACAAACAGTTGATGTAATAAAGAATCACGCAGTAGTTTTGTAAACACGTTTTTGAATTAAACATGTTCCCACCGACAAACTCCATGAACCTTCTTAGTTATGTCTAAGAGAAAATTAGAAAAACAACGTGAAAGTCCGAACTTGCGCAAAGTTAGAGTCTAAGTAGATTTTCCAATTTGAAACTCGTTACTGCGGGAAATCCGGCTCTTTTTCACTTGGACTGGACCACGATTTATTGTGGAACTTCGGCGGACCGAGGAAACTTCCGACAAGGTTGAAAATTGTCAGCGTTAGTTATTTATAACCTCTACCGTATGGTGGTTCAAAGATTATTTTACTCAACTCTGCTGGTGTTACAACTCCAGTATGAGGTTGCAGATTACACTAGGACTGGGAGACTCTAGGAGTTACCGATATAAACACTCACAACTTCAATGGGTTTAACACACAATCAGTCAAAAGTCACTGATTGTGCGTTAATCATAAATGGACCAATAGAACAGCTTACAGCACGCTTCGTTGTAGTGATGTGTTAAAATTGTGTGAAACAGCAATAAGTAGGAGATACTCGTAAGTGTTGTGTTTTTAGTCTGTGTAATAAAACGCTCTTCGTCTCTCTATACTAATACTAATATTATAACGCTGAAGAGGTTCTTTTATTGTTTATGTTGTTGCCACATCAAAAACTCTTATTTATTTTATTAAAAATAGGGGCAAACTATAATAGATGATAACACAGTTCACTACTTAATAAAAATAAGTTAATAGACATTATTTTGACTAGTTATACCAGTAACGCAATGCTATTGGTCGATTGATAAATATTAATGAATAGTGGGGTTATAAAAGGGTAGAAATCTATACTAATCTATACTAATATTATAAAGCTGAAGAGTTTGCTTGTTTGTTTGCTTGAACGCGCTAATCTCAGGAACTACGAGTTCGAATTGAAAAATTCTTTTAGTGTTGGATAGCCCATTTATCGAGGAAGGCTATAGGCTATAAAACATTACGCTAAGACTAATAGGAGCGGAGCAGTGACCATAAACGCAGATGAAACTGCGGTGACGGCTAGTGTATTATAAGTGGAGAACTATCACTTGAGTGCGGAGAGAGGTACGAACAACTTGGCAGTTATTGTTAGTTAGTGATTTTCATAGTTTATATCAGTGGTTGTGAGATGATTTTTTACATTTATTTGTTTGTTTTAACGCTCTTATCACTTGAACTACCGGTCGGGTTCGAAGAATTCTTGTAATTTAACGCTACGACCTTTATGAGCAGTGCAGTGAGAAAAACTGCTAGTTCTAAATAATTTAGAAAAAAAAATTATGTTTATTGTGTAAGCGGAACGGAGACGGGAATCCAAGAAATAAAAAGAACAATGGAGGAAAAAAACTACAAAATATTTACTTTACTGTTATTCTCTTATCAGTATAAACCGTCTTTCGAAAAGATTCTTTCGATACACACTTCAAATCTTACGCATCATAACTTCAATCTCACTCTTATCGTCTCTTCACTAGCAGCTTAAAAGTCTGGAATTAAGACCACTCATTACTTTCAACGGAATACTACGGAACGGAACGCAAGAAAATGTTATCACCTATTTCTCATTGCTTTCTTTCTTTTGGAAATCTTTCTTTGTGCTGCGTGCAACATATTGTTTATTATTTAAATAAACAACAACTGTCGGTGGGTACAATACTCGTTGGGAGGGAGTGAACATTAAATGTTACGCAGCATAAAATTAACTTTCCGGAAACTTCCTTCGGTTTCCAGACGGTTCGATTCCGACATAGCTCCGGTGTAGTGAAGACCCGTGGGGGTTTCCACACGTTAAAAAGAATTGTCAGTCGTAGGACTGCACGTCAGAAGTGAAAACATAACTAACATACCTAAATACATCTGGTATCAAAAGGTCCCCATATCAAAAGTGCCCAACGTCCCTAAAGAAGTTTTCACTTCACAAAAGCATCATTATAATTAACTATGACTTTGAGCAATTAAATTATGGTGTTTTAGGGAGTGTACATTGCATTTGATGGTTATTTTCCGTCTTTGTAGATTCCAAAAGATGGTGTAAAATATGGAGTTCTTATCGATACGCAGACCGACAACGTGAACAATTTCTAAAGAAAATTACACGACATTCAATCCGTGTATCCATTCACTCCCTATATTTGTCAAAAGCTTACCTATATTGCAAAATAAACACGTCGCTCAATGTAATTATTTGAGCAGCACTAGCGTCGTAATGGCGTCGCTTCCGGTGCGGCCGCCATTAGTGGCCATTTCCTGCCGACTTCCGGGCCAGCAGCGCCGCCTAGCGATGGGTTGTAGCAGCCTCAAAGGCGTTAACTGTTACGTTACAATTCCATTCGACTCGTAATGACGATGCTATCGCGACACGTTTTATTAGCTGAAAGCTTGTAATGCGACACAAATTGATACTACTCAACAAAGATTTCATACAATGTCGTGTAAAAGGTACTATTTTCACTGTAAGTTCCTCGCACGCATGTTCGACTCCATTGCTACAATTTGTTTAGAAGAACTTTGATACTGAGTTTGTGTCAGAATTATGTTGAAAGGGAAGCAACGAAGCCTTCTTTTGACGAACTCTGTGGCGAGGCGGAGGTGCATTCGAGTTTCTGCTATGTCGAGTGTTGAGGGTTGATAGTTCGAGTCCTGCTCAATGCAAATATTTGTAAGCGTGAATGTCTATTTGCATGGGTCTGGGTGTTTATTTTATGTATAATACCTAGGTGTGTATTTACAAAACAACAATGTACCATGTTCCAGTAGGTACCCAAAATATAAACTTTGCTCAGTTTGCATTGTAGGCAGTGCCGTATCATATATCCAAGAATATTTCGCTCAGATTGAGAGTCACGCCCGTTTTTAGACGCTCTAAAACTCCGTGTCTCCCTCTGCTTAACAGACTGATTAACGGGTACAGTAAGATAAAGAGTTTAGCTGATTTTTTATTCATACATAAATAAGCTCATACGAATCTACATTTGATCAGTTTATGTAAGATACAATGTAACAAGTAGCGAAGCTATTACGATATACCGAGTACAAGTTTAAAGTCTAGTAGCTACCATTTGGTTCTACTTTCTAGACTGAAAAACCTAGATAAAACTAAATATCACTCCACACAGGTATCGAAACTTGCACCTCAACACGGCAGTCGTACATAAATACTTTGCAATAGTTTAGGAAAAAACAGCTTTACTGGCGAACCAAATTTAAAAGTAAAAAAGAGATCTAATATCCAATTCCTGGCATCATCATCATACCATCATTACCAAGCCCAGTCTGTTGGACTGGTCAAAACTGATTTACTAGTAGCCACTGAAGAGTTCCACTATCCACTCCCTGGCTCAATCAGATCAGCTCCCAGATTAGTATTGTACATGTACATACAACATTTCATTTTGATATGACAATTACAAGTAGGTTAAAATTGATTTCCAAGATTTTTTACTTCGTAAGTTAGTTACAACTTACAAGTGAAGTTAAGAAAAGCGTGTTAAAAATAGATCTTAAACAACGAATACTTGTACACTTTAAATAATTGGTTATTGAGATTTAAATACTTGAAACTTGACAATTTGCGCCACAATAAAGAGTCGCAATACGTCTTGCTTTTGATTTAGAACGAAAGGTTTATACAGCTTAAAGCTACATTACCACAACCATAGACTACAACATTTCACAAACGTGTCAATAAGGTAGATTCCTATGGTGGAAATAAATCATTTAATCATTTTATTTACCACTTAATTTAATGACAACAGTTGTCATTAAATTAAGTGGTAAATAAGACATAGACAAATTAGATCAGTTATATTATTTTCAACTTTATTATTACTGTTTTTAAGTCAAACCTAACATGAAAAGTAAACGACGTTAGCAAAGTATGACGTCACTAGTTGTTATTTCATACAAGTTTCTAAAGAACCTACCGTTTTAGCGTTTAATAAATAAAAACTAATTTAACTGGACAGACAACAACAGTATTACATACCCGAACGCTTCGAATAAATTTTTCACGAACTGTATTTTTCACAGATAATTGAAAAACTTCAATCTCAAATTTTTTTGTGCAAATTAGTTTATTACTGACTACAATACCAACGTAAACTTAGTAAACTCCACAATTTACCAATATCTCGTAAGTAATGGTCGTAAAGGATAAACTAGGGTTACTTTGCCTTTTTAGCAATGTCATCGACAACGAAACCCACTGATTAACACCCTAAATGAAATGTCTAATGGTTAAGAGTTAAGTGGCGGAAATTTGTTCCAGGAGGCGTCCGGGTCCAATTTAGCTAAAATCAAAAACAAGTTTCAACAATCATCCGTTAGCAAAACGATGACACACAATTTATTTTATTACGACTATTGTCGCAATGTATCATACATAATATGTACTGTAAACAAATGAAATTAGCAACACAAAACCTGCTAAAAATAAGTCGTATGTTTCCATCTATGGGAGTTAAGAGTTAAGTGCACAAGGTTAAAGTCTCGGTAAGAGTTAATTACAGAAGGTTAAAGTCTCGGTAAGAGTTAAGTACTTAAGGTTAAAGTCTCAGTAAGAGTTAAGTACTTAAGGTTAAAGTCTCGGTAAGAGTTAAGTACTTAAGGTTAAAGTCTCGGTATGTAGTTAAAGCTTGTTAGAACTTAGAGGTCTCAAATTCGATGTCAGTTACACTACGTAAGTTAAATGTACACTATCTAGAAACAAAGTACTGTTCAATTAATCTCAACTGTTCAAACAGAACTGCAAGATTGTGGGTGTAATCTTGATTCCGGGATATTTCGTTACGTTATTGTTGGGAATAAAATTTACATTCAATATTCTGGGGCTTACAATGTAAAAAAATGTCTTGTGTCTTTTTGAACGATTTGGGACCGCATTGTGATCATAAATTATCGTGATTAGCGAAAATGGAAGAAGAAGAAGTTCAGGATTTTTAGAAAAATATCTGTCCAGCATTACCACCGTCTAGAGAAGTTTGCCGTGAAAACTGTAGAAATCAAGTTTTAGAACAAGTTACTTGGTAAACCTATTATTACATACCTAGTGTTTATTACACGTCTTAGAATATTTATTGGTCTCGACATTCACCTGAGATCAGGTTTACGCACATTCTCTAGAGTTGGAACGGATCGCTTGTCATATTTACCATATTTATGAAGACATGACCCGCGGTGCTAATAGGGTATTTCGTCAAGCAACTCCATCTTGCATAGTTGCGAATATTTAATATGTTATGTTATTCTTTATTATCTGCATTACTCTGCTGGCTTATAAAAATAGCTAATTATTTCTTTTGTCTCCATGGACCAATATATTGTGTTGTTGTCAAAAAGTCTCTAAATTAATAAAAGTAAAGTATTTTCTTTAAAATATCGTACTATTTAATAATACTCGTATATACGTACTCGTATCGTAATTTCGTACTAAGCTATAGATTAATATGAGACCAAGTTTGTTATTAAAAAATAATTTTCCTATACATTTTTTTTAACATTTTATTAAAAACATTTAGAGCGCAAAATAAAACTAAGTAACATACAAGCTGTGCAAATTTTTCAGCATCAATTCACGCGGCATTTTCCCGCCGACTTTCCACCTAAATCACGTGGCTAGCGCAAAAAAATCAAGATGTCTGCCGAGCGAGACGCAATCACCCGACGGATCGGTGGGACCTGCACGGAATTTTAAAACGATTTATATTTTTATTGTATTTGCTCCCCTCTTTATTTCATTGGAACGGAAAGGACAGTTTGAATAGTAAGTAATCCATGTAATTATAAAATTAAAGTGAAAGACAAAGAAGTTAAAGAATTCGTGGATTTTGAAATCTCTGTATACCTAAACATAACATCCCCATTGTTGGGTATGGTCACAGGTTAGGCCACAGTCAACCATGCTGGTCTCCTTGGTATGCTCGACTTCCAAACCTACGGAAAACTTTCACGTATACAGGTTTCTTCACAATACTATACTGCAACTTCTAAACAAGATAACTATTTGCTATTAGAACAAGAATTTCAAAAAGCCTGAGGTGCACGAACGAACGAGGATCGAACTCGCACCGCCTGCGGCGGGCGGTATAAGGTGCCAATGATTGGGACGCACGGATTTGTTATTATTAATATTATTGAATAGTAATTAATAAATAATAGATTTATGTCCTTTACAGCCTGTATACATATATCGAGTACAAACTATGTACATCCCTATATTTAATGTAATAAATCAAAGATAAGTACTAATTAAATACTTCTGGTCCAAGCACAGTTTAAACAAAAATTTGAACAATAGGTTCCTTTATTTCATGGTAAGTTAAAACACAGTGCCTAATTTCCCAGAGTGATAAAGGCCATAGACGTAATAAACTTTAATGTTAAATAAATTTACAAATAAACTTATAAACCGACTTCAATAAAGGAGGTTATCGTATGTATATATATGTATAATATTATCGGTACCTACTGAAAAAAATCACATATGACAATCTATTTGCTTGAAAACAATTTTACAAAGATTTTAAAGGTATATGTTTTTATGTATGTCCACGTTTGTTTTAGAATATAATACACTAGCGACCCGCCCCGGCTTCGCACGGGTGCAATGTAGATACTAATGTGGTGAACAATTATCGTCATATCATTATACAAATTAACACAAAACAATATGACACAATACATATAAACCTTCCTCTTGAATCGCGCCATCTATTGGTGAAAACCGAATTAAAAGCCATTGCGTAGTTTAAAAGATCTAAGCGTATAGACGGCGGAAGCGACTTTGCTTTATATTATGTAGAAAATATATCTCTACATAGTAATCGTTGAAGTCCAAGAGAAACTACCTAAGATGTAGCCGTGATAGTTCATCGAATTATTAGAGTGAGAGAAAAAAATTAAATTTACACTATTAGTTGTTATACTGATTTATCTCATGACTCACCATAGGTAAGTACCTAGAAAAAAATATACACTTACACTTACACTTACACATACACAGCATACTTATGCAGCAGGCTAGTTATTTTTTTCCAAGCAAGGGGGTCTTTTTTGGGAATGGTGGTCCCAAGAGCTAGCGGACCTCCGTGTGGCCTGCATTCGTACCCAGAGGTCCTACACCCGTAGCCGGCGGCGTCGCCGCAATGACAGGGAAAAGTGGCTATAAGCCGCGCCAAAGAGGAAAAAAGAAAGTACGGCACACCGTGTGGTTTTAGTCAGTTCGATTCCGACACACCGCCCCACCGAAAACCCCGGTGGGATGACGGCCCGAGGGGGTTTCCACACGCACAAAAAAAAAGGCTCTTTGTTGTTTCATGTTTCACGCTATATGTTCATGTACACACATAGCTTACCCAATCAAATCAAAAATCAAAAGGTCAAACTAAGGTTGAGGTGGTAGGCAACCTTTATATTTTCGATTGGGTAATCTTACCTAGCCGAAACAACTCTCTAATAAATACCTATTAGTAAACAAAATAATCGGTTAATTAGTGTCATTCTTACACGATTACGTACGTACTTGTCTTTCATATGAACGCCGTTATGAAATCATATAGACTGCATGACAAGTTAATTTGGTGCTATAAAATAATCGTTAATAATAAACGATGTACAACGTATGTATTGGGTAATATAACATACTACAATACACATTCAACAAACCACAATTTAAAAAAAGAATATTTATAAGCAAATTTTTGGTTACGTCCCTTTGTAATCAAAAAGTACATATCCTCAGTAAAAGATTGTAGAACAGTAAAGTGATGTAACAACACCATTCATTAGCGTAATTGGCCACTACGTTGTTATATCATGCTCAACGACGCTAAATGAGCAAAACCACAAAATGCCAAAATGGCGATCACCGCTTCACCATTATATTGATTTCGACGCCATTAAAACGAACCGGAAATTAAAAAGAAATAAAAACATATTGCTTTCCCGCGCGCACCGATCTTCACCCAATTTGTACACGTTCTGTTTTGGAACAAACGATTTTTGACACATACCAAAATGGTGTAGCATTCTCTTTGAACAATCAAACTTGAACTTTATTGTCCCAAAAATAAACTTAAAAATAATTTGGCACACGACTTGACAGAATTCGTTTTAAAACTTTATCAATCCTTATAATATAGGGTAGGTATATTTTATTTGGCATCCCATTATTGTCAGCGTGATATGATTATTATATTATCGGGCGATAAACGAGTATAAAAAAGATATATCGCGGCGAGGCAATCATCTCGGCGGGATTACGAGTATTACGACGTTATTACACTGTTTCATGTGGATTTATTGGAAGTGTTCCTCGCTAATTAGATTTGCGAGAACACCATATGCAATATATTTCGGAATATGCTAGACTCCAATGTTTGGCACTTTGTTAATTGACAAATTATGTATTCGATCTAGGTATTGTGAGCTTTGTGATACTCGATGTAGAAATAGATATCATAGATATATTTTATAGGTATACTTAGACGATATTTTATATTGATACTAGCAACCCGCCCCGGCTTCGCACGGGTAGCAGAGATATCTTCAATAATCATCATCATATTTCCTTAACAAATTATATGACTAAACCTTCATCATGAATCGTTCTATCTATTGGTGAAAACCGCATGAAAATCCGTTCAGTAGTTTTTCAGTTTATCGCGAACAGACAGACAGACGCGGCGGGGGACTTTGTTTTATAATATGTAGTGATGATTGATACGAACATGACTTGTTACGTGTATTATGTGTGTGTAAAATGTACATTATAACCTCATCGTCATCATCTTAGTCATGGCATGTCCTCTATTGAACATAGGCCTCCCTTAAAGAGAGTCGCTTGAGAAGTGTTGCCACACCTTCATCCAATAGTTCCCTAACACTGTCGTTGGCGTCGCCGGTTCAGCTATGGTGTGGGGATGTCCTACACTGCTCTTTCCTCACCTGTTAAAGGACAGCATTACGCTGGTGATAGTGGTTAACTACGTCGTAACTTTATAAACTTTCAAAGAGTTATTTAGAGTTTTCAGTTCTGAAAAAAAGGCTCTATCAATTACTGATCTCATCTGTGTAAATATACTAATGAATTCAGAAGACATTATTTTACAAGCCAAGACAATTTTAACAAAATGTTCAAGTATGCTCTTTCTCTTAGCAAGATACTATACTTAGACAATATTTTAATACAATTAATTAGTACCTAAGTATTTTGCTGCCAATATTCGAGGCAAGAATATTCAAGATCACTAAAAATCAATATTTTTAGTAAAATTTTCACAAGATTGTCGAAAAAATTGGTGCGCCCAATTTGTAAACTATAAGTAAAATGCAAAGAAAGTGGTCTGCGGACTGTAGAATTGTTACCTGTACGCGTATACGAGTACCTATATCTATTTTGACCATTACTGGCAATGAAAGGTAATGTTTAACGCGTATCTTATGTGTATGTATTATTCTTTATTACCTCGTATCACCTAAATGACTGGGCGAACTTTGATAATCAAGGTATCCTTAGATTCGTCTTGGCAACCCAAGTGTCAAGTGTGTACCTATGTGGCAAAAAAAAATCGAAAGAGAAGGGTTTTAAAAGACGATTACAAAAATATTTACAACTTAAATTCCACTATAATATTAAATAGAATGATCTCTGCCCTCCATGAGCGCTGGTCTGCTGGTAATGGGTGGGGCTGCGAGTTATCCTACACGAAGCGGGTCTGAGACGGTAGCGGCATCTGTTCCGCGTGCGCATCTCTGAACCGTAGGGAGGCAAGGCCCCCGTCCCCCACGCTGTGGCCGCCTGCTGATCAAGAGGCGGCCAAGGTCTGCAGCTTTCCTTCTTATGATATACCAGGGTCCCTTGCAATAGACCCACTTGTGATGGAACATCATATAGTTTTACCGGTTCGATTCCGACATACCTACTTCACCGTTAAACTCCATAACTTTCCACACGAAGGAAAGGTTAAATTGTATTCCATTAGGTACACGTGTCATATTGTATAGTAATAATGTAATATGTCATTAGGATTCGAAAGGTTCGTCGTCGGTCCGAATATATATTAATGAGATATAAATTAAGTTTGTGTACCTACTTATCATTAATCATTTCTTTTTAAGTAGTTATATACCTTCCCGCGATCCTGCTAGCTTTGAGCAAGGACGTGGGTCCTGCGTATATCTACTATTTTGAGCCACAAATCTACCAATTTTTCGAAAATAAACCTACCTATAGTACCTATCTATCACTTTTAATCCTAAATTTTGTGGGAGAGCCATGCTTCGGCACGTATGGGCCGGCTCGACTCCGCTCGTAACCACGGCCTCACAGAAAACCGGCAGTGATTGAGCAATGCTTGCATTGCATTTCCCCGCGTGAGTGAGGTCACCGGAGGCCCTTACCCTTCCCTCTCCCTTATTCCCGTCCTTCCCCTCTCCCCCCTTTTCCCACTCTTCCCCCTCTCCCATCTTCTCCTACTCCCCCCACCTTAAAGGGCGGCAACGCACTTGTGACTCTCGAGTTGCAGGTGCCCATGAGCGGCGGTAGTCATTTACCATCAGGTGACCCGTCTGCTCGTTTGCCCCCTATAGCATAAAAAAAAAATAAAAAAAAATATTTCAGATAAAATTTATCATCATCAATACATACAAATAAATGAAGTGTCTGTTTGTAATGTCAAAATAATGGTTTTTTAAGCTCATCATTTATTTGCACGATACCTATGCCTTAAAATCAGTTTTTAATTTTTTTGTTTGTCTGTTCCGGTAACCTCCGGAACGGGTGGACCACAGGCTTTCACTGGCAGATAGCTGGTGTTATAAGGAGTAACTTAGGCTACTTTTATTTTGGAAAAAGAATTACGATTCCTCCCAAAATATATAAATATGTACACCCGAGCATTGCCGCGTGAGAACTGCTAGTATCTATTTAAAAAAATGCTGTTTCTTTCTTTAAGCTCAAATATGTAATTTTAAATTCCCTGCCTATTTGCGAACTTAGCTAATTTAGTCAAACAATAATGTCAACATCTGATGAACATTTCAAGTTGCTCGGTCTAAGCATGTAAGCGTCACTAAGAACTATTTTCCCTCGAGGTAGTGTAGTCAGAAGTCAATTCTCGTCAGTCAGGGTTTTCATTTAAACTATTGTCAATGGCCATTAAACAGCAGTACCATACCATCTAGTAATATCTTAACAACTCTACAAACCGCTACGAAACTTAAACATGATATCTAGTAATAAACCTAAAAAAACATGTTTAATAACCAAACTAAAAGTGGTAATTTTTGAAGTGAAAACTTCTTAAGGCACGTTGGGCACTTTTGGTATGGGGAAAAAGCACTGAACTCGCGTGGCCGTCACGCTTAGATGACAGATGTGTCAGTTATGTTTTCACTTCTGACGTGCAGTCCTACGATTGACAGTTTTTTTTTAATTCTGATGATTCTGATGGTATAATATTATTGTATTGTCATCAGCTCTTGACACGTGCAAATTTTGAAGTAAAACGTTGAAATATTGCGTTACATATATACATAGTAGACTAGCTGCTTTGTTACAAAAAATAAATGAAGAACCGCTCGACGGATTTTGTGCAAACTTCACATAAACCATCTACTAAATAGTCCGAAGAAAGCCTAAACATTTGGTTTGGATAGGTGAGCCCGTTCTTGAGTTATAAAATTACAACGAAAAGTGACATTGATTTTTATATATATTGATGATACATACTACATACACGCCGAACTAATAAAAGCGTTTATATAACTAATAAAAGCGTGTTAAAAATGTACCAAATTTAGTTATATGTATTCCTTTTTCTATTCGGCGTCTGCCTACGTATATCCAATATCAGCTACAAATATTTGCGATCCATTAGCGCCTTATCTCATTAATGTGTTTCGCGTGTATCGGTTGAGAACCACGTCAGTGTTTATAACCGCTCTCTAGTTGTTGTAATCTACGCACTGATTAGTGATAATGCTTCGTTAAAGGTATAAAGCTTTTATTGAAAAGTTCCGTGAATAATTTTTTAGGTAAATAATGTTGAAAAACCGTGTCACCTGTGAAATATGTGATGTCTTAATTTGATGTCCTAATATTATGTCATAGATCGACCGATCATGAAAAACTTTTATTCTGAACACGATAGTACAAATTTTAATGCAAAAATACACACAGGGAACGGACTCCTAATAACAATTTAAGATGTTTGTTTTCTAGCTAAAGTCAGTGGTGAGCTAAAAAACTGAAGTGCCGAGTGAGACTCACCGATTGCTTCGTCTCATTTTGCGAAGGCACTTCATACATACATTACAATCATCTAACGAAGATAAGACGACCTATTGCGATACTTCTAAAGTTCCCAAGTTAGGTCAGTTTGTATTTAAGTAACAACATCCCCACAACATATATTCAGCCGTGCCCTGCGTGTAATAATCATGTCTCTCGTTATCAGGAAGCTTTCTTGTGTTAGAGGGTTAATTCGCAAATTCATACAATATGGCCTCTTATTAATTATAGCAACGCGATATTCGATATTTGAATATTTTAGAAAAATATAAATATTAATCACAAAACCTTAAACATCCTTGCTATTGTTTAACGTTAATTAACCTGATAACTTACTTTAGGTAATAAAAGCATAATTTGCATTGTATTGCTACAAAGTTCTATATAAGACCATTAAATATAATCCTATACCTCTAGTATCACTCACTATCATAATTTTATCCAGCACTCGAGATTGACACACAATAATTCACTTTTAGGTGGGCTTTTTGCGGCGCTTTTAATGATAAATATGATAATGCGTGACAATCTACTGCTCTAATAAGTAGGTATCTATCACTTATCTATTATTGGTTATCAAATAATGCTTTTAATGTATAGAGCAGGTATCTATTGAAGCTTAACGTAAAGATACGATGCATTATTAAGGTCATTTATTTTAATCATTATTACACCTAAGTATTTGCGTGAGTGGTTCCGAATACGTAAGACCAAAGATCTAGAGGGTAAAAAAATATTGTTTTACAAATTATGGTGTCTTCCTCGTACACTCTCTTCTCTTGACGACGGAGGTGAGGTCTGCTCTTCGCGACGGCCCTTAAAACATGGTTTTAGTTTGCATTACATCTATCTATCCACATCTTATCTATTGAAAACGGTTATCTTGTTGTAAAATGTCGATAGTGTACGTACACGAAAATGACAATTGATGCGCAAACATCTGCATACGAAACAAAAAGGTTAAAAAAATACTGATAGATGTGATTCAGATCTATGTATTATTTTTAGTAACTTAGTATTCACAATTTAGTTTCGTCTTCGTCCTCTCCTTTCGTCGCCTTCAATCTGTCTTAGTCTAAAGAAAAGGTAGTATGGGACTACCGACAGGAGTGAAAACTTAAACTTAATCTTTGTAAAAAGAAAAAAAAAAACGAAATGACGAACTTAAAACATCACATTAGCAGGTTGGTGACATTAATTAATAAGGAGCTGACAGTACTCAATGTTTAGATTAGCGCCCTCTAATGGATCTATATATGTATTATTAGCGTGACGGTCACAAGTTCAGTGCTTTTTCCCCATAGCAAAAGTGCACAAACGTGCCTAAATAAGTTTTTACTTCAATAATTACAACTAAATAATACCGAGCTTCCGTAAAAGAATAGCAATGAAGATTATAATGTGGTAAAATGTAAAAGCCGTATGTTACTATTGTATGTTAACACCCATGAACGAGTATAAAGAATATGAACTAGAAAGTTTACCGATTAAGCTATTATTTCGTAGGGCTGACATGAAGAAAGTTCTTGATACAATGTCTAGACTTGCCTGGAAGGAAAAAATTCGCTGAAACGTTAAAATTGACGTGTGTCTTGTGACGTATTCTCATGAACACTAAATAAAACAATAAAAAAATGGTGGCCAGCAAGCACTTCCCATCATCCCATCGATACCGATTTGTAACACCAATACCCAAAAGACTTGGCACTGCCATTCATTGTGGCAATGATGATGTTGCTACCACGTTGAGTGATAAAACTAAATCCTTATGTTAGATACCAGTCTGCAGATCATATAAAACGTCAAACTTAGACAAAAAGCGAATACCTTCAAGAGCAGACCTCGTGGATCTTCTCTCAAGACTCAAGTTTATTGCCTGATATTATCTAGTAATTAGGTATTTTTTTCTTTTTACTGTTCAAAAATTTATTTATGGCCACTCCTACTACACTGCTCTTCCTATGAGTCGCAAATTCACAATGTAAAGTTATAGGTATAGTGAGAAATACTGAATCAACAGACTATAACGTAGACACACCAATTTCTGTTGTTAATAAGCGTATTTAGAAAAAAGTTAATCTTAAATTAATCTTTGACAGAGAAGCGATGGTGCAAAATTTTCTATGAACAATTTAATTATATAAATCCAACGTAAATAAAATTACGAGAATTATCTAAAATTCAATGACAGATTAAATTGATTATATTAATTTCTAGTCACAAATTTGATAATACTGCCATCTATTACACATTAGCAGAATTGGTTACTTACAAACTAAATGCCTGCTACTTACCGATAGATGGCACAAAAAACATAACTTAAATTTCTGTTAATAGATGTCACTACAATAAAATTACAAATATAAAAAGAGGTCATTGTACGTTTACAACTTTAGATACGTTCATTCACATCATTCATTCGATCTTGTTAATATAGGTAGTTGAAATTTTGTACTTTTTCTATCTGTGACTCAGTGTTACTTACCAATTGGTGGTGCTTCATATGAGTGAAACAGGTGTTTCTATTGTTATTTTCGTACACGTAACGATACATAAATATTATTTGTAATCTATATTAAAGTTAAAAGATATATATAACCCGAAGTGTCTATTTATTACATTTATTTATTAATATTTTATGAAAGTAATTGCCCCAAAAATTTGTAGTTCTGAGGTGTACAGTGTGACAAAACAGTAAACTTTCTCGTCTTATCAATTTCGCGGTTGTGAACTGTAGCAATCTGTTAAAAATGAGTTGAACAAACTTTCATGCGGACGTTGTGAGGGGTATAATATATAGAAAAGTTTAGTGAAGAAGTTTAAAAAATGACTACGGACAGGTTCCATAAGTAAGTTCCAGATCCATTATCTAGTTTTGCCGGCGTTGCAGAAAAAGATCGATAAGATAACCAATAATCGGTGATAACAATTAATCTATTGCTATGAATAATTAGATACTAAGAGTGACGTTATCAATACGTACGTAGGTAATATACCTATAAGAATTTACATTTTAATGGTTTTTTTTAAACTGTATTAATCACTGGTTATTTTTTTTGGATACAACAACAGGTTAATGACTGTAAAATGCATATTTATGAGACTTAATTAATTAAAATACTAGGTATTTTCACGCTTTTCTGCACTAGTTCTTTTCGTAATTAATACCTTAAAGAAAACGTTATTTTGTAATTGGAATAGGTACTTATCCATATTCTAGTCTAATTTATTAAAGAAGATGATTTTTTTGTTTGATTTTGTTTTGTGTTGGTAAGAGTATTCATTGAGGAAGGTTATATAGCCTTAGGTTCAGTGGCGTAGCTACCGGAGGGCTAGACGGGGCAATGCCCCGGGCCCCCAAGCTCAGGGGCCCCTCGAACTCTGACTTACAAACTATAAATTGAACTAGTGAAAATTTTGCCCACATTCGGAATATAAATAAACCAGATTTTTTATAACCAGAAGTTATCAGGTTTGTACTAGAATTGTAACTAAACCAATATTTATATTAAATTGCGTACTTGATACCTTGAATATGGAGTACGACGAATCTAGATTACGACAAATCTGGAGTACGTCGAAGTCGGAACATGAATACGGAACAAACGATTTTAAATCGTTTAGTTGGGGCCCTAGTCAATTTTTTTGCCCCAGGACCTTTGGTTACCTAGCTACGCCACTGCTTAGGTTATCACGCTATGACTCTTAGGGACGGAGCAGTGACGGCTAATTTAAAATAAAAATCAAATAATGAAGCATTCTTTACCTTAGAATAGAATAGAATAAAAATAAACTGGAAGTATAGATAGGTGTATACATTTTGAATTTTTTTAAGTGGGCGTGGGAAACTACGAGGAATAGCGAAAAGTACTCAAAAGCCTTTTCTCAACTAAGTTGGGGTCGGCTTTCAACCTAACTACGATATGGCCGAACTTTGATATTTTACGTGAAGCGACTGCCATCAGACCTCCACAA
Organism: Euplagia quadripunctaria; assembly: GCA_963859945.1. Classification (NCBI taxonomy): domain Eukaryota; kingdom Metazoa; phylum Arthropoda; class Insecta; order Lepidoptera; family Erebidae; genus Euplagia; species Euplagia quadripunctaria. Next base: position 5,893,866 of record OY982568.1, read on the forward strand.
CCCAAGTACAGGTTGTCGGACTTTTTAGGGCTCCAACTACCCGTAACGAATGCCACAGATGTTTGTATGGCACCCGGGACCGACGGTTTAACGTGCTCTCCGAGGCACGGAGGGGTCTCAATGTGTTAAGAATGGTCACCCATCCTAGACTGACCTGGCTAGTATTACTTAACTTTGTAATGTGCTAATCTACTCGGTTACCACTTAGCCACGAGCCCCTCAAAAGTACTCAAAGGAGTCTCGGGCCCGATTTTGATGAAAACTAAAACTGCTTCATTGGATTTTTGAAAAATCAATATTCCTAGCCAGTAATCAAACCCGTTGATTTTGAAAAAAAAACACTATTATTATACCATTCGATAGTGTCGCTAAAAAGGAAAGAATTCTGGGAAGTAATGACATACGATAAACTTAAGCTCATTTTTCTTATTTATGTATGTTATTATTCGATTTTCTTACTGTGATTCTAGACTACGTTCTGTCTTACAAACTAATCTTCACTAGTCTTAAATAAAAATAATTAAACAAGCTTTTTCTTTCTAAATAAATCAAACGCAATCAAGCACATATAATACGCATTTACACTAAAAATACGCATTTCGAAAAATCTCGGAGGCGGTCTAAAAATCGCCAATATCGCCTCACGTAATTAATTAACCTCATAATTTTCGAAGTTGAAAAGTGAGTGTTAAAGGGAGTTTCGTGTAGCGTTAAGGGAATTCTAAGTAAAACTATTTATTATGAGCACGTAGGGCGAGACAAAGTTCTTAGACCGTTTTTTGATTAGCATAATCTTAATAGTAGTAGATAATCTTTGAACACTGAATCTAAGATTTCATCGATGTGCTCCATGCAACGGCAAAAATTATTTGTTCTTTGGCGTCTGCACTTTACTTCTTCGTTATAGGGAGCCCACAAAAGTTACACCGAGTGCTTTTTACAGAAATTTTAACAATATATCACCAAGTCAATTAACAGCTGATTTAGGCGTTCACTTCATAACGAACACTTCTTACAGAAAGCACTTGTTAATAATTCTTTGAAAAAAAAACCGACTTCAAAATAAAAACTATTCCATAAAAGACTCTGGAATTAGTTTGGAACTAGTTTGGAATCAGACAGCCGTCACACACGGCTGTCTGATTCCAAACGAGGCAGAGCCTGTACTATGGTAACCAGGCTGCTCATAAACATGCTTGTATATTACTAATATACATATTATAGATAAATTACACCCAGACACTGAACAAATGATCGCGCTCATCCCACAATTATTTGTCCTGGTTGGGAATCAAACCGTCGTGGGTCTCTGTCTCAGCAATCAGGATCATTAACCACTAGACCAACAGAACTGTCCGATCTCGAAAGATAATGATGAGATGTCGAAATGTGAATTGTTCTCATGACGATGATGACCCCATGAACCTGACTCTCAGGACATTAGCTAGTAAAATATAGATAAAACACGTTATATGAAATGTTATTACTGGAAAAAGTGCTTTTGTAACTATAAAATTTAAAAAAAACTTTTAGGGTTCCGTGCCCAAAGGGTAAAACGGGACCCAACCAACCAACCAAATGAATTCAATACGTTTCCATGTTTTAGAAAAACGGATGAGATCACGTCTTTTATGGCTTTTGTCATTGTAAATAACGCTACGAGCTCTATCCACAGTCACATTTCTGGTTACTGTAATTCTGTGTACAATTTTACATGTGCAAAGACATTTCTGTTATGAATCTCTGAGCTCTCTTTATGAACAACAGCTGGTGTAACTGATATCATCCACGTAATTTGTAAACGTCGAATCGAATTGTCTTGGTTCATGTCAACAATCCCAGACGTACGATTCAATGGATTGTAAAACATTTCGAACTACCATAACAGAAATCTGGCAGAAATGAGAACATTCTTGGATCACAGGGTGTGTGATGGCTCGTTATGAAAGTCTTTTGTTCTTATGAAAGGCTTGTGTTCAGTAGTAGATAGACAGACGTCCCATGGCTGGGGTGTCGATGATGATGATGAAATTATTATTGTAAAACTAACATAGGTTTTCTGGTACGTTTGTGTCATACGTATTTTTTAAAATAGTGGTTTTAAATTGACGATGAGAATACTAGGAATATTAGTTTCCCAAAGTGCAAGCTTCAACTAATCTCCGATAACAAGTGCTTATCGGATGCAACGACACGTAAACAGTGATTGTTTTTAAATTCAACGAATTCTGCTGATAAAACGTAGAGAATATAGAAACAAGAGTGACGCGGCAGCGAATAAAGTCACTTCGCAATACAGTATCCGTAAAAAAAAATATTTTAAAAAAGTACAATCTACTCAAGTAAATCTACTGTCATTAGCTATTTTTCCATGCAAGGGCTACGTTTTTTTTTTAATTCATATGGGTCGCCTCTATAAAATACTTTTTAAATACTAAGAAATACCACTAAGTAACCTCCTTTTTAAGGAAAAATAATAATGGAAATCGGACAATATGATAAAGAGTTATCGCTGAACATAGATAAAAAATCCGACGGATTAAGAACCCCTAAGATTTTGAAGAAGAGATGACCCAGTAGAACAGTTACTAGGAAACTAATTAAGCCAGCGTGTCATGGTGAAGTGATAAAAATGTTTTTAAACTCATGTCACTCACGTCCTCGTCCTTTCGAGACCTCTTCCACCGAAAACGCGTTAGGGGAGAATTGGAAAAAGGAGTTGTACAAAAAAGGATTTTTATTCTTTAAAAATCCAACAGTGGTGTATCTAAAAATTTTTTTAGAGTTTCTAAGAAGTTAATATTTTAGTATAAAAACAGAATTTTAAACACCCGCAATTTTGATAAAATGTTTTTTTTTGTGTCATAAGTTGAATATGAACAAAAAAAAGTAGATAAGGTTGACAGTTGTCACTGTCGGTCTGCACTTATTGACGGTTTGTTATCATTGATAACATTGCCATAGGAGATACGTTTTTTCAAGATGGACGAATAGACGTCCATTTTTTTACGTTTTTCTTATTTAACTTGTATAATTATAAAACACTTGACATTGGCGGAATTCCTGCGCTGATTCTTGCGCGGGATAGAGTCCATAATAAAATAATATATATATATATATATATATATATATATATATATATATATAACATTGCTATAACGAGTATGATAATGTGGTATTGTGAAATATCTACAAACAAAAGGAAATAGATAGACTGCGTTGTTTTCAGACGAAAGGAGCCACTTACTGCTTTTAGGACATGAAGAACGTCCATTATTTAACTATATAGGTACGGATGCAATGCTTTGAAACTATTAACTTGGATGAAGATTACAATGGTGCATACCATTGTAATCGTCATTAGCCGTTACTTTGGGTAATTAAATTATAGATATTGATTGGTTATCAAAGTATGAGTGTTATTGTTTCCTGTGTTATTGAGCAAATAGCAATAAATAGCTTCAAATACATATTAAAAAAGTGAGGAGACGCGGAAATGACAGTAAATGACATTTCACTTTTTACCGATAAACCTCGGTATTGGCAATAATTGCAATATTAATTGATAATTTCATGGCTTATTTCGCGTTGTTTTGATTGCTATCCACCAATAAAATATCTTCTAACATTAAATAACTTTTAGTTTTTCTCTTAAATGGTGTCGTCTAAATTAATTATATATATATTATAGTACCTGGAAGACCGAGCTTTGCTCGGTAGCTTTTTGTAAAATCGTAGTTCTTTTTTTGTAAAGTTGCATATTTACAGGAAATACAACTATGAAGTTGAAATTAAAAATGCAAAACTGTATCTGTATACAAAATTTCATCAAAATCGTTGGAGGGGTTTCCTAGATTCAGATTATATAATATATAATCTGTATGGATGTATGGCATTGGCATCCATACTAAAAGTGGACATCTCTTTTTGCCGTACAACTGCAAATCTCTCCAAACTTCGTGACTTGTTTAAAATTATTTCATCGCAATAGAATGGAATTATATTATAACTCTATATGTCATTGCAAGTCGTATAATTTTTACGTGTTCCAGTTAAAATCGGCAGTGTAACAAAGGCATAGTTTCACATGTTTTGTCACCTTTAAAGTATTCACGATCTATGTAACATAATAAAATTCCTTTTGTTTTTACAAAAAGAAAAGTAATATACCTCACCGCATTTTGATATAGTAAGCCGATTAAGTTAAACTTACAATAAACGATTCATTAAAAGAAATATTGCTCTATTAATATTTCAAAAGCGATAGCATCGCTATCGCCCTGAACACTACCAAACCTTTGCACTAATCGTCACTCGTCACATATGTGAATTTGGCAGGACATTGAACTGTTTGAGCGGTAACCAAGCGTGTCTCCTACACGGCACCACACTTCCATGGAACTCGAGTCGAGCGGAATGGGGAAGTGTTATGTCATGGTATATCGGATGTACCGCTCGAACTTGAACCATATTTTTAGTTTGAATGTTATTGTTTTTATAATTTAACTAACTTTTGCCTGTGTTATTGTAAATTTTGTCAATCATTCTATCCCTCGGGAACAGCATTTTTTCTGCATGAAAGGTAGTTACGCTTTGTCCTTTTCTATAACCTTGACAACGCGTATGCAACAGTTTATGATGATCGGTGGCAATTGTCAAAGTGGGCGCAGAGTTGGGGGTGAGATTCCCACACGGGGAAAAAAAATGATGACCCACATATAGTTGTCCCGAGTCTGGGTGTTCTTTGTCTTCGTTGTATGAATTTTTGTAAAGACCCCAGCGACGCAGGAATTATTCCTAATGTGGGAGTAGGTTAACTACTGAGGGAGATGTGTTTAAAAAAAAACAAACACTATTTCCTGATTGACGACACGGCTAATTTAATTGTCAATCGCAGATATCACACGAAGGACATACAATCATAAAAAGATTGCATGTATCGCAACACCACCCGTCAATAGCCACTCCATAGCTAGCTATAGCTGGGACATACCGACATCATACTTGTACTCTCTGTGATCAATTCTTAAAATGGGCTTTCGTATTTTTGTTTTTTCTTTTGAATTTTCACTAGTATTGTTTAACCTAGGCAAGCGTAAGTGGTGTATAAATCCATGGTGTTACGTTAAGGCTTGTTGGATTCCAGTCCCGTCTTAGTGAATAGCTTTCCGTAGTCCCGTCGAAACAAAGAATTCGTCTTTCAATCCCATCATAGTGAAGACTTGTCGGAATTCAGTCTTGTCACATAGAAAATTGAGGGCGGTAGCTCATCTTCGAACACTTTTGAAGCTTACAGCTTGCTAGAGATGGTGAGCCCACGGCCAGAGAAAATTTGACATTAGCAGATCTTGGTACAACAGGTGTAGATGGTCATACAGGGGCAACAGCAGCCCCTGAAATTACTTCCACAGTATCCACCGACCACCAACACAACTTTGATGAGGTCTGGAGTGCTTAGAGTCGAATATAACAAAGCTATTTGCTAAAATTACAGTAGTAATGGAACTTCATTTAATGTTACAATCAAAGTTTGTCCTAGTTTTCGCATATACATAATTATTATTACAATGTATTTACACACAGTGGATAGGTAAAAAGGGCGCTCAATCGCTAAGAGATAAAAACAAAATAGATAAAATAATAATGAGTAATTTTGATGTAAGATAGAAGTAATGAGAAAGGCATTTAGTGAATGGAGGTAGGTATATTATAACCTTTAACATATACATTAAAAAAATAGATAAAACAGGAATATAAATATAAGCTTACATCAACTTTTAATATATACTAATAAACATTCATAATTATATTATACGTATAAATATCGTATACCTATACACATACATACATAAATCACTAAATCATATACATACACAAAAACATTTATAGATTGATTACATTAAGTCCGTTAAATTCAGCGACGTGGAAAAGGAGGAAGTAAATAGATAAGTAATTTTTTTTTAAATTTGAATAGGTACTGCCAGTGATTGCACGTCTAATGGATAAAGGCAAAATATTCCATAGTAGGACAACCTGTACATAAATACAAGCCTTACTCATTATACCCGGCTCTAAGCAGCTTAAGAACTTCTTGAAGTTCTTTGATTGGTTGTTTCTTTATACCCGATGCCCTCACTTGATAACTTTATAAACCCAATACGAAACAAAGCAAGCGAGTTTTTATTGTATTCACTTTATAGTAGCCAAGCGTAACAGATAGATTAATATCTATGTGCAGTCAGGTTTCTAATTATATTTAACCTAAAACATGCAGTCATACGGACAGCACAGTGGCTAATCAGCGCAATTACAAAACGCGAACTCTTTGAAAACTAGTACCAATATACAGGCAACACCTTTAAGCCTTATATTTTAACCAGTTTTAAAACTTCGCAGGTAAATCATGACCTATACTTCCCATGAATCTAGAATTATGAAATTTGCTCAAAAGCAATGTCTCACAGCACAAGTAAAGGAAAAAATCCAAAAGTCGTTAATTATTGTTTTATCATTTTAAAAAATATTACAAACTTATATTTTGCTGTTGGAAAATAATTTTAGAATGGCAAAATTAAGTTTGTCTGTCAAACATACTCGGCTTTTTTTTTTCAAAAATCTTCAAGAATCGATTCCCGAGATTGGACGAACTATCTACATACAAGTTTACACAGAACCCTCGGTTTTTTAACAACATTAAAGCAAGAACCCGAACCGCCACATTAAAAGCCATTACCTACCGGTGAATGTAAACATTCTCAACAGTAGTGTAGTCTATTGTGTTTTGCCAACACTATAATGGGTAGAACTTTAGCGACCCCATTCACAATGACCAATCACGTTATTATTTTATTGTGTTTTAAAATATAGTATTGCGTTATCTAAGTTTCAATACGTGGCCCGCTAAAAGATCTGAATTTTTTAAGGTTTACAGACAAGCAGAATACCATAATAAACCACAACACCATAAGGTCTCATTATTGCACTGGCACCATCACGCTTGGTTGCTCACCACATCTAAGGGTAACGCATACTGTGCTAAAAGCGTTCACCCCATTTTATCACTTAACGCTTGGACAATAAAGGTCAATATAGGAATTAACGCTCTTATCAATATATCGATTTTGACGGGCAGGTGATGATTAACCAGGGTGGTATTACAGTGCGGTCATTTTAGTAGAGTTCGATGACTCACGATTCGGGTAATGCAGAGCATTTTGGAGAAGTACGAAAATAGAAGTTAGCGAACAATTGAAATGAAATGCTATGCATTATAGCATCTGTTTCTGGTCAATTAAAAAAAACCGGCCAAGTGCGAGTCGGACTCGCGCAGCTAGGGTTCCGTAAAATATTTTTATTACATGATGTAACTTAAAATTTACAGTTTTCGCAATTTTTCCTTTATCTGTGCTATAAGACGTTGCTTCGTACCAAATTGTTACCCTGTAGGTTTTGATTCCCTTGCGAGTGTCGAAAACTTGCGGAAATTTACGGCATAAACGCCTGTATCTTTTGATTGCGTTGGCTTAGAAGTTTGATTTTTTCACAGCTTTAAAGGACAGTAGACCTGAGTATTTGATGTAAATTTCAGCTTGATACCTCCACTCGTTCCTGAGAAAAAGGGTCTTGACAGACAGATAGACCCACGGACGTACGGACAACAAAGTGATCCTATAAGGGTTCCGTTTTTTTCCTTTCGAGGTACGGAACCCTAAAAACAAATGTTATTAGCCTGAGCCACGTACTGTTTTGTATGAACAGCTGTGGTCTGCGTGGGCTCACTTGGATATCTACTTATTTGCGCAATCTTACACAAATTATACTTACAATTTAAATCTTAAGCCGCAAGTAGGTACGATTGAAAGAGAAAATGGAACGAAAAATGTTTAAGTTATTGACATATATCTGTATGTCAATAACTTAAACACATGTCTTTCAAATGTAATAAAATTCGTCTTAAAAAACATGAACTACAATGTATAATATAAAATAAACAAAAAATGTTTATTAATAAGTCGTTGTTATTGATAATTTGGGGGAAGAGAAAAATGTTCTTCTAGTATTATTTTCAGATAATGATTTACATTTAAAAACCAGAAGACATAAAAATAAATTCTTAGTATTTATTTTTATTATTTATTATTAATAATTATATATGTATATAAATGTTTATTAATAAATATAAATATTTATTAATAAACATTTTTTATCGGATAATGGCTGTATTGTCCTTCTGGCATCTGCATTAGAAAATAAAACTATAATGCTTAAAAACTACTGAGCATAAATCTCTTCTTATTACGAGAGTTACAGTTCGCCTGACTTGACAAATCTTTAAGGCCGTTAAGAAGTACTTTCAGCCTCAGGTATGTAGGTTTCCTCATAACGTTTACTTTCGCCGTTAAAATTACATCGACGAGAAAGCTGTTAATAGTCAAACTACTCCGCATTCACTGATTTATAAAAAACTAGCAACCTGCCCCGGCTTCGCACGGGTACAAATTATACACCTAAACCTTCCTCATGAATCACTCTGTCTATTAGTGAAAACCGCATGAAAATCCGTTCAGTAGTTTTTCAGTTTATCGCGAACAGACAGACGGACAGACGCGGCGGGGGACTTTGTTTTATAATATGTAGTGATCATTTACGCTACAAAACAATTGTAAGACTTTTTAGATTTTAGAGTCGTGTGGTAAGGGGCCCATTTTAAGCAGAAAGTAATAAGTTTGGATTTATCGGCCTCACGTTCTTTTTAAGAGTTTAGGGGTACAGTGCAGGATAAGTGACAACTGTTGCCATAGACCAAAAAAGGTGCCATCCATAAATTACGTCAATTGAATTTCATGATTTTTTTATCCCTGTTTTGCAATTTACATCCAGAGCTGAATGAATGAAAGGGTGGGTGGTGGTAAAAACCCCTCTCGTAATAAAGATAGAATATTTTTAATACTTTGTTTTGTGTTTTAATATTTTAGATATTGACCTGTGACGTCACAAGTCTTATGACCCTAAAATGGCATCTGGCGTGCCACAGTCTAGGTCTTGACTGTACAAAACTGGGCTACTTTTCCATCTATTTTTATAACTGAACAACGTCGGTAACATTAGACGCGGAGAGAGAGCAGTTTTATACATAATTTTAATTTTTTAATTACCACTTTAGACAAACTTTTGTTTATTTCGGACTATAAACATAACGATGTAGACTTAAGCCACACCCTTCACTATCAACGACTGAATGAGTTTGGTTAGTAATACATAGTCCTTCGCTACGGTAATCTCAAAGTTATAGAATACAATTACGATATCTACAATAAAAAAAAAAATTAACAAAACCATATAATTTTTATGTAAGGTTTTATTGTTTCTTTATCATTGATTTACTGCCACAGCTGATTAAATACCTAACAGTTCCATTAACTTTATCTGCTACATATCGTATGCCTAATTTCTTTTGTATTTAACAACATATAAAGATATAGATGTTTGAACATTCTTCCGCCCTTACAACTACGTAATTACAAAACTGAAGGTCATGCTTAAATGCATCTTGATGTGGTATTGTATTCAACGGCGAATTTACACATTTGCCGCATTAGGCTATTCAAATTTTGCCGCCCCTACCGGTCGGTCTATCTAATTCGATACCCCAGGACAAGACATAAAAAATAATATCGGCCCCAAATTTGCCGCCCCTAAAATCTGCCGCCCTAGGCTTCAGCCTACTGGTAAATCCGCCACTGATTGTATTACAGTATTGACTGTAATACCTTATTATATAATTATAATACTATATAAATGTAATACCTTATTGTACTATAATTCACATACATTATTATTAGCATTACAATACAGCCCCCTTCATCTATATAATATATAAAAATTAATCCCTATTTCCCTTGGTCATGGCATCACGCGTCAACGGCTGGGCCGATTTCGTTATTTTTTTTTTGTTTTTGTTATAGTCAGGAGAAGGTTCATAAGAAAGAAAAAATTAAGAAAGTTGCGCAGAAAATTAGAAAATTTAAGAAAACTTAACGACCATATTAACTTTTCTAATGTAACCTTAACGCTTTTGACATAACTGTCAGTCGTTTAACAGTTGGCTCGATTGACAGAATGCGCGCTGCAAATAATACAAATTCGAATTCAATATTCATAGTTAAGACAGGACAACGTCTGTCGGGTCAGCTATTTAATAATAATTATAACTTGACACATTTCACACATGGCCGTCTGATCCCAAAATAGACAGAGCCTGAACTATGGTAACCAGACTGCTGATAAATGTTTATCAGCAGTCTGGTTACCATGAGTATGTACTTATATATTTCTAAATACATACATATTTTAGATAAATTACACCCAGACAGCAAATGATCGTTCACATCACACAATTATTTGTCCTGGGTGGGAATCGAACCCATGACCTCTGTCTCAGGAGCCATAATCGCTAACCATTAGACCAACATTGATGACATTCTAGCCTTCAGTAACACCGAAAGTAAATGAAACGATAAGGGAACATACCCATACTACGTGACCCGTTTTGAGGGGGGAGGGTTGTCTTCATAATACCACGCTTGGTGCCCCCCCCGGCTTAGGTTTTCGTCACGTAGTCAATTTCCTCTAGGGAAATCTCGTGCTTTTTCGAGCTGTATTCAAATATGGCGCGCAGCGTTTAGCGCTTCTTAAACTCACAGGTGGCAACAAGCAAGCGTTTAACGCGTTTTTACTTTCTGTCAGCAAAAAATGATTTAAAATCATATTTATAAATTAGTACGTGAAAACTAGAGGGGGAGGCGGGGTCTTGGCATATACTAGGGGTGGTCACCGAGGGGAGGGGTATAAAAAATTGTAAAAAATGGGTCACGTAGTATGGGTACGTTTCCTAAGTTCATATAAAGTAAATTAAAAACAGCTGACGCTCGGGTCAAAATACGCGCGGGAGTCTTGCGTGAGACGAATCAAATTATATTTGGCAAAAATGAGGGTGTTTAATACGCCTTTCCACCTACCCCTTTGGGAATGCAGGATGAGTGTATGTATGTTTGTATTTTTTTAGTATCCTACTAATATTATAAACGTGAAAGTTCGTGAGGATGTATGGAGGTTTGTTGCTCTTTCACGCAAAAACTACTGGACCTATTGCGATGAAACTTGGTGTGTAGATAGCTGGACATCTGGATTAACATACAGGCTAATTTTTATCCCGATATTCTAACGGATCGGGACATACGCGGGTGAAACTGCGGGGCGCAGCTAGTGTAGAATAAAAGTACATAGGTACATTAGATTGTGACGATTCTTGGTAATTACATGGCGTCAAATAGGGTATCCCGTTATATATTCAGTTAGGTTACAGAGAAATTTGAATGGAAAGAAAAGTGGTAATGGAGTTCAAATTGTAGGAAGATCATACATGCTAAGTTTTGCTGACTAATTGCGGAAAAAGTCTTTTAAAATATCTACTTGGTTATGAGATTCTGTGCGAATTTTACGAATCGCATTGTACCCAGGGTATTCATCGGTGATACCCCTTTTAACAAGGAGAGTTAGTGGAAAAAAATACCAGCATCTATAACTCATTGAACATGACTATCGGATACAAACTCTTGATAAGTATTCTATTTTCCTTTTCAGAGCAGCCAAAGATGGCTTACTAGAAGTGCTTCGAGAAGCGACGCGAAAAGAATGCAACAATAAAGATGAATCGGGCATGACGCCTACGCTGTGGGCTGCCTTTGAGGGACATATCGAAGCATTGCGACTCTTATGTGGTCGAGGGTAAGTTGCCACTTAATATTTTTATGTTACTGAAAATAGTTCTGTCTAATATACGCGACAATTGGGGTGTTTGTTTCATCTTAGCTTTAATATTTGCGAATTAATTCAGTTTTCTCTGATCACCATCTTTTGCTATTTTGAGCTATAAAGTAGTTGCTATATTTGTTAGAAAATAAACCGTTCACAACTTTCATAGCGTATATTTGCCAAAAAAAAACACATGAAAAACCGATCTCCTTTCCAGATCCTTCTCCTTTAAACACAACACTACGCTGGTTAGTTTGTGCCGTCAGAAGGGAATTAATTTTTCCCGAGTTGCACAGCCATAAGTCAAGTAGTAAATCTGCAGTCAGTTTAATGCTGTACTGCAGGATAGGGTGCTATCCTAATACTAAACTGATGTCGGTCGGTCGGCAGTACCTCTCCAATCCGCACTCTATACCTAATCATGATCACCTCTGGTCACCTCCACCACCACCTCTGGTCTGGTCTACACCACTGGTCAGTGTAGTAAAAAGGGGACGCCACACATCAAATCCATTTTTACTATTTTTTATTTCTAGCCATATCCAATAAATTGACCAAAATCTTTTGTGAAAATACCTGCTATTAAGAAGATTGTTTAAATATCAATATATTTTTTTACATAAAAAGAAGACATTACACTGTTACGGTAACATTGTATAACAGAAACAGCAAACAATGCGTGAAAGTGACAGTGAGTGATACCAATTGTTTCTCAGCCACGCTACTTAACTGGAACATTCTTTGATCAATAAAAACGCGGATTATGACAGCAAAATAAATGGAAGTTAATACTTAATTAAAGATATTTATGAGCATTCTTAATTAATAATAATAATCGTTTATTTCAGGCTCATCACCCATATTTTGTTAGTAAACAATAACTTAATGTAATGTTAGCATTTACAACACTATTTCTAGAAAATAAAAATAGTTACATCCTTTTGTTTTCAGTCGTCAAGTAAACATTCCATATCATGTCAATTTTATTAAATACATTATCATATAATTGTTTTATTATTATATTATTACTTATACTTAGTCGTGGTCTAAATGAACAAATTCGTTTTCTCATGATAGCGTAAAAATCATCGACCCTGGCATCAGCAAACATACCCGAAGCACTGCAAAATTTAGGAAGACGCATGAGACTTCTGAAGGCGTTATTATACTGTACTCTACAAGTGTTAAGCGAACGCTTTGTGTACTGAGGCCATAGGTTACACGTATAAAAAGGCTGACAGTAACTATTGAACAGTGTTTTCTTGACCTGTGCCGTAAACTTACCAAATCTACGACTGAGCATGTTTGCCTTTTTTGCCAGAAACCGGCGTTCTCTTTCTTTCAATTAGAATTAAACGTACTTAGTATGATCAAAACTATAATAATAGTAATGATAAACCATTTATTTCAGTCTGTGTAGGCCCATAGATAAATACCTTAATCTAATCACTAATTACTATGACATTTATTTTCATTCATTTAATGGCTAGCGGGTAACTAAACCAACACGTCCCAAGCAAGTCGCTCGTACATACGTCACAAGACCCAAAGAGTCTGATTAAAATATAGTGTTAAGGTCTAATTTGGGGTATACTGGTCCACTGCTAGAGTAGTGCTGTGTTTTCAGTAAATAGTGAGTACAGTCGTCGGATGGGTAGGGTTAATTTGACTAATATGGTTGTCAGTGCATATTTGCGAGTGTTTATAGGCAGGATTGCATGATCGATTCAATTTATTAAAGTAATAAAACGATAGTAATACATATTAAAACCACAACCGTAATCGATTATTAAATGCCAAAATAATGTAGATAAAACAGTATTCCATAGAGCTTAAAATCCCACTAATACTATAAATGCGAAAGTTTGGATGGATGGATGGACGGATAGATGTATGGACGGATGGATGTTTGTTACTCTTTCATGCAATAACCACTGAACCGATTGCGATGAAAGTTGGTATGTAGATAGCTGGAGACCTGGATCAACGCATAGGCTACTTTTTATCCCGATATTCCCACGGGATCGGAGCTTAAGCGGGTGAAACCGCGGGGCGCTGCTAGCACACAATATATCGATTAGTTGCGCAGCATTTATTACGCGTGTATTATCGAGAACGTCATACTTGATAAAGTTTATCAAAAACTTTTATTAACACGTAATCAGAAAGAGTGTATTAAATAGTAGGATATAGAAAATACCACTGCGATTTTATGATTGTGATGTGTGTAACTTATTATTCTTTGGATATTTTTCGTTAAACAATATAATGATAGCATGACAGTAGTATCCTGTGCCACTAGGGTTGCCAAACTTTTTATGTACTTATTATTTGACAAAAAATGTTATGACCTGCCTAATAGTAACCGGTTAATACAGTTTTTAGATGCCTTCGTTCCCAGCTGTATGACTGCTAGTGTAAACGGAAAACACATAATTATTTTCTCTGTAATCGAAATGGTTAATACGACAAACGAGTTTAGCTGTTATTCCGCGTTTTTATTTAAGATGCTATTGTTATAACTGCCTGGAATGCCTCTGCCTACTATAAAATGTATTATGATATTTCATTGTTCTATACGAAGTGGATGCACTGGTGAATGGTTCACTTACGTTAGTAAACATATTAATTTAATTTAATTTTGCCAAAATTCAGAAAATGCTTTTTTTCTACTACTACTTTTACTATGTATTGAAATTAAAAAATAAAATTGTAATTCCGTTTATCACAAATTATTCAATAACTACACTACTACTACCATCCAATAACAAAATAGTATTTATACGCTATAATTGAATGAAGAAATAAAAATTATTACAGTTCCTAAAGAATAAACTTCTTTGATATGTTTTTACACGACTACAGATAAAAATACTTAAATATGTTTGATACTCACATTATACTACCTATGAATTCCAAATTGTTACCTTTCTCATGAGTCAGACTCTTAGAACCGATCAGTTGAATGACAAGGTTAAAATAACCACAGAATTCTGATTTGTCTTAAAGCTGATAGCTTTGGGAAGTTTGGTGAAAGTCAGCAGGTCCATAAACGGAAATAACTTTATAGAAACCGGATAAGCAGGACTGCACGATACAAACATATAGGACAATTTTAACTGTTATTAAAAGTGAAAAATTATAGCAGAATATGAAATATTGCCTGTTTAAAGCAAATAGTATTAGTATTTTTATAATCGTATAAAAATGTTCCTTTAACGAATTAACATTTTTCGATTTTTTTTCATTTATTTGAGCAGTGAGACCTTGCTTCATAACAAACATTTCATGGTTCTTAATCAATAGACTGTAGGTTTTTATCAATGAGTTTGCTGAGAGATCTTTTGCTCGTGGTAACTAAGAAGCTAGATTATTTTTCAACTCCAAGGGTTTGTAGACTTTATAGGATTTAATATTAATTTCCACTTGAAGTATCTCCTTGTTCCTAGTCCCCCAGTTTGGGCTGTTGTAGACTATCTAGAAAAAGCTTCTATTTTCATTGGACAATTATAATAACTATGACGCCGTTTCTCAGGATATCTTCTAAGGTTGCGAGAACGAGAATATCGTGAGTCCTGACACTATGACAACCCTAATTTAAGTGGAACTCTAAAAATCGACCGTCATTGATGCGACGTCCACGCTTTCACTTTTATATTGAATAACATTTAATTTAACGGTGAATATATTTTTATAACACTGAACCTAATATTTATATTCTTGTTGCAAAATTTTTGTCAATATTTTGAATCACCGGAAACGCGATACGGTTTATCAACCGATTTTTATCAAGTTTGTGATAGTTGAGAAGAAAATCTCACTATCTTAAATAAGTTAATGCTACTTTCCGGTCGAGTTATTCATTTTATAGTTGTGTCTCTTAAGTTGACAACCCTTTCAAGATATTTTTCTTAGATAAGGTATCTATTGGACATAACACCTGGCTGATCTTGCGATCTGTGCCATTGCGTCAAAACTTTGAGAACCCAAACGATATACATTACCCGATATATCACGATAGGTTGGCTACTAATCACATGGCTTCTAGCATCAGCAAGCCGAACATGTAGATATGTCTAAGCCTACGACTGACCCTATCCAACAGTTGACTGCAATGCGCACTCAGCACGCACCTGTTTATTTCTCTTAATTCCAATGTCTTCCTAGCTATTCAATGATATCGTACATATTCAATTCGGCAAATTTTACATTTGATATCAAATATTTTTTTACTTTAGAGGTGAACCCGATAAAGCAGACTACTTCGGCAACACAGCACTACACCTCTCTGCAGCGCGAGGACATAAAGAATGCGTAACTTTCCTCGTGAACTTTGGTGCTAACGTCTACGCAATGGATGTGGATGGCCATACGGCTCAAGAACTTGCTGCTATCAATGGACGAGATGATATTCTGCGATTCCTAGATCAATCAACAGCTAAATTGGACAACAATGATAAGTAAGTTTTTGAGACCATCTCGTTTTTTAAGATACACACATATGTTTCAATTACTGAGGCTTGTGTTACAAACTACTTTCCAGGGCTGAGAATAGGGAGAATTACTATGTAAATAGACTAATAGCTTGAGACAACCTAATAGATACGAGCGTGTAATCACTTAAATAAAATTAAAATCTTGATACTAGATTACCAGCTATCGAATGCCAAAGTTTGTCAGATACAGGTTTTAGTGCATCCAATTTAGATAAAAAATCCACCAAATATCGTCAAAAAATTGTCCACAGTGAAGTTAAACAAATTCGGCTGTCTACGAAACCATCGCCACACATCACCAGCTTCGTAACTGGTTACAAACGTAACAAAATTCGTCCTCGTGGATATGTAAAAACATGCTTTTTTCGTTACACGAAACTGGGTTTCTTATTCGTAATTTACAGCATAAAAATAAATTTTACTTAGGTATAGGAAACTAAATCAACGACTGATTTATTAATAATAATTAGTAGTGTCATAATATGTTATGTATGACACGATGGACTCATAGGACGTAAGAGGGGGTTAAAATCTGTTTACCTAATTAACTTCCGGGTGAATTAATCCTAATTGTGAAATTTAGTAAAATGTTATCGCCCAGTTAGGTGCGAGGGTTGTACGTTGTATAATTTGGATACTTAACTCGTGTCATTGAGCATTTTCGACATTGTGGTGTGAAAACATTGAAAATATTTCAATTTTAACGAGACTTTGATATAAATAAATAATTAACACTCAAAAATATGTACGCCCTTAGATTGTCCCAACAATAAAAACTATACATAAATGATTAATGACTAATACTAATTTAAAACATGATGTAAAACAAAGATTAATGCCACAATTGTACGCAGCCCTATCGATGCAGTGTTCTACAGTTATGCGGTTTGCATTTAATTGTGTTATTGTGCGATTGATTTCGTTCGGTTTTGGACTTTTTCGTGTTTTGTTTTCGGCTCTTTGAACAATATATCCAGAAAATGGGCCATGGTTGGTTTCGCCCAACAACAGCAGACTTTTCAAAGTTTATCTTCTAAAACCACTGGTTTTTAACCTTCTCACTAGGTGGTCTCATTTTCATTACGTGTGCCTTTTTAAATATATTCCTTCGGCAAGCGTGCGAGACGTGCTCCTCCCATTACGTTTCTTCTTTTTACGGTAGTAGTCAAGATTTAGCTTTTCTCCGATGATTAAAATTACCCTTTCGTAAATCATAACAAATTTCGTACTACGAAATCCAGTTTCGTGTAAAAAAAAAAACGCGTGATTCCATATAACTGGATGAACATGAAGGAGATTAAACACATGAAAAGAAAAGGAGGTTTTGATGTAATTGTAATGATGGATTTGTGAAAATATGAAGGGCGCCTTCTCAAAAATTTATTTAACGACTTACGGAGTGTGTTTATTTTACCATGACTTATCTGATTACGGCAATACTACTTCATGGCGTTGATCGTTCTACTTTTCACCACATAATCATAAAGATTCATAATGCTAATGCGGCCCTAAGCCATTAAAAACAAGCGGTTGATGTTTTGTTTAATTATTCACATCATAAAGGTTTAACTAATGTAGCATTACAAGTACGTGCAGTTTCTAATAGCCGCTTTATAAGTATTGTGAACTTGATTACGTCTTTACTCGACGTAACGCGACCACTAGAGAAATTGGGCTAATTATTAACTTGACTAAGCATAAACCGAGCAAGTTATATAATAATTGTTCTTTCATGTTATTGCACTCTTTTATGTATTTTTCTTTGAGCAGATAAACTTCGAAAATAAACTTTATCAGAATCAGCATAGCGTGTTTTGTAAATGGTCCTTTGGTATGATCGGGCGGCGATCCAAAATGATATCATTCTAATATTAGGAGAACTTAATTGTAAAACTTGTACATGCCATCTGATATTTGGTTTTCTGGGGAAGCAGTCTAAATTACCGTAAACTGACTTCTAAGATCGTAAACTAGAAACGAATAAAGGGTGCCTTCGCGGAGATAATTAGGAGGGTCACGTAAAGCGCCGCGCAAAATAGATTGGCATATTTTAGCACGCCCAATTTGTTGCATTCTATTTCTTACATGATTTATAAAATCGTGCTATACGAAGTGTAGCTATAGTTCTGTATATGATAATAAATTAAATATATATTTTTTCCAGGAAAAAGGCGAAGGCCCTTAAAGAAAAAGCTAAAAAAGATTACGAAAAATCACACAAACAGTACCAAAAACGTCAGAGCAAAGCGGATCTAATGGCAGAGAAGGAACTAAAGAAGTTGGCAAAAGAGTGGGACCAGGGTTACGCTGAAGAAATCCATACTATGCCACATCGGCCAAGCAACGTTCTTTGGGCTCTTAAACAAAAGATGACCAGGTCTACTAGCCATGGTAAGTTCAAAAGGGTAATTTTCGCCAGTCAGATGCGAAAACCATGTGACAGGAGTGTTTAATCATGCGTGACTCTTAACAACAGATTTCACGTTATCCGCTGCTGAATCAAATTAATCTACGGATCATGCGAAAAATTTGCGTGGGGGCAACTTTGTGTCATAAAATCAATGGTCGGAATAGGTAGAACGATTTTATTTACTTGCGTTGTCCTTGCAACGTGATATCCTAATATAGACATGCCTTCTTCCCGGAAAATAACGGTACTTTTATAATTGACTTAATTATTCAAGTAGTGATAACTAGATGAACTACTGCCATTGACATTTAATGAGAGTTAAATTGATTTTACTTATCTGTTTAATAATAAAATGAATATTACTTTTTGGTTGTTCCCTCACGTTCTTAAAGAATCTTCGCATTCTTTTAGAGCTTAGGTGAGTAGCAGTGTGATTTTCTACGAACTTTATAGCGGGAAAACACGTTTCCCAATATACTAACTTGTAAAACATTATTAAAAAAATTATGCTACCTGTCTGTACTGCCAAAAATTAAACTATACCTACTTTACGATACGATAAGAGCATGGATTATTCTTAGAAGTAGTTAATGTGTCATTAGAAATATTCTATTCTGATTGGTTGCAAGCGTTGGGTTATAAAGTTTACGGAAAGGAGACAAAATACACCAATTGTTATAAAATGTATCTATTATTAATGAGATACAATTTTAATTTTTTTAAGCTCCTAGTAAAGTATTTTAACACCACAGATTTTTGTAGTATAAAATGCTGGTCACTTATTAACGGGTGACATCTCGGCAATAACTTTGCTTATTTTGATAAGTATATCTTAATAAGTAGCTCTACGTAATCATTTTTGAATTCCCTTCGGATAATGCATATCCATATTAACATGTACATTTGTGTTCATACACCTTAAATCGTCCTACTTATTCGGACCTATGGTCATAATGTAAAAAGATATGTTAATTCGCCTTTATCTAGAGTTGGACTGCACGAAATTAAAAAAGTAAACAATATTCCTGTTTATTTTTCAGGTAATCTTCTGGCAGACGAACAACCGCGGCCTACCTACAGTGCTCTGGTAGGTACAGTGAACTCAGGCGCTCGGGGACGTGGAGCTGTATATAAGAAGGCGCTCGCCAGCAAGCTGCGGAACAACACTGTCGGTCGGAATACACTCAATAATGACGACTTTAAGGTATTTGTCTCTCTTTTTTTTCTCCAAAATCCTTTTACTGTCCCTCCCAAATATTAAGGTTTCACAACTAGACTACTTGTTTTTCTTTTCTACTGAATATCAATTTCCAAAGAAAAAAAATAAGTTATAGAACTCTGATAGACTCTTTAAGCTCCGCCGAATGTTTGAACAATGTAGGTTTCAATATTATCTTCTTGATTTTTACCCACGACGCGACGGCACGGAGAGGGTATATGCGTTTAGGGTGAGAGATGTTTGTGTGTTTGTGCAAACCAATGTTGCCATTTATCTCCAACACTAATAGTCCGATTTTGATGCGGTTTTCAATAATGGGTTCGTAGTTGATTGGTGCTGGTTCTTAGATGGGTGTTACGGTGGTAACTGACTAGGGGGTGCTGCAGTAAACATTTATTTGTGCAAACCAATATTGCCATTTATCTGCAAAACTTATAGTCCGATTTTGATACGGTTTTCAGTAATGGGTTCGTGGTTGATTGGTGCTGGTTCTTAGATAGGTGTTACGGTGATAACTCACTAGAGGGCGCTGCAGTAAACATTTGTTTGCGCAAACCAATATTGCCGTTAATCCGTTGGGGGCTGCCATCTCTATTTCAAATTTCAATCAACTAAAATAAGGATATCCTGTGTTACGTTATGTCGTCGTAAAACATCTTCAATAATTATATTCACGTTATTATAAAACTGCAAAACTTTAGTTCATTTAATAGCAGCCCCGGTGGATATTCTTTGGTTGTTTATTAAGTTCATAGGTAGTTGAATATGTTATTTATTATTGCCACATCTAAGTATATCTTCGAGAAACAAATAGTCACGTAAGGAAGTGCTATGAAAACTGATACTCCATTGTTTATATGACCGACTTCGCGAGAGATCAACTCTATTATAAAAAGCTTTTTACGTTTATTATCTTTCGTTACATAATCTGGTTAAGTCGAGGGTTTTTAAATTATTTTACCCTTTTTCGATTACGTTTTAACCGTCGTGGGTTTTTTCAAAATTTTTAATTTTGCTTTTTATGGACAATAAAAGTCTTAATAGACTGGACACATTTTAGTTATTTTGTAGGAACTTTGTGTAGTGAAACCATAAACTTAGTATAGTATACTAAGTTAGTATAGTAAACTGTAAACTTAGTTTAGTATACTAAGTTTATGAGTGAAACCCAAAATCGAAATAAGATTTATATTACGTCACTTTAATATATCCATAGACATAACGAGAGTTAACGAATGTAGGTAACTGAATGTAAGTCAGCAAATGCAGCATTCCTAATCGTATTGCTTACTCATTGGTATTCTTATGGTTGAGGCAGACAGCGGGACGGTGCGCGGCGTGAGCAGGTTGTAATGTAGTACATTTCAACCGCTCACGCCGCATCACCGTCCCACCCCGCCCGCTGTACGCACCAACCTTTAACATTTATATGTGCCGACTGCTAAGCACGTGACACGATTTTCAATGTTTGTGTACGAAAGCTTTTTACTAAATTATTAGTAGATGCCATTTTTAATACATATAGTTTTTGATATTTGTAATGGTTTAGTTTCATAGTAAGCAAGTTACTTGCAGAATTAAAAAGTGAAGAGGTAATATTTCGCTAAACCTAGAATTGGAATTCATCTACGTAAATCATTGTTGGGGGTGCTTGGGCGACGGATGAATATAAAGATGGAGTGCGGTAATAACGTGTTTATTACTTCAGATTCGTACAAAGAGTGTCAAGACTGAACATCGAGTACCATTTAATATATTAGCTTACAGACTACGATATATTTCCCTACGTATGCACTTTACATTGTAGGTACAGTCACGTACAACCGCTACAATTACTCCCCCCCTTTTTTTATATTTCCCAAAAATTATAAAAAAAATACAACATTTTGTACATCAAAACATAAAAGTTCACCTTGATTAATTTACAAGTCAGCGTTAAACCAGGTGCAGATACTTGATAGTTGAGTGACAATAACAATCGTATCGTGTTACGAGCACCTGACAATTTCATCATAGGTAGTAAGTACATACGCAACCTGATGCCATAATTACGTACATGTAAAAACAAAATTAGTTACCAAAACAAGTTTAAAATTTAACGAAAATTACACATTGGAAAAAAAATCATTTTTAAACAATACCTGAACACTTAAAACAAAACACATTTACACAAATTACACATTAAAATTTGCTATTGGTTGTTGACCAACCTTGTCCATTTGAATGGTTGACACAGCGGCAACCATCTCCTTCCTGGCCCATTTTTTTACGCTGTTGTTGCATTTTTTATACAACACCCAAACGAAAAATACTAACGCCAATATCAGGATGCTACCTATGGCCAAACCATACATTTCCACTTTGCTTTCTAATGATGAGTGGCTGGCGTCGTTTGCGCCATTTTGTGCAATTACTATCTCCTCCGGCTTGCTGTACGACTTGCCCATATTAATATTTGCACAAAAAATTAACAAAATAAAAGTTGTAGTTGTAAGTATGTTTGTACTGAAATGATAGAAATTCACTAAAATATCGTATTTAAATAATGTACACATGAAAAAAAATGCTGACTTACTTAGCTTACAACTAAGGTCAATGTCATAGTGTCTGCGATGCGATACTATGCTACCTAATTTTATAGCTTATCAAACTAACATACTACATTAAAACATCGCGTAGCTTTGGCTATACCCATACCTTACGCGAACCTCACTGGTAGTTTTACTATACGACCGGAGCGCGTTGTGTGACTGCTAACTGCGGTTGGGGGTTCGGTTGCCGGTTGACGTATAGGAATACAATCGCTAGGGTCTGCTACACTAACTACGTACGCTGGTTTCAGCCGATCTACGGATATGGTAGCTTTTCTGTTAGGAAGCTGAATGACGTAGAACTTGGGTCCTCGTTTCAATACGCGGTATGGACCGTCGTAAGGCGGCTTCAAGGGTTTTCGTACAGTGTCATCGCGAACAAAAACATAATCTACTTTCGCGAGATCTGGGTGTACGAATACTGTGCGCGCGTCCCTAAGTTTTGTAGGCTTAGGTTTCAACTTGCTAATAAAATCTCGTAATCTTTCTACATATTGACTGTGATCTAAAACCTTACAACTAGAATCGGTATAAAAATCACCTGGCAAACGTAATGACGTCCCGTATGTCATTTGCGCCGCGCTCACACCCGTATCGCTTCTAGTAGCCGTACGTAGGCCTAACAAAACTATAGGTAGCTCTTCTACCCACGTGGAGGAGTCTAAACGGGCCATAAGCGAAGCTTTCAGCGAACGATGCATTCTCTCGACCATACCATTCGAAGATGCGTGGAAAGGGGTTGTGCGTATTTTAAAAATGCCTAATAGTTTCATAAGTTCCTGAAACAAAGAACTTTCAAATTGCCTGCCCTGGTCGCTTGTCAGCTTAGCAGGGCAGCCAAAACGCGAAATCCAACCTTCAACGACGACTTTAGCTATTGTCTCTGCTGTAATATCTTTGACTGGATACGCCTCGGGCCAGCCGGTTTGCCTATCTATGATTGTGACGAGATATCTGTAGTCATTTACCGAAATACCGAGTGGACCTACGATATCCACGTGAATGTGTGCAAAACGTTCAGTTACTGGAAAAACGCCTAGCTCCGACTTATTATGCCTAGACACCTTTACGCGCTGACAGTTTACGCACTCTTTAGCCCATTTACCAACGTCACAATTCATATTACCCCAGAAAAATCTTTCCCTAATTAGCTTTCGCGAGGTACGAATTCCTGGGTGGCTTAAACTATGCACGGAATCGAATGCTTGACGTCTAAATTGTTGTGGTAAGTACGGCCTAGCTCTATCAGTTGAGGTTTCGCATACAACCGCTAAGTCACTTCCAGGAAGCACTAAATCCTTAAAAATTAATTTGCTATCACCAGTTCGGTTACGTAATTGTGCGAGCTCTTCATCGGTTCTTTGTGCTTGCGCAATTGCCGCGTAATCTAGAGCCGTGGGACAGCTTACTGTTGCCACGTGCACGCGAGATAAAGCGTCGGCTACCACGTTTGCGGCACCATCAATATGATGAATTTCCGTTGAAAATTCACTAATATAAAGTAGTTGCCTAACGCGTCGTGGTAACTCATTATCGCTGCTAACTTTTTTGAACGCAAATGTCAAGGGCTTATGGTCAGTAAAAATAATGAGATGTCGTCCTTCTATCATATTCCTAAAGTATTTTACAGCCAAGTATATTCCTAAAAGTTCTCTATCATAGGTACTGTACTTAGTCTGTGATTGCGACATTTTCTTCGAAAAATACGCTAATGGTATCCATTTGCTATCAACGTATTGTTGCAAAACCGCTCCCACACAGGTGTCCGATGCATCAGTCATAAGCGCAAACGAAGTATCGGGTTTAGGGTACGATAAAGTCGCTGCGTTTTGCAAGCTTGCTTTACACCGTGAGAAAGCCTCAGTGGCTTTTTCCGTCCACTCTATTTTAGTTTTATCACGTTTTTTAGAATTTTGTAAGTACTGATTTAACAATGCCTGATCCTGTACAGCATGAGGTAAATGCAAGCGGTAAAAATTTACCATTCCCAAAAAACGTCTAAGCTGTTCGACAGTTTCCGGTTTCGGAAAACTGGTTATTGCGTACACTTTTTCTTGTAAAGGTCGAATACCTTGTGTAGAAACTTCGAATCCCAAAAAATCTATTTTAGATTGCCCAAAAACACATTTATCTAAATTTGTAGTTATACCGAATTTGTTTAAACGACTGAACACTTCCCGTAAATGCTGTTCATGCTCGTTTTCGTCACTAAATATTAAAATATCATCTATATAACAGTATATATAGTCTAACCCTGCCAAAACAGTATGGTTCATGAACCTTTGAAAGGTTTGGGCTGCTCCGCGTAACCCGAAAGACATACGCGGGAAATCGAACAATCCAAACGGTGTTATTATGGCAGTCTTCTCCACATCGGCAGGATTCACTGGAATGACGTGGTATGCCCTACAAATATCTAATCGCGAAAAAAATTTTTTTACCGGCTAAAAGATAAGTAAAATCATGCAATCTAGGAATAGGATAACGGTCTGCTTTTGTAATTGCGTTAAGCGCTCTGTAATCCCCACATGGTCGCATTTGCCCATTCTTTTTCATAACGATATGTAGAGGACTTGCCCACGCACTGTTTGACGCTCTACAAATCCCCATTTCCATCATAAGTTTAAATTCATCTTTTACCTTAGCGTAACGATGTGGCGGTAGCGGTCTGGCTCGGGCATACACTGGCGGGCCGCTGGTCTCTATATAGTGGTACACATCATGTTTGGGCGGCTCCTTAAAGGAAACCGGCTTGGTGATATCCGGAAACTGGGCTAAAATGCTATAAAAAGGACAATTGATATCTATTGTTTTGATTGACGAATCACTGTTATTTGCAATAGACGCCGATACTTTTAACCTGGTTATCTCATCAATTAATCTATGAGCACTTATATCTACGAGTAGCTTAAAGTTCGCTAAAAAATCTGCGCCTAAAATAGGTTGTCGCACTTCAGCTATCACAAAGGTCCACCGTAACTCACGACGTAATCCTAAGTCTAACACTAATGTTTTAGTTCCGTAAGTTTTTATTTTGGTTCCGTTCGCCGCGTATAACGAATAATCATTGCACTCTGAATTACGATAGTTTTTTAGCACTTTATCTACCGGAAGTACCGAAATATTCGCACCAGTATCTATAAGAAAACGAAGTCCACTGTTACGGTCTACTACGCGTAATCGATGACACGGGCTGATGTTTGGTGGGATAGCGCAAACATCTGGCTGCAACGAACTCGCTAGTCACTTGTCCTGGGGTGCCTTCCAAGCACAAGGTTCTGTACATTTCTTTGCCCTCGCGCGAAAACGGTAATGAAAGAAACAAAGCCAATCCGGGCTTTCAGGAGTCCTCCGGGGAGTCGAGGAGTCTCGGCTTCGGTTCTTTGATACGGAGCGTGAATGGTTGTTCCGATTCCCATTAGTTGGACGAGACGTCGACCTTGACCTTTCCAGGCACTGAAGTTTGGCACTCAACTTTGCTATTTCAGCCATTATCAGTTCGGTATCCTTCGAAGAGTTGTGTTGCTGACATACCTCGTTCACATGTCCAGTACGCGTTGTCTCAAACACCTTGTCTGCTATTGCCGCCAAATTATCTAGCTCCTTGCTATCCGACACAGCAAGAACTGCACGCACCGGAGAAGGCAGATGACCTTGCCAGAGAAGCTTGAGTGTGTCATTGGGGATCTTGTCCTTGGCCAGCTCCCTCATGCGGCGCAAGAGCTGGGAAGGCTTCTGGTCACCCA
The DNA here is from genome assembly GCA_963859945.1 of Euplagia quadripunctaria. Taxonomy (NCBI): domain Eukaryota; kingdom Metazoa; phylum Arthropoda; class Insecta; order Lepidoptera; family Erebidae; genus Euplagia; species Euplagia quadripunctaria. The sequence continues at coordinate 5,920,142 of OY982568.1, forward strand.
AATCCATTTCACTGATGAGTTTCTGCAGCTGGCGATTTTCTGATTCCTCGTAAATCGTGAGAAGGCGCTGTTTCAACGTATCAAACTTTTTTGCAGCTGGGGGATCCATTAAGAGGTCTGTCACCTGTTGAATAGCCTCTTTAGACAATTTTGAAACCACAATATCGTACCTCGATTCGTCTGAAAGCTTTTGTGGTGCCAGCATAGCCTCTGTTCGAATAAACCACACTCGCGGAGAGTCGACCCAAAATTCGGGAATTTTAGAGGTCAGTGTTATGGCTGCTAACTCCACTGCCGAACCTGCAGGAGTCGGGAAACTTTCCACCGCTGGCTGTTGTCCACTAGAACTTGCTTTGGTAGTCGTCATGACTGTAATTTGCAAAACACTAGTGATTCCAAAAAAAAAAAATTACGGTCACTGTTGCGTCACCCCAAGAATGTCACATTACGCTTTTAAAAAAATCGCGTCGCCACCCTCGAAAATGTCGCATGGCGGGCGTCCTTACTTTTACATCGCGCCGCCAAAAAATCACGTCGGCACCCCCGAAAATGTCTGCAAATCACGTCGGGGTCACCACTGTTGGGGGTGCTTGGGCGACGGATGAATATAAAGATGGAGTGCGGTAATAACGTGTTTATTACTTCAGATTCGTACAAAGAGTGTCAAGACTGAACATCGAGTACCATTTAATATATTAGCTTACAGACTACGATATATTTCCCTACGTATGCACTTTACATTGTAGGTACAGTCACGTACAACCGCTACATCATCATCTTAAAACTACAAAGGAGAAACCCAAAGTCCATAGAAACTTGGGCCTGGTTTCATGAGCCCATTTTTCACATCTCCCAGCATTGGCCAAATTGGTAAAAACAGACAAAGTTTACATTTTAGGTTATTTTTATTTTTTGAGTATTTAAAAATTTATTTAAAAAAATATTTTTTTGAGGCTGTTTCTTACGTAAATCTGATGATGCGCTGTGCTGTAGCGCCGGCAGACTATCACGATAAGGTTTTAAGTAAATTAAAAATGCTTAAGGGGTGACTTTAGATTTATCTGATTGATATTACCGAAAATCTCAGCTGAAAACTATGTTTATTAAACAAGACCCACTTACATCACTACTGGCTTGCATTTGTTAATATTGTATCTACTAGGGATCGGATTACAGTAATCTGAGATTACAATAATAAATTAAAATAAAAAAAACTCATAATTGTGATAAATGGTTTATTAATCACCTTCTTCATTAGGACTATCATAATATAATAATACAGTATCCAGAAACTGTGAAGAACAACACACAGTCGGTTTTCCAGCAAAGGTCAAGGGTACGGTGTCCAATGTCCAAGCGCGGGTCAGTCAGAAGGCAATCAATTTCGGAGTCCAGTATTCGATTAGAGGTCTTATAAAATAAGAAATCCCGACATACGACAAAACACATTCACTTGCGCAAAAATATGAAAAGCGAATGACATTACAACGGTGCCATGACAGTTGACAGACATAATTATACTAGTGCAATCCCTGGTGTAATCGATTATATTGATTATATATTTCTTTAATTTTTTTTTAATAGTGCTTAAGTTAAAAATCAATTAGATTACAGATTTTTTATTTTATATTTGATTTTAATACCTATAAAAAAACAATTATAATAAAACAATAGATTATTATTTATTTGTAAAAGAATCGAGTTCCACTAAATTTATGCCAGCGTTTGTGAAGTTAGTAACGTATAATAAAATAAGTGCTGCAAAGATTTACAAAGGCTGTTTAAAACATAGAAATCTACTATTTTCTATACTTGGCCATTGTAATTGAAGCTAAGATTTAAATTGGTTAACTAAGTAAAATAGACGAATTTTTTGGTACATATCTGATTCGTGTAACGGTTTGGCCCAGAAACGGATTTCTCCTTTGGTTTGGTTTCATTATTTAAGTAGATTTTAGAATTATTTAGATGTATTATACACTGAGTCTCATATTACTTATATTCTCATTGCTTATATTGCTATTTATACTAGGAATCTTAACAGTTAAATCTCTGCCTACCCTGCATGGGTATAAGGCGTGAGCAAGTAGACCATATTTTTAAACTATTTTCCTATTTATGCTCTTTATTTATATAAAAAATCATATATTAAATAAAACACGAAAAACAGTAAACATGTTTTTATTGTTCAAAAAATAAAAATAAAACAATCTCGTTATCATAGATAAAACTCTGCTATTTGCAATAATTTAAAATATAAGAAAATTTATAAGCGTAATTTAAATACAAGCTTTAATCATTAACAAGGTAAAGGTAAGAAAAAATCAATGTTATCTGTAGCTTTTTATGCGGTTTATTCATTTTGCAGTAACATTGAAACGTTAACAGAAATCAAGCTCAACAAACAATTTAGACGGTCACTATTTTAAGTACACGCACAGAATTTTTTGTCGATTAATGTTGATAGTGTTCAATTTCATCGCCTGTTAGATTTCCGTCCGTATCTTCAAAAGATTTCTTTTTCCACTTAAAATCTATTTATATGTGTAGAAGAACCTTTCAAAATCAACTAAAATTAGAGGTGTTTGGAGTATGGTAATTATTTATTTTCGATGTCCAATCCTTTTTCTATCTCGTCACAAAAAATGTTTCTTTACACATCAAGATCGGGGTTATGTACCGCCATAATATTTGCTAATTTTGGTTTGATCAGCTCAAACGAACCCCATCTAGGAACAGATCTTGTTTCATCAAATATATGGAAAAATTCAGTTAGCAATAAATTAGATTTTTGTAAAACCTTTAATCATATTTAAATTATTTTATAATATTCGTCAATATAATCTAAATCAGCTATTAAATTGTCTTTTTCAAACCCCGATTTAGCACATAGTATTAGAGCTTCTGAGAAATTTCACTACTGTTTTTATTGTCCATAATATTTATCACAATACGAAGCTACTTCTAGTCGTGTTTGTAACTGGATCTGGTGGCAATGGGATGTTAGGATTTTTTTCCTTGAATTGTTTTATTTTGTTAGGAGCTTTTAAAAATGTGTTTTTACATTTGAAACCAACCTATCAACATCCGAAAACTCTGCACGTATTTATTCTATCTACTTTTTTCTGTCAATTTTAGAAAACAAAAACCGAAATGTATTTAATCATTTTACTGTAGGTATTGTAAACAATAATGCTAAACGTACTTAATTGATATCCCAACACTCGGGACAATTGCCTCAAAAAAATTATGTCATAAGGCAGTCTCCAATTTTCGTCTCTGTTCTGTCAAGTTTAAGTAAATTTGATCTACCTAATCCGATCACTATTTAGTAGATACTAGTCCGCAGACCCGCGTTTATGGTAACTGCTCAATTCCTAAGGTCATAGCGTGATATAAGATAGCCTGTAACCTTCAAGAATTAGAATATGAAGTGCTATTTTTGCATTTGATATTCCAATTCTTGGGAAGTTATATTTTACTCATTACCTTTAGATGGCCTGGTCAAACTATAGCCTCTTTATTAAAATTAGTTGTTCGTTTACACATGAATGATCTACATCCGACAGGTGGGTGAAGTAGAAACCACAGGTCGTCGCTCAGTGACGTCATTGAGCGGCATGCGTCGCGACAGTGAAGTGATGTACGTTGGCACGTTCGGCGCCGGCCCGCAGCAAAGGCAGCCTGTCGCTGACATCTTCGCTGAGCAGGAAAACACTGCTCCTGCTTCGAAACCGGCGCTTACTAGGTAGGGCGAAAACCTTATTTTTTGTCCCACCTGTATGCTGTAACAACGCTATTTATAGTAAGAAAGGTCCCTTAAACTTCCCCCCTAACAAAGTTGTTCAGTTATCCAAGAACGGATCTATGAGCTTTTTATCTCTTCCTCTCTATCTATGCCTAGTTGTCACAGGCATATCTAAGTATAAGCAGAATAAACTTGAGTTTCTGCTTTTTGTAAAAGCAACAATTAAATTTATATTGTCTACCTAACACGAATACAAAAATCATTATTACTAGGTTATTATATATCTATTCGGTATGTTTTACGAAAATACTGTTATTTTCCGGAAGAATGTCCATGTTATGTCCATGGATAGCATGATGTAAGGACACTGCAAGTATATAAAATAATATACCTCTTCCTAATTTCCACATTCGGCTCCCCTCAAAATGGTTGATCTGTACGATAGCTGGCGTGTGCGTCATCCTCGTGAACGGGTGCCGTTGGTCGGGACTGCTATTACTTAAATGTGTATAGTAGTAATTAGCGCGTCTATTTATATTTTAGAATAATAGGTATGTTACATTGTCCTCACATTTCATTTACGCTTATTATCAATGTAACCAAAAAATTGTAAAAAACATTGTGAAAAAGAGTGTCCTTGGAGTTTCTTGCTAGTTCTTCTCCATAGGATCTACGTATTGGAACAGGCAACTAGCTTCACGACTCCTGATAATTCAAAAATACCTATTATTGGTTTAATTGAAATGGTTTGACATAAATGGTTTTGATTTGATTTGGAGAGATCTACGTCCAGCAGTGGTCTGCAATAGGCTGGTTAATTGATTTTTGTAAGGCTCTGTTGTTAATCTCGATTAAGAGAAGTCACCGCAGAAATAGCAGTGACTCAAGTACCAATCAGGTGGTTATAATCAGTTTTAATTACAGATCAGCGAGTCAGCCTGATTTCACTGCAGCCGTGAATGAAGACAGCGGCATTGGGCAGGAGGTGATGTTGCAAGAACCTGCTAGTATATTCGAAAGACCTGGCTTTGGCAGTGTTGCGTTCAGGTAACCACATTTTCTATAAGGAATAGGCCTCGGGATGTTGCCCTTCAGATGCGCACATTGTTGTATGCGTATATTTTGTTAACTTTCAGTTGGTATTTTTACTACTGTATACATAATAGTATTTTTACGGAATACAAGTTTACGAAATAAAAAGATTGTTTTCGATCTATGAAACGTCAAACGGTAGGTTCCATAGACACTGCTATGATTAAGGATTTGTGCGTCATAATCATCCACTAGTACCTAAATAAACTCAAACTGTTTATTTGCGTAATACAGGTTATACAAAGATCTTAAAAACTATTTTGGCCGCTGTATACTACCCTTTTGGGTGTGCAAATGTCACATACAATTTAATCACACTAAAACACAACAAATTTTTAATTGTTATCGTGTTATCAATCTTAATTCTAAATTGTATTAATTATATTAATTTACATTAGTTGTAGATACTTGAGCATCATCAAACATTTTTGGTAAATACTAGGTACAGTCAATGAAATAAATAATTGTCAACATCATTAAAAAACATCTAAAAGGAAGGCATTTATGTTATAATAGGTTTTTTCAATCAGAAACGCTTTGAGTTCACGTTTAAATTTTTTTATGTCACATATTTGTCGAATATTTTTGAGGAGTTTGTTAAACACTCTAGGAGCCATGCAGAGGACATTTTTATTAAAAAGTGCGCTTGTGTGGGGCGTTGCATGGATTCTGTCATGTTGTCTCCGACTTTTTAGGGATTGAAAATGTTCTGGATGCAATTTAATAAAAACTGCTAGCTCAAAAATGTACAATGACGGTAGAGTTAAAATTTTTAGTTCCTTGAAGTGAGGTCTGCAACTGTCCGGTAATCTTAAACTACATACGGCTCTAACACATTGTTATTTGTGCTCGAAATGCATCGTCTCTCTTAACTGAGTTTCCCCAAAAGATAATTCCGTATCGTAGTGAAGCTGTGACGTAAGCATTGTAAGCAATTAGTACGACCTGTAGACTTGCTACTTTAGAGAGCATATATAATGCATACGAGAAAGAATTTAATTTTTTACATATTTCTTCTACTTGTGTTTTCCATGACAAATCTTTATCGATCCATAATCCTAAAAATTTTTGATTAGTGACCTCTGCTATGTTTAGCCCAGCATAATTTATGTTTATGTGAGAAGTTTGTGTCCTTTATTTATAATGCATTATTTTTGTTTTGTCAAGATTTATTTTCAATTATTTGAAATTGTTGACTATTTATTTCAAGCCATTCTATAACTGTTATAATTGTATTATTTTTGTCATCCTCATATATATTCATGTCAGTAGTTTTTAATTTAGAAAATATCATCGTGCAATCGTCAGCAAATAAAATCATAGGTGTGCTAACTACTTTCGGCAAGTCATTTATATATATAAGGAAGAGCAAAGGCCCCAATACACTCCCTTGTGGTACACCGTATCTGATATATCTTGGCTCTGACTGGTATATGACTTCAGTTTTTGTCTTAGGACATATTCTAACTACTTCGGTTATTTGTGTTCTTTTTTCTAAGTAGGAACGTATAAGACTAAGTCCGTTATCTCTTACGCCATATGCATCTAACTTCTCCAGAAGAATTTTATGGTCTAGGTGGTCAACAGCTTCGCTCATGTCCATATACATGTACATGTAAATAGTTTGATGGATGGAAGAATAATAATGAACATTAAAAATTTGATTACCACACATACCTGAAACTATTTTTGGTAACAATAGCAAACGACTATAGGCTAGCATGACAAAAAAAAAGGTAAATGAAAGCTTCGAAAGCGGATGAAAATGTGACATTGTTCTATTTCAGGCGTTCAATAACAGCGACCCTGAGCTCGCTGGGCGGCGGCGCGCCGGGCGAGGACTTGTCCATCGGCTCGGCGGGGTCGCTGGCCGCGCGCCACGCCTACCAGCCCGCCGAGTGGACCTCCGCGCAATCGGGTACACATATCACTATTCTTTTTTTCTTACAGGTAACTCGAGTTTGTCGAAAAAAATTTGACTACTAAGGTGTTTTGAAACGTAATAAAATAAGTTTTGTCGTATGCAAACTAGATATCATAATATTGTGATTTGAAATCATGTCCATAAACATAAGTAATAATTAAAAAAAGAAACAAATTTGGAGGCAAGGAATCGTTTGTTCGATTTTTAAATAATTTTCTAAATGAAAATGGCGGGCTTTTCTCGTTATGATATTCGTGTAATTATTTTGTATAACTATAAGCGTGGCTTAACTAAACAAGTAAGTTTCAAAGAAGATAAGTATAATATAAGTAGTCTACTGAGGGAAACTTGTCCATTTCTATTCAATTCAATGACGGCAATTTCAACGGAGGATGATGCAAGGCCGATAGATATGACTACCGGTCCGCTAAGAACATTGAAACTGTACGAAAATTATTGAAGGAAGACCGACGATAGATATGTCACACATATCTACATATCGAGTAAATCCTCAAGTTAAGTGCACCAACTGTTGATCGGAATTTTGAAAGTACGGAAACTTTGTTCACTCTGGGTACCGCACTTGATGACTAATGCGCTGAGGGAGCAGTATGTAACTTTGCTCTCGTGATATGTTAAAAAAAATTGAGAAAAAAATACGTGAACTCGATTGTTATATGTGATGAAACCTGGCCGTATTATTTCGTCGTTCCTACTGAATCCACCGCCGTCGTCTGTGAAAATATCCCGATCCGTAAAAAGAAGAATGATTGTTATATTTTTTACTTAGAAAGGCATATTGGCTACGGTGTTACTGCTGCAGTATACAGAGGAATGTTACTTCAAGTATTAGAAGCTTTAAAAACTTGACGACTAAGCTCGACGGCTTTTTGCGCCACTGCACACCGAGACGGCAAAACTACGAACTATTTGCACCATGCTGGAATCAAATCATCAGCTTTTCATCGTCTACTGCTGGATATAGGCCTTTCCTAATGTACGCCACTAAGCTCGATCGTCAGCTCTCCTCACCCAGGTTTTCCCCGCCGTTTTGCGCAGCTACTCACTCCACCTGGCCGCAGGGTGTCTTACACTACGTTTCCCTAGACGCGGTCCCCACTTCCAAACTCGTCTTCTCCAGCGGTTATCTGTTCTGAGGGCAATGTGGTCAGCCCAATGCCACTACAGCTTGCTAATTCTTTGAGCTATGTCGGTTAGCTAGGTTCTGTGTAGGATCACTTCGTTACGAAGCATAGCTCTCTCCATAGCTCGCCGAGTGACTTTGAGCTTGGGGACCAACTTCGCCGTGAGTGTCTACGTCTTACAGATAGGACACTACACTGATTAAACAGTTGACGAAGCTTACCAAAAGCTGCTTATTCCAAATGAATCCTTCTTTTGGCTTCCCTTTCGAAGTTGTTCTTACCCAGTTGCAAGGTCCGCCCAAGGTACACGTACCTATTCTTGAACAATTTCGAGATGGACGCCATTACTACTATCGGTCCTGGGTTAATATGACTATTGAGCATAATTTTCCTATTATCTATGTTCATTCCAAGGCCGATGCGTTTGGAATCGACAGCCAGTCCGGACAACATCCCTTGCAAGTCCGGCGGCGACCCCGCCATTAGTGGCAATATCGTCAGCAAATCTTAGGTGCGAGGAGTATTCAACATTGACGTTGATGCCCTTATCTTTCCAGTTTAGCGTCTTAATCATATCCACCAGGACAGTCGTGAACAGTTTCGGGGTTATTACATCCCCCTGTCTTGATTCTGTGCTTGCACATTCATAGTCGCGGATACATCTCAACACGTCAACGTACCGACATCGGTCTGTTTAGAAACACTCCAGCAAGACTCCAGAACAGCCCAGGTTTCAACTGAGTCAAATTCTTCATGGGGCTGAAACTCATCAAGACTTGCGCATTGATTTACGATGATCTTTGAAAACAGCTTATATAGCGCCATGCGACTTTGTACTTTTCCCATATGTAAAAAGAACAACTGAAGGGACGCAAGTTTTCGAGCTATGAGGAGTTTATATATATGAGCTTATATATAGCTATAGGTATATATATGAGCTTTTGACCAAATATGCTGCTGTATTCCTGAGGGATACTGAAGCAATGTGTTCAGCACCTGGTTTAAACGTTTGAAGACCTGTATTGCCAGAGAAGACTTCGAAAAAAAAAAAATTCATAAAGTACTACAAAACTTATGTAGCGCTCTAGTATGTTATTAATCTATTGCATATGATTTTAGTTATTACTTAATTTATTAATTAAATATGGCTGATATGATATACGATAATACTTATCTACTTCATAAATAAATATTGCTTATAACTAATAATGATAAATTGAGCTTAAGTAATAGATATCGCGTAATAGTAAAAATGTTTAGAATTATATTTCTAGAAAGCAATACGACATTTTCTTTTCTTGGCAATACTTTATTTCACGGTCACGCTATAAATGTTCACTTTTTATAATATTTATTCATCTTTTCAGACGCAACCGTATCCGTATTAACTGTATTGACAAATTTGTGATAAGGAACATAATAACATTTTGATACTGTATATATCATTTTCAAAAATCTTCAAAAAAACTTATGTAGCGCCCTAGTACATTCAACATTTATTGAAGCGTTACTGTTATGTACCAGATTGTTCCTAAAGATATATTTAGTTTAAAGTAATTCTCGGACTTCAACTTTGTCCGGATTGTTTCTTTCAATACATTGAATAATCTTGGAAATAGTCTTACAATTGTAAAATTTTTGTGGTCAAGTTTTAATTCATTGGAAAAAGATAATGCTCCTAATGACAGTTTTCGCATAACTGCTTTTTGTATAAAGGTTGCACAGTTTTAGTGAAACCAACAATTCTGTAAAATGTTCCAAATAATGAGAAACTAAACAAGTTGAGAAGTAACCTTGGCGGGTAGATCAGTTATTACAATAATGCTACCCGCTAGTTGAACTTTAGTCGCTTTCTACGTCACTCTTGGAAAATGCTAGAAGTTTTAATAGATATTTAAAATCACTTTCTTTGAATCAAACCTTATCCTTACAGAAAGTTCAACTATAACATCAGACGAAGAAAACGAAGCCGAGGAATCAGGCTACGGTTCTCTCGAACGTTTCCTAACTGCGTGGGGCCTCTCACAATACGTGCAGAAGTTCAAAGACGAGCAGATAGACCTGGACGCCCTCATGCTGCTCACAGAAGGAGACATGAAGTCACTTGGCCTGCCTTTAGGCCCATATAGGAAATTGGTCACAGCTGTACAGGAGAGGAAACAGGCGTTGTCGCATCCTGGACCTATTATTGACACTGCTATTTAATTTAGATGCTAGTGCCGTCTAAATGTCTAACATTCCTCATAGTTATCAATTGACACGTCTTATTCCAGACAATTAGGTGCTAACATCATCAAAAGTATTTACTTATAGTGTGTTCACTCCACGAGTCAAGACTCTTTTTAGATTTGTGTCCTGCGCAAGTGTTTGTCTATTTAAATATACTAGTAGTCGCCTAGAGTCTAAAATCGACCATTATTCTTAAATTATTATTAACAATAAACCTCTCTTTCGAAGGTAGGAAAAAGAAACTGTTTCCAATTTTTTTTTTTTATTGAATACACTAACGGTCGTCAGTTACTTTAAAAAAAAGAAAACCGATATGGTGATGACGTCTTTATCTATTTAAATATAGATTCGTTTAGCTATCAAGTGATGACGTAACAAATCCGTGCGTGAGAGTGGTAGGACACCGATTATGAATTTGTATTAAAAATACATTAAGTTGATGCCTCATATCAGAAGCTAACACTCATTACTGAGAACCTCGTTTCTGCTCTGTTCATAATCAAACCACATTTTAATAGAATAACAGGCTCTCTCAACACCTTGAATCTTCCTCACCGCTATTCTTCTTTACGCTTCGAAAAGGTATGTACATGTGTACATAAAAAATGTGCAGGACATGTACACGTATTCGCCGCCCCGATAAAAAACAGCAAACCGTCCTATCATTTAAATGCTCTGGCCTCTGCTAACCAGAGGAAGGCGCATAGAAACAGAGTAGCAGCAATGCTTACTCATAATAAAAATAGATTTGTTTCCACTTCCGTGACTACCACGAGGACTATTTTCTAGCCAAACACCTCAAGTTTTTTCCCTGCATTATTTGCACACAATTTCTATTTTGGGATTATTATTATTAGTTATTATAATAGGAGATTAGCACGAAATTGTTGTTTTTCTTTTAAGAGTAATTCTTTATTGAAATGTATGAAAACAAATGCAAAGATAATTTTACGTTAGTATTATGAATCATTTAAAAAAAAGCCCGTAATATTTTTTTTTATTGTGAATGTGTGATTGGAAAGTGGCTATGAAGAGGAAGATGGTACACGCCTATCCAAGAGAATCGTATTCACTCTACACTTGAACGTTCCAGGTTTATAATTGGCTGGATTTTTTCATTTTTTTTCAAATTTTAAAAATTTCAATGTTTATTGTATTTTTCGCTTTAAAACATTGTTATTACAGTACCAAGTACTGTAATAACAATGTCGTTACCAAATACTCAAACGCCAATCAATTATAAGACGTTGTCTCGTAGTGTCACTGTACTAACGATAGAACAAGACTTGCCGACACTTTTTGCTTGAGACGCGTTAAGGTATTCCGGCCAGTAGCTTCTATATATTCTGTGTGTTTTACTGCAAAATGTTTTTTAAGATGTTTACATTTTTTTCGAAATATATTGTGCCTCGTGAATTGTGATAATAATGTTTGAGAATCATTCCATCCATTGTAACGTCCACCAACGCCATATTAAATATTTTTATACAAATTTAAATATACATTTTGTATGAAAATCGCATTCTTTTATTATTACTTTACACATCTTTGGACCTGGACATATTTTGTTTTTGACTTCTGCACTCCAACCCCTCCTGCATCGTTGGCTAGTTAACACGGCAAGCAGCTAGAATAAACAAGTTATAATAAAAACTAAAAGGACAGCACCAGGTTCCAAAATATTACGAGATTAAAATTACGCATGATTCATATTACATATTTGCCCACCACCAATCTCTATACACTTAATTTAACAGGGTAATCTCTAAAACTATACTGAAGCTATCCAAAGATACATTTTGAGTACGAGCTAATTTACTGAAAAATGAAACCATTGGAACGACGATATGCAAGTTGAAGTAGGTAGTTCGTGGACTCCGACACACCGCCCCACCGAAAACCCCGGTGGGGTGACGGCCCGAGGGGGTTTTTTCCACACGCACAAAAAAAAAACAAAAAAGGTAGTTCGTGGACGTATAATAGAAGGCTGAATAATTTTTGGTACCCACTCCTTGAACTTACTTATGTGTAAATAGGTCTCAATAGAAAGCCAATTTTATTTTGACTTTTTACTATAGAACATTTTATTTTGAATTTATTGTTTTGCAACTTACAGTATTTTTTACTTCGGGACCTTGGAATTGCTGTAACATTCCACAATGAGCGTAATTTTTTGATATAATAAGCAAAGTAATAACTTAAAGATGCAAAATTATTCTACTCTAGTCTTGTCCTGTAGGCAACTTAAGGGAAATTACCCTTCATTCCGATCACTCATTCACGATGCCCAACTTGCAGTACGTACCGCTACTAACTAAATCTCTGAATGCAGTGCCGGATCTAGTTGGGAGGGGGAGGGGGGGGCAAGCCAAGGTTAGGCGTCTATTCATCATCCCGGCGCCAGGTAACCGTCGCGATGAATTGGCGCCTCGATGTTACATGGCGCCGATGCTGCGATTTAGCACCGCGACGACGTACTGACGCCGCGACTTTGAATTAGCCGCGTTGTTACTAGGCGCCGCGACGGCGATTTACTGCCGCGACGAAGAATTGACGCCGCGGCCTTTCCAGGCCACCGCGACGTTGACTCAGCGCCACATCATGCCAGGGTTATTGATCAAGAGATTGAGCGAGTAATTCAAACAGAGAAAGAAAAATGGAGACAGATCCTGCGTATTGTTATGGATGCTGTACTGTATCTATCGACAAACTGACTACTGACTAACCTTTTCGTGGGGGCCACGAAGCCCCTAGCGAGTTCACCACCACCATGTCCTCAGCCTGGCCAAGTTCCCTTCTGGAATTAAATTTACCTGCTCTCCAAACATAATTCAACTCTTAAGTTTCAATTAGAAAACTTAAAGAAGGGACAAGTATCATATTTACAGACAATACAGAATTAAATTATAGATATAATGGCAAAAACAGTTAAAAATAGCATTCTAAACATAAACTTAGTAGTAATATTAAGTTTATGATTCTAAACGACATCAAAGAACACACAATATTGTTCAACTGCACTCCAAATGTGTCGCATACTGAACAAATAAGGTCATTCACTATGTAAAAGAAAGTTTAATTGATTTCATAGAAGTTGCTGGTAAGACATTTGTTAAAAGATTGTGGAAAAATTGATATTTGATGATTTAGAAATTAGACAATGTAGTGACCATCTTATGATAATGGGTCCAATATGGCTGGCACCTATAACGGAGTGCAAGCCAGGATTGCAGAAAGAATTTTTAATTTATTCTGAACTTAACGATTTAGGAAAATATTCTCCGTGAAATCAATCGAGTTAATATTGAAATTCAAAAGGAAGATATAATCCTTGCGCGTTCCGTCTCTTTAATGGATGGCTTGAAAACATTGAAAAAAAATTAGATAAAATTTCAATTGAGTATTGGATAAAAGAAGTTGTAGGAAAAATTGGCGTTGAGCCTATTCTACCAAATAAACTAATTTCGAGGTGCAAAAAACAATTTGATGAGATGTGTGATAGCGAACTACCAACACTTCAACCTGTTCAACTCTTTTCTAAGGCAACAACGATAGTGTTTGATAGAATCTTTTCAGAAATAAAAAGAGACTTGATAGTGCTACCACATTGAATTAGAATTTTGTATTTCTCAATGGTACTGAAATCTTAAATATGTCAACTGAAGAACTGCAGAAGCATGGAGGAGATCTGGGCCGAAAGTACGAGCGAGATAAATCTCGCTCGTACTTTCGGCCTTAATTCAACTGTGCTTAAAAGCACAGTTGAATTCTGCAGAGAAATATATGCTTTTAAAGAGCAAGCTTCACTTTTATTTGGAGATATAAAAATTGCCAGCGCTTTCAATCTCTTGCAACAAATCTATAAGCATGATTTGCAGGATGCTTTTACTAATATTTGTTTTACTCTGCGAATATACTGTACGCTTCCTACTACATTCGCATGCTGCGAGCGAAGTTTTAGAAACTAAAACTTATTAAAAAATTATCTCAATCGTCGATGAGCGAGGAACGTTTATAGGGTCTCGCAATATTGGCAGTAGAAAATCAAACTGCTGATTATTATAGAGATCAATATGCCAAAATCATAGATTTGTTTGCAGAACAAAAGGCTCGAAAAGTAAAATTGTGATTTTAATGTGCCATACAATAATTATTTTTAATCTAACGTTTTATTTCAGACCCAATCCTGTCCTATCTTTTTTTAAATGTTAGAAAAAATATGTATGCATGTATTTTTAGAAAAAATGTAGGCGGGTAAGTAAGGGCGGCATTTTTCAGTTTTTGCCCCGCCTCGAAAAAATTCAAGATCCGGGGCTGTCTGAATGTCTCTAAATTCCCAAGATACTGTCGTATTGTTTGCAGAAACAATAAAACACCAAATACTTTAAATTATTTTTATTTAAGAAGTTTTAAATACAATTAAAAATAATCTATCGAATTAATGAGTAACCTACACTGATTAATTTACAAGTAGTTGATCGCTAACTCATTGGTACGATACCTCGACGATTTTGACTAAGAACATTGTATACAAAAATCAAAAGAACTATACCATTATGCTAGCATACATCTTAAAAGGGACGGTTTTCACGATTTGACATACACCATACATAAGTACAAATTGATCTACATTCTATTATGTCTACACAAAAGAAATCAGGATATATCAAAACGTTAAATATATCATGTTTCTTCGAGCATCAGAATTACCTACCTTGCATTAAAATTTTTGTGTACAAAAATATTATATCTAACTACGTTACCTACACATTAAATAAGATTAAGATATGTTTAAAACAGTACGAATGAGCAATATTTATTACATAGAAGGCACAATACTTTCGGATATATTGGAAAGAGTAAATAATTACAATAATATAGACAACAGGTCTTAACCGCATTACTATTCGAGGTTAACATAACGTTAAATTAATGACATTTCGGTCGAAAATGCACTAACTGTCACGGGTGCTCTTCAGTCGACTAACAAACGCGGATTAGACCCGTTGTTTACGTTTATATACCAGAGTAAATAAACTACAATATTATGAATTCTTAGCGTTAAACTTAGGTACTATAAGAGTTTTGTTTCATTTCTGTATGTTATGGCGGAGTCTTTACTAACTTACTCCTAATTTATATCTTCCGATACATTGTTAAAATAATTGGTGATTAACTAAAATTCGTAGCAAAGATTTGTTCGATAAATTGTCGTATAAAACTTTTAAGTTCAGTGGTGTCAGAGTTTCGTATAGCCGTGCGCAGAGCCATGGCGCGAGTTCGAGTCATCGACATCACCGAGTGAGCAGTAAACTCACGCCTCAGCAAAAATGAAAGTGCCAATAGTCTAAAGAATTATATCTTTCAACCAGATTCGGGCCACCCATTGTAGTAAACAAAACAGTGTATGTAATACTTCTGTAGATAAAAGACTTTTTTTAAATGGATCATGGGTTGTGGCGTCATACACTGTACGGCAATAATCGAAACTCGTAACCATTGCATTTCAGTTATATTACACCTACACCCGCGCGGGACTTTAATACATGAACGCTAGATACAAATTACTATGTTTAGAGGACAACTTCTTATTATACGGCCTATACCGGCCGAATCGGCACCCATCATTGTGGTAATACGTATACTCTGGATACGGGATGTATGCGCCTGTCGCCGGGTCAAGGGGGACCATGATGGGCAGGTCTGACATTGACGCGGGGACGTCAAACGACGATCCCGAGTCTGATTCCTCGGGCTCGGCATATTGAGGACTTCCGCCCTCTATTTGGTTTTCGACATCATGGCTTTGATTGCACACCGGTACGCTCCGACTGGTATCAGCCGAAATGTTGGATCGGGATCGAAGAATTCGCCGCGTAGACGAAAAGTCAGTTGAAAGCTGCAAACTCTTTGATCGAGGTCTAACTATATTCGGAGGCGTCTCGTCGATGCGTGAGAGCGTGTGTCTTCGAACAGGTCGGTAGACCTTCCTGTCGCCAAGCTTCGGCCGCTTGATTTTGCGGTGGGAGTTGTACGTCTCGAGGGATGATGGAATGGAGGGAGGAGAATGGGGCAGGGTTGGGCTGGGGTTACGCGCGGGTGCCTGCGGGGCGGGAGCGTTAGCGAAGTGTACCGCCACGAGGTCCCTCATCTGGTCACATGCTCAGTAGTTGTACGGTCCGTACTGGGATCCGTGGTAGTAAGGGCCTGGGTAGGCTTGAGGCGGCGGGTATCCTGCGTAGGCATACTGTTGCTTCTGGGGGTACACTGTGGAAAAGTAAAAATAAGTAAATAATAAAATGAGTTAGTATTTAATTATTACTTAATTAAGTAATCGTAAAAAATATGGATAATACAAAACTAAATATGAAAAAAGACAAGATATAAAATAATGTTCTTAGGCGTTAATTATTGTATGCACAAAATCATCCATATTTTTTAAAATAGCTTTAGAAAACAATAGTGAGCGTCTTTATAATTGCGAATTGAGTTAAAATAAGTTTAGTATAACTCCAACCAGCCATGCAATCAGACCTGTTTGAAAAATATTTACAAAAGATTTTTTGTGTTATGTTGGTCTTGCCAGAAGCGGAATCCTTGTCGGTGTTGCCATAACTTTTATATCTTATCTGCTTGATATTTAATTATCCGTAGTAATGATTTTATAAATTGCTATACCTATATAATTATAACTTTATTTTTTTATTATTGAGAAACCTGCAATTATACGCACGATTTCTACGATAATGAGGTTAATTCTATTTTTATATAAAAGTTAGTTAACATAATATTTAATGAAAAGAAATTTTAAATACAATTGATGGTAAAATGGTACCATTGTAAGCTTTGTCAAAGAACACTTAGTTATAGGTCGAGGTTCAAAAGTTCTAAACGCCTTTTGCCTAATATCTGTTGAAATTAGAATCATTTAGACACCTACGCCTATGTCTAAATAATAGTACTTGTTCCTAAATCTAGCATATCAGCTGAGATTGATGTAAGCATACCCGGCATCAGGTACTGCATGTTAAGCGCCTCCTCCCGCTCCCGCTCGCCGCGCAAGCAAATGGCCGCCGACGAGAATAAGATGGCCGACAGCAGCGATAGGCCCACGCCGCACCATGCGACCATGTACGACCAGTCGTACCACACGCGAGAGTTGTCACGTAATATCTGGTTTATACCATGTTTTGGGCCGATATGATAAATATGAAAATATGTATAGGTCGTGTATATGTGCAAAAAGATACGCGAGTGTGTGTGGGATATAAGAATAAAAGTGTATTCAAATATTGAATGTAGGATGCGTTTTTAGTTCACAAGTTCATGTCACAATTTTTAAAATCAGTTTTAATTTTGTGTATTTATATATTAAGATTTGTCATATATGTAATATAGGTATATATACATTTGTTTGAGTATTTAGTTTAGTTGTTGGTGTTATATTTATTATGTACAGCACCAGCGTTAATTTCGTTCGTAAGCATGTTAGTATTGCGTTTTGGCGTAAACCAGATATTATGAGATAGCATTTTAGTTATATGCATCAACGACCGGTCGTATTGCCGCCAAGTTATACGCAGTAGCCAAGTTTCATAGAAACATGAAAAAAAGAGAAAAAGCTTTTTGTTAGTATGAGATACTTACATGTATTTTATTTAAAAACTAAGTTATTTATGACTTATCTTCTAGTGACAGATATGTTTACAGAGAATTGTTGGTATGAATAGTAGTGAGCCAAATCAATCACAATACCTACTGCAAACATATCTTTTAAAATTTTAAATTAACAATAGGAAAATGAGTAAAATGTACAAAAGAGTGTCAAAATCATCCTCAACCGCCAAGCGTTACAAAATGGCCGCTTTTCAAAATGGCGGTCTAACCTGGCATTATGTACTGCACATTATTCTGTTGTTCCCGCCTTTTTTCTTTGCTCAGACAAATGGCGGCGGAGATGAATAAAACGGAGCTGGAGAAAGAAACGCCGACAGCCAGCCAAGCGAGAATGTACGACCAATCGTACCAGATTGATGAGTTGTCTTTTAGTACCTGATTTTTAAAGATTATCAGTAACTCGTTGTACCTGTAAAACTTATTGTTCTAGAAGAATCGATTACATCTTATATCAGTATAAATCTAGCCATCGTACAGTACTTACGTACGGTACTACGTTAACTTTTGAACTTTTGCGTTCTATGTATACAATTATTTTAGTAATGTAACCTGGTCTAATTATCAGGCAGTTCAAAGGTACCTAAACTTTGAACGTAACCTAATTTAATGTGTGTAACTATCATTCAGTGTAATCCAACCTTATAGGTATTACAGTTAATGTTTACTTTTAAAATATGTAATAGAGCAAAAAGGGTCGAAGCTTGAGCGACGGTTTTCAATCCTTTTCAAGTTCGAATTCATTGCTGCCGCATTAAGAAAACATCCCTGCATCGTATTAACTTTACAAACATGCAAATTACGGACACGAAGTAGACTCAGACTCAAAACAAGTATTTATTGAAGATATGCAGGATCGGAACCTCGAAACAATAGGCCAAACCCTTCCGTCGGTCCAACTATTTTTATGTCTTAGCACAATTGTTAAATTGAACAATCTACTTACATTAGGCCACTGTTGGTAGAACTCTTCGCCTACAACTTTCTCCTTCTCGTAGAATTCCACTCCGTGCCATAATGCCATCGCACCTGCTGCTAATAAACCTGGAAAGTGATAATATACTTTGTTAATACATATGACGTACGTTTTACTTTTCAAATTGTCATTAGTCGGTTATTTCTTCTCAGAAGAAAACGCAATTAGGACTCAGTTATTGATTGGACCTGAATGGTTATCCTTCAAGCTGCTACTAGCTTAATCGGCAACTTCATAAAAGATGTAGCAAACTGCTGATTCCCGTCACGTCATGCTTCGTCGATTTTTGACAGCGACAATAGCTTTATAGCGTATAATCGTGAAGATTGAAGAAGTTGAAGTAATGTGGGCTCACATACAATTTGCAAACACAAAGAACCTCGAGTGTCATTACAACTATGTGTGGATTTTACGCCATTTATATTGTATAGTCCCATTTGGAAAATCTTACCTACAAATCTCTCTGTGGTAACAGTTTACATGTGTAACGTAGCGAATTGAGTGGGTGCGTAATTTTTACCTACAGATAATTACCTATGTATATTTAAACTCTAATGTAAATCAGCAACATTTTAGGTAACTAAGTAATTACTAGTGATAATACTGGTTGCGTTTAATAATACTATCAGGGCGTTAATTAAAAGTAGCAAATTTTGTCGTATTACATCTACGGTTTATAATGTTCATATATAGTTGTTTTAGGGTCGGCGAAAAAACTCGAGTTCCGAGTGTAGCGGGAGCCGAGCGAGCGAATTTCAAAGTCGAGTCTGTGAGATTTTTAGTTTTTTTTATTTGTTTCAAAACTAGAAAGTGTAATAATTTTGGAGTAGAGATCCGTGGAATAATTCAGTCCTTATAGTATTAAGCCACAGCGGTGCTAATGTAATGTTGTAGGTTCTATTATGTATTCTGTGGTTGTAGTAAGAAAGGAGTGAACCATGTAAAAGTGTATTTAGCCTAGCCCGTGGAGTGGGAAGGATTATTCGTTTTTTTTACACATCCGATTTTCCATATGGGTTTCTTTTAATTGACCTTTTGTCAAATCTCTTAAGTCTTTGTCAAATATTCCTTAAAGTTACTGTGGTCAGTAACATTTATTGATGAATCTCTTCACCAATATCATCTGATACTGTATACTCTGCGGAGGCGTTGGCCTGACAGTACCAGAGTCCATCACGGTTAAGAACCACCACAGATTCCATCACCATTACATGTCAGATGCAGATGCACGGCTTCGATATTCAGGATGTAAAGACAAATTTGGCAATCTGCCTATTACCAAGTGAATTTTCTAATTATATCATTAAAATAACTGAGCTAGCAAAATAAATTACTTTACACGACCCTGTAGGATTTAAGTTAATAATAATAATAACGTACGACACCTCACACACGACCGTCTGATCCCAAACTAGACAGAGCCTGTACTACATATTACTAGATACATACATATAGATAAATTACACCCAGACACAGAACAAATGATTATGCTCATCACACCATTATTTCTCCCGGGCAGGAATCGAATCCACAACCTCTGGGTTAGCAGTCTGGATCACTAAGCACTAGACCAACAGGCCCGTCAAATAGTTATCTTTCTCTCATTGTCTACCACTTATTGTATGTATTTCTAATTATTGTGTATTCCTTTCAGCAAAGCAATTTGTGATATGGATTTTAAGTTTTATAGTTTTCAAGGTCATATTGCAATAATTAAAAAAAAACACGCAGGTAGCTCGTTACATAATTTCTTTCATATCTTCGTCAAGGAAGTCGTACGACCCTAAAGTGTGAGTAACAAGTATAAATAAAAAATTAAAATACTTCCGACTCAAAATCCCTTTATTAGAATAGAGCTGATGATCTTTAAACAACAAAAGAGATTTCCTTGAATTGTAGCTAAGAACAATCTCGATCAAGGCAATTCAAACAAAAAAGAATTCTGGGACTAAAGGGTCTATCCGTTTAGGATCTATGACGCCACAAATAGACAGATACACACCTTAAACTTATAACATCCCTCCTTTTTACGTTTTGGGTTACGTTCTACAGGTATCTAGTTTTAATTACTTATACACTAAGTCAGAATAAAAATGACGTAAAGGAACTTACATGTAACAAGCATCAGTATGGCAGTGGCGGTGATGTTGCCAGGGCTGCGCTTCCAGCAGCCAACGACGCCGGTCCAGAAAGCGATGAAGAGTGACAAGAACGACACGATGAAGAGAGCAACTGTCGAGCGCGCCATATGTAGTCTGAAACCAACGTACAATACCATCAGTTGTTCAGTCAGTACTAAATAAGCCTATTTTAAATCCTGTACTACACGGATGGCGCAATGGTTTAAGTGGTCGCCTCGTCACTACGCCGCGCCGAGTGTTAGTTCAAATCCCACACGGGACAAAAATTTGTGTGATCCACATATAATTGTCCTGAGTCTGGGTGTTCTTTGTGTCCGTTCTTTATATATTTGTGAAGCCCCCCGCGACACAGGAATATTCTTAATGCTGGAGTTGTTCTTTTTAAAACAAAAAAGAAATCCACAGGCAGCAGTAACTTAGGTAGTTAAACTAATTGCTAGAATGAACTAAGTTTGATATTCATTCTAGCCTAGACAATGGATTTCTATTGTACATTTTTGGCGTATTATCATTGTCGTAATTTGCAACCCCGGTGTTTGGAATATATGGCAATGGAGTCGTCATCTATGTATTACATATGATAGAAAATCTCTACCTAGCTGAATGAGTACTATACAACTGACGAACTGTAAGTCTGTCTGTCCGTCATACAGCTCTCACTGTGTACTCATTCAGAGAAATTAAATAGTTTATTAACAATATATTTTAGGAGGCATGTAATGTTATTTAATTAGAAACGAAAGAAAACGAGTAAATTAGTACCTACCCAGAAAACTTATTATGCCTATTTAAAATCTCGCAGCAGGTCTGATCACATGAACGATGTCAATGATAGCATTTTATAAAATTTTCTTTAACCTTTATTTATTTATCATTGTTCAGTCTCAAAATTTCATTGAAACACGTGTAAAAGCGGGCACTGCAAATATTACGGTAAAACTATATGACCGCAACACAGTTAACAGTATTGGTTATTGCGGTGTTTCCGAACCGAAAAACCGAAACTTAGGCAACGTGACGAGGAAGGATTTTCCTTTTATTTCTTGAGTGTATGAACTCTCTATTACATAATATACCTATAATACTAGAGACCAACTTCAGTTAACATAAGTCATAACTTCATAACTCACTTATTTCATAAAGAAGTCGGAAGTCAAACTTCATTTCCGCGTTTTTTTTGTGATAATCAATGGTCGTTTTACTCAAATCTGCAAGTTTTATCCTAAATACGACTATATTAGCAACTAGTTAAATTCTTTGACAGATGTTAATTTTCATTCATATTGGTTTACATTTTCAATGTAAAACTATCACATTCCGATAACACGATAGTCTAGTACAGACCCTTAATAAGGCACTGTGTCTTGAAATATACATAGGCATTAAAAAATGTTAATACAATAGGCACACCTATTTATTTTGATCTAGGCATACAGTCATTTATAAAGTGGATAAGTTAATATTATTAATTGGGATAATTATCTAAACTTTAAAGAGTAATTTTATTACATATACCAGCAGCGCCCCGCGGTTTCACCCGCGTAAGTCCCGATCTCGTGGGAATATCGGGATAAAAAGTAGCCTATGCGTTAATCCAGGTCTCCAGCTATATACATACCAAGTTTCATCGCAATCGGTTCGGTGGTTTTTGCGTGAAAGAGTAACAAACATCCATCCAATCATCCAAACTTTCACATTTATAATATTAGTGGGATGGTGGGAATTATTACTTTTACTTATTTAATATTGATAAGGTAAGACCTAAAAATATCTTCATGTCACACAGAGTTATATTTTTCAACCACAGCAATATAAATATAATCAGGTTTTAAAATATTTAGATTTCTGTGATTTTAACCATTTGGTGACCCGTACAGAGCCAAAATCATGTAAATTTAAAGTGAAAGTGCAGGTCACATGAATATTATACATATAAAAGATCATACTGGTGTTGAATTACTATTGGCTAATCTCTAAATAACTCCTTAATAGTTATTACACACAAGAAATTACTCAATAAGCAAGGCTTTAAACCGGCTAAAAGATTAATAGTACAACATTATAATTTATTGTCTACAACTATTGTAGTGCATTGCTAACTAATCTATTTGGCGAGACAATATTGTTGGTTCATTCAATACTTCAATAGAAATCACTTGTGATTGACATACTTAGTTTTCATCTGGCACAAGGTTTTCGATTGTTAATTTTGTCTTTATGGTGTTATCGCTAAACGGTGTCACAAATAATACTAATGTTAATATGTAGCGACATACTTCTCTTCTTCGTGTCGATCTAAAATTACGTTTTTTTTTCATTGAACAATCCTATACATTAATTTATCGCTTTATTTGACGCTTACGAGATCCGTCAAAGTGTAGGGCGACGAGCTTGTTTCTCCAAAATGTAGTTTTAAGGTCTTCTTCTCCAAAAATTGGTAAAGCCGACTGGGGTTTTCAGGAAGATAAAATGTTTAGGATTTATTATGGACAAAGGTTTTGTTGACTTGAGACTTTATCGGATCGATAAATCAATTTAAACATCTTATAGTTTATCAGCACTGATTACTGGGTACGTAGTATTAATAGAGAAAGGACAGCTTTGAAACCAATTAATAACGAATCGACGAAAGTTCTAAAGAATATGTAGTTTTTTGAGTAAGTTTTATTAATATGGTTAGTATTTTAGTTTATAATGATTATATTACCTGTTCATCGCATCATCGGAGAGTCCTTTAGTTTCGTTATTTTCGTCAGGTATGAAGTAGTCCACGTTGCTGCAGTGCGTTTCCACAGGTGATAGATAAATTTCCACTGTAATAGACCAAAATAAGGTCAATTAACATACATCGTTTTGAGACTTGCATCTTTGATTACGAATATAAATGTGAGTGAGACTTTTTATTATATATATTTATTTTATAATAACTATACTTTTTATATTCATATATCATAGGTAGTTTGCTTGGTTCGTTACGGTAAGTTTCTAATCAGAATAAATATTTGTATGTGATATAAGTACAAGGATTTCGGATTTCCGTTACCTATGTTACAAGACCTTGTTTCACATTGAATTTTATGATTTTAGGTCAACGGAGAATATCCTGTAGGTTTTGATTATGTGAATCTACAAATTGTGGTTCAAAAACACTTGCGTAGAAAATTGTTCCTGATACTGAGAGTCGTCGTAAAAATCAATATGAAATAAAAAAGACGCATTTGGCCATGGTTTAGTAAATGTTTATTGCCACCGATAACCGTTTACAATCACGCGCGCAGTTACTTGTTTGTCAAATTAGTAGTAAATATACTCGTATATGTGAACAAAAGTGACACCGTTATCCTTATTCCAAAACCTTATTCAAGTCAGTTAAACAAAGGTTGGTATAACTCTTTTAAACTATTGTAGCTCCTATCGGCAAATACTGACCATAGAAGAGACGTAAATCCTGATAAACATACCTGAGGTACATTTTCTAACACTTAAATAGTGTCATATTTTTTTAACAAATTGTATAGATCTAAAAGTTAACTTCACCAGTTAGATCAGCTTTATAAATATGTTGAAAATATAATTTGAATGCCGATTGTTGAGTCATCCGCATACCTATTCCATTTGTGGCAAACACAAGAATGCTGTATTTACATCCTTCCTTTCACACATTTAAATACAGTAAGCGGTCAAGGTGACTATATTTTGAGAAAATGGAACGGATCTTAACTCATTACCTACATACGCTATGTGAGAAATATTAAAACTACGTAATAATATACAAAGTCTCATTAATAATGTTAAGTTAAAAATCTTTTATATTACAGAGTATTCGAAATTTCGTTTAGTGCTTTTCTTCTTGACCTCTTCATATCACACCATTCGGACTTTCTCCTTCATTTGGTTTGCTTTATAAAAACTAGTAGTTATTATAGATAGAGATTAGACAGTTGCATTAAATCATTTCATGGCCGTCGAGTAACTTAATAGTTCTATTCAAATATAAAGTGATCACATTTATTCTTGATGGATAGATACCCGATATACAGATGTACCGAGTCCGCCGCCGATCTTACGTTATTATAGCTGCAAGCCAAAACATCGCGTGCCGGTTTGTAGAACAAATGAAAATATTTATGCTAGCGCACCCAACACTAAATAGTTAATAGTTTGGAAATACTTCTACATTAGTCTAATAAATTTTGCTTAATTTGGGAAGTCTCATCATAGCATTTGAAAAAAAAGTGACGTGAAATTTTGAATTGCGAATAGTAATTATTATTATTGAAATTTAAATTTCAGATTTCGAAAAAGTGCTAAAACCTAAAGCCTGAGAACATATGTATTTTTATATTACCATAAGTTCGTGAGATCATGTTTTTGTATTGATTTGCAAGAATTTAATGACTGTGTTGTTGATTTCCTTGTCTGCGTCTATTGGATTGGGTTTCTGAGATTTGTGTTACGTACGTAAACAACAAATTATGAACTCGTGTTAAGTAAGTAATATAATAATTATTAATAATTAATCTGCAATAATAATAATATAACTCTAGTTTATAGTAGTAGTACTTGGTAGTCTTTAAAATTGTTATGTAATCATGTCTTATTACGAAGTACTTAGGCATATCAGACTCTCCTTCCGACTTATTAGATATTTGAATGGGTTTATTTTTTAATTTAAGTACCTAATTCATGGCCTCCTAATATATTATTATAGCGGCGAAATAATGCATGCATAGACAAAGTATGTACTGTCATGGTATATTTAAAAAAAAATTATATTCTGGCAATACACAATTTACTTAAGAATTGTTTGGATTTTTTCTCAAAATAACGAGTCAGGTGATTGACGTCATTTTGACATTTCTTAAAGCGTAACTTGACAGTCACATGAACTCCTACGACCCCTATAAAGATGTTGATACTTGTATTATTATAAAACACTTGACATTGGCGGAATTCCTGCGCTGATTCTTGCGCGGGATAGAGTCCATAATAAAATAATGTATATAAGATGTTGATTAATTATTATATTTCTTGTGGTTGACAGACGCGTTGATAACCTTGATTGTTTATGCATACAACTACATAATAAGAAATGCAAGGTTCTCACTAACATTTTAAACCATATTAAAAAAGACTTCAATATGTACCCTCACTGCACTTTAATCGCACGAAAAGGTATGATATAATACTATGAGCAATACGACTCCATTCATAGACAGGAGTACGGGACACACTGGAGACTAGGTGTTCTGGCTACTTTGGTAAGTTCGCACGCATGTCAAATGACCTTTAGTGGCTCCGAAAAGCCTTTAACAATAAAATAAATTCAACCAAGCTAAAGATTTCGCGTATGCGTCGTTTTTCACGAGACCATGCAAAGAGTCCATTAAGACGCTAATGTAAAGGTGCGTGCCTCTGCGACGAACACCCTGGTGTACATCTCTCGCCTACACTACATCACTGAGGTAGAAGAGATCGTCAAGTACGTGTGCCAGAACCTGATTTAGTGCATCTGCTTGAATCGCGGCGCAACCTCAACTTCAAAGCGTTCATGGTGCGAGTTTCCAACTGTTACCTGCACCAGGTGTTAGATGAAAGCTTTGGGCCGCAAGGTGTGGTATTCCGTCGCTTCCGCGGACAAGTACCAATAGACTGCACAAAGTCTTTGTAGTGTTACTAACTAAGTTTTAACTTATATAACACATAATGTTTTAGTGTGTATATTTAGATTAAGTTATTTATCTATGGGCCTATGCAGCCTGAGACAAATGATTTATTACCTAAAGAGTTAAGTATTGGATATTCACTATTTCGCACTGTTGCTAAAGCCCCGTGTATGTAAATTGTAAGATTATCATAGCATAGGTGGGCATTTTTCTTATAAATTTAAAAGCATAGCCTATAATACCACACCATATATCCTTGAAAGGCCACGCAAGTTTTAGTATAGTACCAAACCTGAGGGTTTATTAAACTGGTCTTTAATACATAACAGATCGAGTTGAAAATCATTTTTTTTTCCGGTTGCATTCAATCAGGAAGCTCTTCACTTCGTCTCGTCATGAATGGGCGTGAACACTAAACACTGACGCTCGCATTTCACAATCCATTGTCTTACACTACTCTTATAGAACATTCAGACACAATAGAAGAGCAATAACAATTACAATTTCGTTATATAAATAAAATTAAACACGTGCATTTCAAACACTCCTTAAAGAAATTTTACAACATTTTACTACCTATGTAACATTATTTCAAAAATAGGAATAATAGTATTCATAAAAAATAGAGCTTTTACTTTTAATCAATCAATCATTTATTTATTTCTGAATATGGGTATTTACATTAAGGTGTTTAACCCCTGTTTATCGCGAAGGAGCAGGCATAGGTGATTAATGCACGAATATTTTGGCATGTTCCTCCATTGTTGTACCCACTTAGTAAGGGGAGTCTTAAAGTCATGTATATCACGCTAGCAGATCACATTACCAACCCCACCCCTAATTTGTAGTAAATTTGTAGTGAGAGAAATAATTTTGTAGAGCCTACCGATGCCAAGATAATCAATGATCTGCTAGCCTCTTACCAACCCCACCATCGAAACATCCTTGTAATTTGAGAGATGCTGTACAGGGTACGACCGGACAAATAATTTGTATTATTTACATAGGTAATTATTATTTTGCCGAGTCTAATTGTCATTTATGTGCGTTAACCGCATGTAAGGATCAAGGAGATATTCGTAAAAAAAGATTTTATCGTGTTAATGTGTTTTAAAAATAAAGAAGTAATTGCTGTAAAAATGAACACCAATATTTTAGGAAAGGAATATTTGGTATTCTATAGTTGACATCCATGAAAAAGAAAAAAAAAATACAAGGCATCTAATTCCTTAAACGACATTGCAGATCGGAAAACAATAAAAAATTACAGACATGATAATCAAATCCCATTGACATGTATGTATAAACAAGGCCAAAAGAAGGTGGACCCAAAAGTGAGAAAGTACCTACTCCGAAAGAGGCTAAACTTGCACCTAACTAAACCAAGGAGATTCTACTAAAAAAATATGCAATAATGCCATTAAGAATGAGATTAAATCACGAAAGTGAAACTCGTAGACATGGGCAATCAACTGTGATAGACAGCTTCCTTTGAAATAATCTTAAATTTGTCTGCTTAAGCGATACCATTAATTATATATGTAAAGCTTTAATTAAATTTTTTAATGATATGTTTCATTTATTTGCGAATAATATAATATAAAATAGCGATAAACTATTTAGAGATTTATTTTTTTATCATCACAAAATACAAAAACAATAGAAATTAGCAAACCAAAACCCACGAAGGTAATAAAACACTCAAAAAGGCTAATTTGACAGATAGGTGAGTATTTTTATTGTGGTAAAAATAACATGAGCTAACCTTAGTTCTACTACTGGTACTATTATATATTCTGTGGTTCTACGGACTTTTTTCTATTACTATACATTTTATGGATAACTAACACTAGTAATGTGTAACCTTTGTTGCTAGTATTCTTTAATAAACGCCTATTCCATTAAACAATAAAAATATATATAATGTAACTATAAAACTGGGACAAAAATTTGTGTGATCCACAAATAGTTGTCCGGAGTCTGGCTGTGCTTTGTTTCAATGTATGTAAAATCCCCCGCGACACAGGAATAATTCCCAATGCGGGAGTTGTCTTTTTAAAATAAAAATCAATTTAAAAACAAAGGTATTTTTTATAAAAAGAACATCTAAAATGTCAAAAAGTCTGCCAGAAAAAACCGGCAGTTAGTTGCTTTGAATAATGTACACAAATTAAAATCCCCTTCACATATCACTACATATTATATAACTATAAATTTAAAATACCCCCGACTCGAAACCCCTACAACGATTTCAAATGCCTTACATCATTTTGTAAAAGAGCTGATACTCTTACACTGCTGGACCGATATTAACCAAACATAGCTAAAAACCACCGCAAGGAAACTGGCTTTCAAATGAAAAAAAAACGCATCGAAATCGGTCCATCCGTTTGAGAGCTACGATGTCACAGACAGACACACACACAGACATCGACGTCAAACTTATAACACCCCACTTTTTGCGTCGGGGGTTAAAATATCCCACGCCGCATCGTTCTGTCTGTCTTTCTGTTCGCGATAAACTGAAAAACTACTGAAAGGACTTTCATGGCAGTTTTCAAACCTTCAAGAAAAGAGCGTACTCCTATCTCAAAGGCCGGCAACGCACTTGTGACTTTTGAGTTCCAGGTGTCCATGGGCGACGGTAGTCACTTACCATCGGGTGACCCGTCTGCTCGTTTGCCCCCTATAATATATAAAAAAAAAAATAGAGCGATTCATGAGGAAGTTTTAGGTATATAATTTGTTAAGGTTTTCTGTAAATTGGATGAAATATGATGATGATTGTTGAAGATGTGTCTGCTACCCGTGCGAAGCTGGGGCGGGTTGCTAGTATGATATAAATAAGGCTATTGTAGGATATCGCAGGGTATAACTAAGAACCATAAACTTATAGTATACTAAGTTTATGTTAAGCACAAATGTCAATACGACGTTTACCGATGTTTGCCGAACGCCTCCGAAGGATCAGATAACGTACAAATATTTTGGCAGTTCATTATAGCTGATCGTACAAGGTCGACAGCAAAACTAGTAGTATAGTAGGTGCTATAAAGTAGCTACTATTGTCGAGTGCTTATTAGTTTCGTATGAATATTCAATGAGCATCAATATTAATAGTTGTACCAACACATTGTTCTACCTACATGACGATGGCGATGGTATGCAATGTGCACTTGCTAACTGCCAAGTGAAATAAGTGGTACAAGTTACAAGAATTGTTAGAAAGTGAGTTGTCCTACAAGCGACGAAATAAATAATAAAGATAGTAATATATTATACTTATTATAAGCGAAGACCCACTGACTCAGAACAGGAAATGAGAACCGATGACCCGGCTTGGCAGAAACAGATCAAAGGCATGAAAGGGGACTTTAAATACTATAAAAATAAACTGTTTCAAAGCCAACTGAGTCATTTGGTTATTTTAGTTTCACATTCATTGTTCTAATAACGTCACATTTATCAAAACTAGTTATTAACAACCTCATGTTCGACATTCCTTTACGCTCCTGACGCATTCATCAATCGCTGCACGCATGTCGCTGGGGCCCAGACCAAATACAGAGAACTAACAAATAGGTGACCGGGTTCCACGACATTTTGTCGATCCGTAGGCGAACTGTGTAGAAAGTTAACATGTCCTTGTTGTACACCAAGCCGAGCAGGTGTTGCCATACTTACTACCCTACTTACTACCTAGTTCAAATTTAATTCCAAGCGTGATAAGCGGCCTATACTTAGAATTACAATAATAAGAATCGTGAGGAATACATAGCAGGACTGTTTTAAAACCTAACCTATTTCGACTTAATTTAGATACCGATTTCTTGTGATTTTTTGATATTGCGAATTTGAAATCAATGGTTTTGTCAATGCCCCAATTGGGTTTTTGTAAGTCCTAAGTGTAGGTATCTGTGTTGATTTTTTAAGATTCTTGACTTGTTAGAACTGTCAGAAGGGCTCGAGACGGGAAGAATCGACAACTTGATATCTAAGGGAATTTTAACAGCTGTTTGCGGTTAATTTAGCAAACACAACTCAGTGTCAGTGAGCTCATACGAGTATTCAATGAATACTTTTTGGCACAATAGAAGTAAGTACAATTGAGTAAATTAAGTATTCATTTTTCTTTCTAAATATTTTTATTATGATTTTTTAAACTTTCGCGTTCCATATTATAATTATATATTTCCACAGGAATTAACGCGATCACGAAAAGGTATTTATTACGAACTGTTCGAGACGTCAAATGTAATTCAGAGGTATGTAATACCTTTTCGTGATCGCGTTAATTCCCGTGGAAGTATGTAATTATATTCTTATTATCTATTCCGAAACTGAAAACTGTATCGTTAGCCTCCGTTATTGTGATATTAGTACTTAACAAAAACTATTTTTAATACAATAATAACGTAATTGTTTAAGAACAGTTAACCACTTACTTACTTAACATCAAAATATTTTTTAGCTTCCGTATTTTATACATTATGCAACCATTAAACAAACTATGCCTCAAAAATAAGGATGCAAATGAAAGAGTTAATAATCGCATTGTATTCTGAATTCCGGTGCTTACATAATCCCACTTAGGCCTAAGTAAACCAACTTAGTCTGTGATAAAACATAATAAGACAAATACATTAAATGGGATATCAACGCGCGAATGAAATCTCTTGTATTGCAAAGGTACTACTTACTTACGTACTTGTACTTGCCAGCTTATGGCATTAAATTTTTCTACCGTGAAAGACCTTATTCTGGGTAGATTTGTACTCTCTACCTTTACAAAACCGTTGTCCATGGTAATATAGTAAAATACACGAGGAATAAAACATTCGAAAATTTATAAAATCACAATTTACTTGGTTTTTTACTGATGTGATGACGTAATGCGGCTTGCGTTTCGCATATTCGTAGAACAGATAAAAAAACTGAACTTTAAAATTAATTATAGAATTTTAAATTTATGAACTCAAACTAACATCTTTATATAATTATTTTATTTAATACTTTATGCACAATAAGTACACAGGCGGACTTAATGCCAAATGCAATCTCTGCCAGTCTACCTTAAGGTGGTGTAGAAATTAATGAAGTAGGTGCATTAAAAAGTGTACGAATTTTTCGATTACCTATTACCTAACCTATCTTACTATTATGCTTTTTGATCATTACGTTCATAGAGTAAAATACCCTATTCGATTATAATATTAAAACGTAAATTAGTTATTAAATTAGTTAAAAAACTCGAGAGAAAAACGTAATATCACAAAAATATGTAGATATAATTTTAATTTTAACAAATAGGTACATACAAATTACATACAATAACATTTTTTCAGTAGTTTGCCGGTGCTCCTAATAATTGGTTTAAAAAAGATCGAATGCTTTAGAAAATGACAGGAAAGAAAACACGATGGCCGTCGTTATTTCCACGGTTCACTTTTCCCGCCAATTACTAATAGCCAGTTTTACTTTCTTATTTTCCAGTACAAATACTACTTAGAAAGGCTGTGGCTAATTCACTGCCCATCTGTACTTCGGTAGGTATGTTAATTTTGACCTCACCGATGACCAAGGTGTGGTTCAAATGAAAACATTTAATTTTAACTTTGTCGGCCAGTGAAACGAAAGAAAGTAGGCTTTTCGCACTTTGTTCCCATTTGAATATGATAGGTTAGATATATAACATTTCGGATAACTCTCCACATATAAACTAAATGTAAGTAGGTACATAATATTTACAAACTGCCTTAATTTTAAACGTAAATAATGTTCTTAATTCTTGTCTAATCTACAAAAAATGTTTTGCGCAGATAATATAGTTGAACATTATCAACGGGTTGATGCAGTCTTGCCAATGTTTTGACATTCAAATGTTCACACTTTAACTTGCTGAAAAGTTAAAAAAATCATTGATTAGATCGCTCGTCAAATTTACATACTAACCTTAGGCTAGCGAGTACGATTAGCCAATACTAAATAGTAATAGACGTAACAACGAATATAAAATACCTGTTTAATAAAAAGTACCTACAAGTTCGTTTTGCGAAATAAACACCACGTAATAATATGTACACATTTACAATGCATTGAATTTAAATGTTTTTGGACAATGAACATTCGGTTGTGATGTTTAAAAACACATTATAGATATATCTAAGGTTAAGTGAGGATTCATGTTTAATCTTCAGAAAAAGTTTCTTTGTTATTAATGTTTAAGTATAGGCTTGTGTATAAACAAATATACAAAGTGAAAAATTATAAAAATGAAAAAGTAATAAAAACGTAAAGAGGGAAACTCAGTGAACGGTGACCTGCACTCTCGTGAAAAGTCAGAACGTGTCCATAAAAGCACGTCTTGTTAGCACCAACTTTGACCTTTGGCAGCGAGAGTTGGGTATGGCAGAAGAAACGTGAAAGCAAAATGAATTCTGTTTAAATGCCTTCACTAAGAAGAGTCTTTAATGTGAGATTTACTGATAGAGTGTGTGAAAGACGATGTAGTGAAAAGAATCGAAAAAGGATTGCGGAGATGGTTTGGGCATGTTCAAAGGATCAGTGAAGAGCGCATGTCTAAAATAATTTATAAGGCTCCTGAGAGTGAGTGAGTCGGTGCGGATAGGCTCCGAAAGGCGTATACCGTCCAGATCGGCAGTTTACTGAAGGGCCAAGTTAGAGGTACACAAGCTGGATGTCAGGTTAGGAAATATGTATGTCTGTATTACTAAAATTTTACTTTCACTTACTCGATTGTCACAGACTCAATTTAAATGTGTCAGCATTCAATTTACTGCACTATTAAAAACATAGTGCGTGTACCTAGAAAAAGCCAGCAATCTTACACGAACAGTTGCGATAGACACGAACGTAGAACAAGCTGAGTAAGTGATTATTGGTTTCATGTGTGCATAATTGGTCAATGGCCATCACCATCCGGTGTACGTCACGCATTTATTAATACGTAATCGGGTTAGCGTGATCATTTTCGGACGTGACTAAGCCGGTTCACTTATTTTCGTTACTTCTTAACTACATACGATGCAAATCACGTTGTTACCCAAGAATTATCGGTTAAATTTCAACAAACACGGTTAGTACATTAAATTATTATAAAGCTTGTCCTTTTTAATTAGTATTTTATTATATTTAGGTATCGTAGGAATTCTGAAGATGAATTAGACAGAAGGTACAGGTATAACAAAACAACGTTATTTTTATTACTACTACCGTTATTTTTTTTTTCCAATAACTATATTAGTTTGCCTCTAGAAAAAAAACTAAATGTTATAGAAAAATTAGCGGACCAATTGAACTTTAGTTTTTTATACAATATATTGACCTCAATGGTGTTGTGTTTAAAAAAAATAAAATACTTTTAAATAGTTTTTATATATCCTATTTTAGTGCTTTTACTTGCAAAATGCAAAAAAAAAAATAACTGCAACACTCACTTGTGCAGTGATACACGGCGTCGGTGATACACTGAGGCCGTGTATCACTGTTATAATCGCTGGTACACCAGTAACCCATTTAGTCTAGACTGATGTTTGTACAGGAGTAATAGCAGTGAATAGACAGGATTAGTGAATCTCTTTTTTCCGAACATATTTAACAGTATGGATGATTTAACTCAATTTAATATCTACTAATTTAGTAAATTTAACATTCTAATGCAACGATGGCAGAGGCACTGAAATAATTTGTAAATAATAATTAAAGTTATTAAAAATAAAAAACAGAATAGCAGAAGTAATAGCAAACTACAAACTTTCATTTGCTTGTTTTAAATCCTAACTAATATTATAAATGCGAAAGTGAATTTGTTTGTTATGTTTTTGTTTGTTTACACACATATATACATATACTCAACCGATCATCATGAAATTTTACATTAGATTAGTACAAAAAACTGGTAGCTTTCATCCAGAAAAAAGTATCTACCATTTCTGAGAGATACCCGAATTGATTGACAAAATCTACATTCAAGTAAGCATAGCCGTTGATAAAACGTTTTTTACTTATTTTTACTATGTAGGTATTTAGTTTACCTTGTCTTCTTTATGTACAACAAAAAATAAAGAATTATCTGTTCCACTTTTAAGGACTGGCACATAATAATCACGGCATGTCATACCTCGGAGTAGGATTAACCAACCAGTTTCTGATTCATAAAATCAGAAACTTTTTATTAATTTTCAGCAACATACAAGTTGGATGGTATCTGGGTGTGCTCGCACGGTCATCCAACGGTATTGCCGCGTCGAACAGAGAATATGAACGCATCGCATCTCGGCAATGGCGATCGTTACAGATACTTATGCGGCTTACCACGAAGACATCTTCCGTAATAAAATTATGATTTTCTTGTAACCAGTGTACTAGTACCTATTTGTACCAGACAAAGCTGTTCTATCATCATCATCGCGCCATTATCCTCTTTCGGTGGAGTGACAAGACACCTTTATTTTACCGCCGGTATTGTTGTTGTAGGAACTTATATTCTAACAATAACAGTAAAGATACAATTACAGTACGTAACAAGTATATAAATAAGTACAGTAAAGTAACAATACAATTGTTACTTTTCTTTTTGTTCTTCTTTTACCTAAGATTGTTTCGGAGAGAAGGAAAGAGATTTTTTATATTGAGAGAAGGAAAGAGATTTTTTATATTGAGAGAAGGAAAAAAAATGTATAGTTCGTTATGCTCTAACAACGAAATATAAACATTTACTTTCCTTCTCTTTTACAGTCAAACATCAACAGGTTTGCGATCAGGTTTATATATCGAGCCTAAACCTATTAAGCCTAAATATTGTTTTATATGAACCGACATTAATTTCTGTTGATTTAATTATATGCTATTTTATAATTTTATAGTGTTTCTTTTTAAATAGGGTGTATAAACAAACACCGCTAGTAAGCCAGGTCTACTAATGTACATAAAGACACTGTGTAGACTTTTTAGGTAAAAGGTCATAAAAATAGGAAGGTAGTATTCATTATTAACGTTTATTTCAATTATTATTCATTGTAATATACTTGTGTCCATACATTGCTTTCATCAGTCATCTGTTTCCTTTCTCCTATGCACGTTATAATTATATCATCACTAGTTGCAACCGGCATACGTTGCCTTACAATGCCTTTTTTTACATACATATTGATTTTTTTGCTCAGGAGCCCTCGCAGGCGTCCCCAGAACACCCTACCAAAGCTTCATCACAATCTAATCAATGGTTTCGGAACGCATAGAGGACAAACAAACAAACATTGATTTATATATATATAAATTTCATACAATACACATACATATGCGTACCTATTCTATGACAAAATATATCATTTTACTATTAATCAATTAGTTTACACGCTTAAAACAAAATGGCTATCTTATATAATTTCGTTTAATTTTCGACCTTATAGGTTTTGCGCTTTAACATTGACGCAATCCATTTAAAAAACCGACATGTACTGTATGAAGGTTCGCACATCGCAAAAGTGCATTCCTTCACGGTACGTTGAGGCTTGCAAAACGCTTGATATAGGCGTAGATACCGGCTAGTTTGCGAAACACGCCGATTACTTACGTATGATCAACAGTTTTCCACTTCGACTCATCATATTATCAATAGTTGCAAAATAATAGTGTACGGGACTATTGCATATTTCCGTAACTTGCTTGTACAGCGACAGTTGGCCAAGTGGGAAGGAAGATGTTAGGAAAATTATTTTTTATAGTATAGGGGGCAAACGAGCAGACGGTTCACCTGATGGTAAGTGACATACCGCCGCCCATGGGCACCTGCAACTCAAGAGTCACAAGTGCGTTGCCGGCCTTCAAGGTAGAAGTAGGAGAAGGGGGAGGAAGAGGAGGAGAGGAGGGGAAGAGGGGGGAGGGAAGAGTTAGGGCCTCCGGTAAACCTCACTTACTCGGCGAAAAGCAATGCAATTATTGCTTCACTGCCGATTTTCTGTGAGGCTGTGGTATTGCTCCGGTCGAGCCGACCCATACGTGCCGCAGCTTGGCTCTCTCACGATTAAAATATCAGAGGAGATTAAGTAATTCACGTTTTAAAATAATTCTGTTTCTTACAATTCTCAAGTCTTAACTTAGTTTAACTCAAAGTAGTGATAACAACTTGTTCAGCCTGCCTAAGAGGATAACAATGACGTGTACTAGACTCATGGTCTGAATATCGGGGAATACATAAATCCATGTGGAATTACAACGGCTGCCCATAATGTTGTAAACTTTTTAAAATCATTTTGACTGGCCTATTGGGCTAGTGGTTAGTGATCCTGACTGCTGAGCCTGAGGTCGTGGATTCGATTCCCACCCAGGACAAGTAATTGTGTGATGAGCACTGTAGGGATACATAAAATAAATGTATGTATGTATTTGTAATGAATAACAGTATAATATTGTTCTGTATGTGGTATAAGACGTGACCAAAGGTTGTGTTTGTGTAGACTATATATGGAAGATGTTTGTTAAGTAAGTTAGTAGCTAATACCAGCCTCCAACATAAATAACTGTTGCAATAAACACAGTTGAGAACATCATCATATATTATTTTATTTGTATAGATACTCATAGCTAATCATAACTACTATAATTAGATAATCGTGAACAATACTCATTATCTAAAAGCACAATCTTTTGTGTTGTGTCTCGGTGTAATTTATCTATAATATATTATGTATGTATTTAGTAATATACTATAAGTATGTTTATCAGCAGTCTGGTCACCATAGTACAGGCTCTGCCTAGTTTGGGATCAGACGGGCTTGTGTGACTTGTGGCAAGTTATTACTACATATACAAAGAATGATGTAGTTGTAATGATGTATTCGGTCGGCCACCATTGCTTAGATTATATATATGCCTGTAATGCCTGTACATGTACACACATGGTTATGAAACAACAAATACCTTCCTTAAGACCTATACATATACCTATGCACCTATCTGGTGTCGCTGTCTATTATTGTACACAAAACTTATTGTAGACAAAAAATCTAATGCGCGTCTTACGTTGCCCGCGTCATTTTATACATTACTTCTCACGGTAACAATTCAATGACGTATGATTGCCTGTATAGGTAGTTTCTTTTTTTTGTTTCCAAGCTTCCTCATATATGCCTATGTAAACGTATGTCGCAAACGTTTTGAATTATTTCTATAAAATAATTTCGTATTTAACTTCCTATATTAAGGCTAAACGATCGTGTGACGATTTATATACGCAACAAGAAAGTGCGTTAGAGCATACATGATTAACAGAGCTACAAAAACTTAGGTGCAGGAAGTAGGTACTTTCTTCCATTTCCTTATGAGTTTCAATGGCAAGCGGTGTTGTATTTTCTCTACACACGAATTACGTTCTTCAAATTCGATTCACACTTCAACGCTTTTATAAATAGACACCTAGGTACTACACTATTAATTATTGTCTATTGTGTGCCCTGGGTAAAGAATGCGTTCTAGAAAATATATTAGTTATAGGAAACGAAAAAGGAGTGTGTGTGGCTTCCTACAGAATAGACTTCATGAAATGAGAGACTTGCTTTTCTGCTTGTTTGTTATTTAGTGGTAATACTCATTTATGATATTTTGCATATTATTTTAATTTACTAATATTATATTAAAAATACTGTTACGAACTACGAACGTAAAATAAAGTGACGTGTTCAAGATCCGTGCAGTGTCGAGTATTGTCGGTTCAATCGCCACTGATAATATAACTATAATCGTTTCTTTGTAACCGTTATGTTGTCCCGAAAGACTTCATATGACGTTTATGTGGCTTGATCTTAAGGTTTTACATCATTTTTAGCTAGTTATATATTTTATATACTTAGTAAGAATGAAGCTAACAAGCACCCACCCCACTAGTTGTACAATTTATAGCATACCTACCTACCAGGGATACTTTGTCGCATTGTAAAACCTCTAAAAACCCAAAACTGGGACTGAATTAGAATTAGTGACAACTCTCGCTGAGTTTATTAGTAACAGCCAGTATGCTTTTACCAATACAAAAAACTCTACTATTTCTCTTCTTGTAAAAAACTACATAAGCATGTTTAACAATTTTATGTTACGTGTTCAATCATAAACAATGGCCAATAAATTAATCTTCCGCTTTAATCGTGAGGTCTTAAATCTATTTGCAAAACGTACCCACACGTCGTCATAATTAGGCGAATAAATATTTATAAATGACATCATAATATCATGGCGAACGAACTTGAAGTCAGTCTAACGTAATTCTGTTTACAACTTTTTTTATAAAGTACAGCAGGCAAGATAAAAGATTTAAGTACCTACGCATATTGTTAGAAATCAGTATGCGGGGCGCCCCGATTTTTTTATTTTTATAAATATCTTGCTAAAGTAAACAATCCGTTCTATTCATTAATCTAAACCTAGAAAGGGCATAACGCTAGCAGTTTGGAAGTACTTCCTTATTCAGACAGCTTTGAATTTGAACAGAAACAATGATCTGCCGTTATAAACGTGGCTTTAACTTATTTCCTGGACATTACGACACTATACAATTCATTTTTCTTTGTGGATTTACGCGATGTTAATGTGAAGTTTGAAAATACGTGCTTTACTTTTAATTAAATAGGTATTTCAGTAAAATTGCATGCTTTTTGTGGTGTATCGTCACAAGTGAGTCTATTGCAGGGGATCCGGGATACACAAAGAAGGGCGTCTTTGAGAACCCCTGCAGTCTTTGGCCGCTTGATCAGCATGCGACCTGATAAAGGGTATCTAACGCAAAAATTAGTGTTGAACTATACGAAGATAGTCTAAAAGTTCATTCGTTTTTATTAAAAAATTATCCCCCTCCCCTTTCCTCTTCTTTGCCTTTATCTGTCTAATTTCAAATCAAATCAATCTTTATTTGCCAACCAAGTGTACATAAATGGTCTTACTTATTATAACTATTTGTCTCAACTTAGTAGCCTTTTACGGGCATTGCAAATTTAATGATTTTAGGCGATATTGGGGTTTTTAGATTTTATATTTAAAAGCATTTCATTCCTAAAACCTAAATGCGTTCAAACAAACGAACAACGTACCATTATGTTGGAGAACAAAGAAAATGAAATTACCAATAATAATATTGTTCTGAATTACACAACTCGGCTAATATTGCAACAGTGTTTCAACCGTTTCTTGACATGCAAATATAAATAAATTCAGAGCAAATATACACAAATATACATATATCGGGATAAAAAGTAACCTATGCGTTAATCCAGGTATCCAGCTATCTACATACCAAGTTTCATCGCAATCGGTTCAGTGTTTTTTGCGTGAAAGAGTAACAAACAAACATCCATCCAAACTTTTACATTTATTTTATTAGTGGGATTGTTTAAATCGTCTACTACTTTGTCATCACTCGACAAATTCAGCGATTTTGTACTCGCGCTAAATGTTTCCAACTAGATTTCGTTTCTTCTTATGATCGGAGTGATGAATGTGTACATACCCCAATAGCAAGAAACGATTTATTAATAGAAATGGACTCCATCCATTCTACAAATGAACTCCACGATAAAATTTTGAATAACGTAAAAATACTGGTGTTAAATATACTTACATTTTAGAAAAAAAAAATGATGTTGCCACCTCGTTTGATAGTAAGTGGCTTATGTATTAACAACTAATAACACCTCTCTAACTTTTCATCACTCTGCAAATGACAGCTTCTGCCTTGTCTTTATAATAAATACATTTTGAAACTGCCACCATTAATTCTTTAATATACTCGGTTTGCCCTGCGAGTTTTCCCGAGTCAAATTTGTATTACACAATTCGCTTTGCGTATTTGTATACAGTTTACCAGATTGGCTGACGTTAAAGTTATATTGTAGCGTGATGCCAAATAGTTTTGTAACCTTTCACAACGTAGCCCGTTTATTTTGAAAAGTAACCTTGGTAAGAAAGGTAAACGACGAGTATATTCCATCACCACGCAAA
The DNA here is from genome assembly GCA_963859945.1 of Euplagia quadripunctaria. Taxonomy (NCBI): domain Eukaryota; kingdom Metazoa; phylum Arthropoda; class Insecta; order Lepidoptera; family Erebidae; genus Euplagia; species Euplagia quadripunctaria. Next base: position 5,960,744 of record OY982568.1, read on the forward strand.
AAAAAAATTCAAATCAGACTTACATTCTGAAACTAGCGCATTTGAAGAAACAAACGCTTTTTTATAATAATGTTTTAAAACTCAGGGAATCGTTCAAAAAATGTCATTAACTTTAGCGTAGATGAATCTTTTTTATTTATATAATATACATAAACTTGTCTAGACACCACTGCATTGTAATTGTAACATTGAAATGCTATACGTTTATCGTGGCATAATTCAAAGAGTAAACTGAAAAATAGAACACCAGCCACTTATCGGACGTTGACCTCTTCTACAAAACTTAACAAGAATGCGCGTTTAAATAGTATTATTTGCTTACTACCTTATGTTGCATTAAGTTTTTACTTTCTGAAGATTTAAAAGTAGCAGAAACTTTAGGATACAGCATTTAGAATACTGCTTCTTTATCACGTCGGTTTGATGGAGATCTCTAAAAACAAATTTAGGACGAGATGTTAAGTTTATTTATTAGATTAATATCCTAATTTAAGAAGGTAGAGCAAAGAAGAGAACCGCCTGATAAGTACCCCGCATATACATAAGGTTGCAGTTAGACAGCACTGCTAACATAGTGCTATTATTCTTACCTGCATTATCTACAACTTGCACGCTTTGATTATCCTCACTTGCAACTAACTAACTATGTAGACGACTCTTGGATATCAAATTTATTTTGTTATACATATTGGAGCTGATCTGATGATCTCTCTCCTTCACAGTTACGTATATTTGTTTATACTGCCCCCACCCCACAACGCAATCGTTATAAAAGCAGGGTCAGTATACCTGCATCACGTTCCCCAAACTAAGGTCCCGAGACGCAGGGATCTTTATACGGCAGGTCTTACCTCCAACGCCATGGTCGGTACTAATTAAGGCTAATTACCCGTATGCCTATCGGTAAGTGTAACTCTTCAGTGGCTACTAGTAAAGACCCCGAGTTTCGACTCATATGATTCGTATTGATGACTCCAACAGACTGTAAGTACGGCCTGATGATGGAGCCAGGCGGTGGATAGTGAAACGCTTTTTTATTTTGTTCGCTATTAAAGAGTTATTGTTTTGTTTTTCTAAACAATATTTTTTTTTACTTACCAAAGCCTTTTGTACAGTCTACATCGATACCAGCAATAGTAACAGTTTATGAATAAATATGTGTCAAGGAGATTCGTATGAGATTAAATAGCTGAGCCAGTGACCGGTTACACTGCATTCAAAAGAAATTCGCCAACGTGCAGAATTAAATGTTTTCCAGCCTTCTAAGGATCACAAACAGAGCATTCTAAACCCAAAAAAAAATAATGACGTACCAGTCAACATACAGGTGTAATGAGTCAGGTCTAAGGAAACAAAGCTAGGACAGCATTCCAAGTTTCACATTGCAACACTCTTTGTTCAAACAAGATGGCGATCGCACTCTGTCATTACAATCCATTCGAATATTTCTGTAATTAGTATACAAACCTCTATTGTGATGTAGATCCTTCCGTTATCTGAGTGATATACATCTTTTGGAATGATTATTTTAGTTCTGAAAATGTGGGTCTATCCGGATGGGCGAAACGTGATGTGGCATAAGTTTGAATTTCGAATAACGACGCTTGAATATACAAATATACATACATTTATCATCTATTTTATTTAAGTAATTATCTTTAGGAACAACTGGCAACCGAATTCAATGCGTCTTAATCATATCGCTTGAGGGTTTATCCATCTAGTTCTACTATATATGATTTCTTTTAGAGAACAATTTTACATGATTGTATTTTAACATTTTTTTTTTGCAAATTATTACCGCACCGTTCTCTATATTCATTGATTCCCTGTTGACGATGTGCCTGCTCAGCTATCCATTAATTACATGTTTCAACCCCCTTCCCCTCCTCTCCCCTGGTGAGATTTTGCTCGACACCCTCCCCGCGCCCCTAATAGCACGTGACATTTTTCAAAATGCATACGTTCACGGAAAAATTTAAGTAGGAGGAACTGCCATTGTAGTACCATTTAATCCACCATGTAAATGTAGTATAAGTAAAGTAGTAGGGAAAGTCTCCCTACTACTTTACTTATACTATTTAGATTTTACATTATATACTATTTTAGTGGAGAAACATTTCTTATTTAATTTAACCCATTTTTCTCGCAATTTCACACTGTTTGTTGCGTAAAAAAATTACGTGATATCTGCCGAGGCCCCCTTTCCCCTACGTAAGATTGGGTGAGATTTGGCTCGATCCCCCCCCCCCCTTAACGCCTCACGTAATTAATGGATGCCCCCTAAGCGCCTGTAACGTATATCTACCGCAAGATCACAAGAGAAAATTAAAAAAAAACTGTAAATGGAATAAGTATGTGTAAATTCCCATCTGTTAATAAAATTGACTTGAGCGACAGACGCAAACAGGTCTTCGTAACCCAAATACGTTATCACCCATCGTGGGATAAACATCCTGAAGTTTTTGTCGAACTCGACTCCTTTGCGAGTCTCGCGACCTTCCCAGCCTCATAAAGAAAAAAGCAAGTAGAAGTGCGCATCTCCCGTCAGAGCGAGATGGCGATAGTCGACAAAACTGGTTATTAGTAGCACGAGAGATTTCACCTGTCCCCATCGATTCTGATGTAAAACTATATTCATTCGTTTATTGAGAAAGTGGTATGTTGACTAGGAAATGAGAACTGGTGTTGATGAATCGAGATTACCGTCTTCGATGAATCGATATGTCTGATGACGTCGCTTTCTGCGCTTGCTTTGAAAATCGGTCTCAATTAAACGGCTTTAGGCGTGTTATACGTTCTAGTTTTATTTTATCGACTGGCCTACATCGAGTGTTTGCTGGTGGATATTAATCGAATGCTATACTACTGTACAATTGCAATCTTCGAACGGTCAAGCAAAGTATTACTGAAGGAGCTCGTTAGTGGCTTTTAGTAATAATAGACTGACAATTTAAAAAGTATTGAAATGTTCTTTCATATTGGAATTGTTAAATAATATTATTGAATAGAGTTGATTGAAACTGATGATAACACACAGCACATCTAAAATTGTAATATCTGACGACATTATCGCTGTCCTGTCTCACACATTGGCAAACGATGCTTCTATATTATATTTAAAGGGTTTTGTTCGTGTTTTTTCTTAATCTGACTACTGGAAAATAGGGGCAAAATAAATGATAAAACCGTTCACTATTTAATAAAATTAGTTAATAGACATTATTATGACTGGTTATACCGGTAAAGCAATACTATTGGTCGGTTGATAAATATTGATGAATAGTGGGGTTATAAAAGGGTAAGAATGTTTTATAAGTTGATAACAATCACTTGAGTGCGGAGAGAGGTACGAACAACATGGCAGTTACTGTTAGTGATTTTCATAGTTTATAGCAATGGTTGTGAGACGATTTCTAACAGATATGTACTTAGGTATATCTGCATCAGAAACAAAAACAATCCGATTTGCTAATCAAAGTAACAGGCTACCAGACTTAACACATTCTTTTCCTATTCGTAAATTAAAAAGCAATGAGCATACCAGATACCAGAATCACAAGGAGAGTCTATTCCGCACAAAACTATACCAACCGAATTTCATCTATAGGGCCAAACTCTTAGTCACATCCTTTTCAATAAAATAATAGGGTAGATAACTGTCATAATGGTAGCTTCGGTGCATTTGTGACGTCACGCCTCACTGTTGTCAAATCATTCATTTTGAATTTTAATTTAACGGTTATGAAATAAATTTAAATGTTCAAGTAAAACTGGACGAAATTTCCACACTATTTTAGGTTAAGTATTTATTTCCCGACTTGGCAAAATAATTTATTTTGAGTATAGACATGTATCCAATTATGACAACTAATGCTAAAATGGCGGAAATATATTTTTTACTCAATACGATGAACATGAAAAAATCTGTTTTTCAAAGTTGCACACACGCAAGGTCTGCGTGAGGTCAGGTGCGATTGCCGGCTCGGCGATTACTGTAGTAATGATTAAGTTCATGAGTGTTTTCATATATCTAACTATAAAATTAGCTACAGCTACCATTACTATTGAGCAATGTTGCAACATACAAACGCTACTAATAATAGTTAGAGTACCGAAAAAAGGTGTGTACAAACATACAAGTTTAAAGTTTTTTTTAATCTGAATTAATATATCTTTTGCCTTTAGCATGCTGTCAAGTAATAAATAGCGACGTTCAAATCTACGCACTAAAACTTATGTTTAATTATCTTAACCAATTGGTACAGAAATGTATAGTAGCACAGAAAGGTATGTGTACATATAAGTACCTACAGTTATCAGGCATAGTCTATCAAAAGTCGAATCACTCACTACGAGCTAAATTTATTTATTCTGCCGCCCCGAACTGCACTCACGACCTAAGCTATTGTTCAAAAGTTACCTACGTAAACATTAAATCATAAAAAAGCTTTCTTAATATCTGAATATTTGATATTTGTTTTAGAGAATACTGATAAAAACTTATCTTCAGTGATCCCTACTGCAAAAAGTTTAAAAGCTTATAAAAAATCAAGAACTGACGTCATAGTAGACCGCAGACCTGTCTTACTTAGCGGGATCATAACAAAGATATTATAACTACGTTGGTCATCTACGATCTGCTTTCACGATTGTGGTATAAGTTGAATTTTAAAGGGTGCGGTAAATTCAGTAGCTTCCACAGCATCCTCACTAGATTTACCTGTATACGACAAGAGCCTAACGCTGGCATTTAAGTTGTCTCACGTGACACACAGCTATTTGTAAATACAGTTATATTGTTTATTAAAACGTCTCACAAAGAACCCCAAACCAAGCACATGTGACAGTCAATTAACACCTCAGACTTTCACTTGAGATTGAGACGCCTAACAAAAAAATTGTCAGTCGTAGGACGTCAGAAGTGAAAACATACACACACATCTGTATATATGTATCTGAGCGTGACGGTCACGCGAGTTCAGTGCTTTTCCCCATACCAAAAGTGCCCAACGTGCCTAAAGAAGTTTTCACTTCAAAAATGCACGCCGACTGCATGCATTTTTTCTACAAAACGCGAACGTCTTCGATCAACAAAAAGCTAGATCCTGGAAAACATTTTACTCGGTACGTATTTTACGTCTGTTCAGAAACTTAATATCTAAATCTGTCGGGAAAAGGCAAAACACTGTATTATGAAAATTTTGATTTTGAGAAAACGGCACAAGTTTAAACAGTTTTTGGGCTCTCAAAATAGTAGAAATGGATATATTAAATGAAATTTGATACCATTCTAAAGATATTTTGAATGCGGTTTCAGCCATACATAAATTATAAACTCGCGGCGCTGTCAAGCCAAGACACTGTACACGTAGTTGTAGTTTAATGTCTTGACGAAAAGATTTTTTTTTAAATACAGGCTATTTCAACTTCTAATATCTTGGCCGATAAGCATCGTACACCAAAAAAAAACGTTTTATGACATAATAGACCTCATGTAGAGCAAAATTAACTTTATAAAGCCAAAACACTGTATTTTAGATTATTGCCTTGACACGACAGAAATGAACTCTGCCACTTTCTGAGAGAAAGGTTAGGTACGGCGCGGGCGGCGACATATGACGTGGTCTCTCAGTGATGTACTGTGATCTACTCAGATCTTAAAACTTAAATTGTAAATTTATGTATAGTTCGATACGGATGGATTTTTGTTAACTTTTTTTTTTCAAATATTTAATACGAGATTTATTGTTTTCTTTTCGTAGTATCGAAAGTATAGACCCAGGGTATACGTGAAATTGTAATACATATATTCTTCAACTTCAACTTTTGGTTTGTGGCTTTATTAGTATCTACGATTGACAGTGACAAAAGCCTTATCTATTAAATTTTCGTTCACATGCCTGACTGTTACCAAATAATTTGATCGCATGACTAGTGACTATTATAAATATTCGACTATTCGGGTCGTTGCCTAACCGACTAGACGAGTTCTACTGTCGCGGAACAAGATACCGAGACAATAAAGCGTTTAGTAACTAGTTACCGATGATATGTGAACACGTACATATATGTATGAGAATAGAACCACTAAACAGAATTATTCAATTCAGTTGTGGCTGCTGGTATGACTGGTTGCTTGTAACCATAGAACTGAGGTTATGTATTACTTATTCTCAGTTCTGTGCTTGTAACCAACGCAACGGATCAGTTTGAAATATTTTTAAATTCAGTTATTATATTAATTAAACTTCTGTTATTATAAAAATCAAAGTACGAGTCGGAATCGTGCACCAAGGGTTTCGTACCATCGTACAAGGTTTAACTCTATGTACTTTTTAAATGACATAAAATCACAAAAAAACCAACAGCGGCTTTTTAGAATGTGTCATGATTAAGGTTAGGCGGAAAACGCCAACAAAAAACATGTTTCTTATAGCGTTGTTTTGTACCTTTATATATAGAGACTATAGTAATACTCCGTGGGAATTTCAAGTATTTACCTTGCGGTTTAAAAGATACATCCATTATTATTATTATTAGGATCGAGCAAAAATAAGTTAATTATATGGAATCTCCTTTTAATTTTAATTTTTTTTCATTATTTGTTATTATGGCATCTATACCCTTTGAAAGTTTCATGTGTTTTGCAGTTCAAGAGTTACAGCGATTGTAAAAAAAACGCCTAATAAATCATGTTTCTTGTATGGAACACCGTGATTAACCGGCACAAGTGATACCACTGCCGTTGCGAATTTGTGTATAATTTAAATGTCAGCGATTCATCGCTGGTGAAAGATCGTGCATTATGGCTTTGAAGATACCTGCCGCATCTGGTATGACAAAGTAATGGCACAGATACTTGCTGGGGGAGTTCGGTTAGCTTTAACTGTCTTTAGCAATTCCTTGAGGTATATCCTCGGCTGAATGCCATCGTAGAGATGACAAACCGAGTAAGAATAGTGGATCTCCTCAATTACTATTTTACTTACAAAATATACTATAATATGCTGTCCTATTCCTTGGCCTACTGATTAAGGTAATAACCATATACAAAAATGTTAATATAACTAACTGTTCTACATTTAATGTAGGTAAATAATTGTAACCTCAACAGCCGCCTTTATAAAATAATTAAAATAAAATGTCTAACAAGACCATCGTCGAATTAGCCAACAGATAACTGAAACAAACCGCTAAAGGTTAACCACCAAGGCTGGCAATAACACGTTCCTACACTATTTTGTTGTGTAAACATTTTAAAAAGATATAGTTTTGGCCGCAAAGTCTTATAACGAGGACGAATGAAATAGGCTAAGTAAGGTGTTGCTGTCACTGTCACTAAGCTGAAATAGCGTAGCGTCAGAACGAGACTTACGACACCTTATAAATGATTAGCAGAGATCGTTGGAGCATAGTATGTTATGATTACTTATGATAGAAGGGTCCTTTTGTTTTAATGTTACTTTATTAAGTAAATCACTACATATCATAAAACAAAGTCCCCCGCCGCGTCTGTTTGTCTGTCTGTTCGCGATAAACTCAATAGCTACCGAACGGATTTCCATACTGTTTTCACCAATAGATGGAGTGGTTCATGAGGAAAGTTTCGGTGTATAATTCATTACAGTTTTGTGTAAAACGGCTGAAATATGATGATGAATGTTGAAGATGTCGGAAAAAATCAATATATGCTTTGTTCCTTAGTTTAAGTAATATTTTCGTTTTGTGATCGAAGATAACACTTCCTCTTGGTCAAATTAATTAGAAAGAAAAATGGACTTATTATAAAAGTAGATATTACAAAATATCTCTTTTAAAAAAAACTGTTCGCATATAATCCTAATTTATTTGTCACCTTGTCCAAAGTATTCTTCACGATTTATAATAAAATGATTCAAAGAGATGTTGTTTAAGTTGTTGGGAATAACTGGCAAATACATGCAAAGACACGTTGATTTGTAAAGATAAGATGAAGCCTAGACATTGTGTGAAAATGTAACGTGAATATGTTTGGGTGTGATGAATAAACTACAGTAACTTAAATAGTACGACATCATCAGCTCGCACTGGCAGCGATACGGAGATACTCGCGAGCCTTCACAAGAGATTGCACAGTCTGTAACGGCTATCATGGTTAGGTACATCCTTGTTTCACGTATAAGATACAGATACAGTGTGATTTATCCATTGTTTTACAACAAGTAACCAATAACGTCTTTGTACAATTGACCCGAGGTCGCAGTCTCGAATAGTAGCCTCCACACCCATTGTACATTCGACACACTGCATACAATATTGTGGCATTGGTAAATATTTGGAATCATGCCATTGAATATGACAATGAGGGAAAAAGGCTAGGCGAGATGATTCTGAATTGTTGATCTAATAGGCTGGGCTGTGACTGGAGACTGTATAGTACTCTGTAGATCTACTGTCTACTCCATTAAATAGGGTTGACAGATGTAATGTAACCACAGAAAGACCTGACATTTTGCATATGTGGTCTAGTTACCTTAAGGAAAAAAAGACATTAATTAAGGTATAAATAGTCTGTTGTTGTAGTGTTAAAGGAAGGTAACGAATACATGTTCTCTATCTTATATATATTGTTATTGAAACCCTAAAACAATATTGTTAATTGTTCCTCTTATAATTTTATAATTCTGACAGTTATGATTTTCCTTGTGTATAAAACTTTGAATAGAAATAAATTTATTGTTAACAATTAATACAGTGTGTAACATAAAATATGCGAAAGTGAAATTAGCAGTCAGATATGAGCAAAATATTTTCTCTTTTATAACAACGTTAATATACAAAATGTATATTTCACCTCGTACAAGTATTTTTATGTAATATAAGAAAGTCGTAAAATACCATTTGTTTAGACACATCTTTATATTGGGTTCTTCTAGTACTAATTTCAAGTACTGTTAACTTGAGAAAACTAAATCTTTAGTCAGCTTATATGCGTGCTTTTAAATATTATTATATACAGTACAAATAATATATATACATATAAGAATAAGATTTGAGACTGGAGATACCACATCATTCCACAAAATTTTATGACCAATCTTTTACTGTTCAGGTGTATGCTAGTGGAATGCTTGATCAATTATAAAATATAATTCATGAACATTACCTTTCACTTTAGGTAGGTATAATGTACATGTATGTATTGTATATAATATACTTAGATTTATGTATATTATTGTGTATATTGTTTATGTATGTACATAATTACATATCTTTAGATAAGTATCGGTATTTATAGTAGGTAAAGTAGGTTAATATAGAATGTTCTCTATTTTTTTTTTATATTTATTAGAAATTACAAGTATTATTAACAAAAAAATACACCACCAACTACCACTGTCTCTCCAAATCATTTTGATCCATCCTAAGGTTGTCTCGAAGATATTTTTTCCTAGTAATATGTCTTTGTACATTATCTGTTTGACATAATTATGTAAATGTATGATACTTCCCCTATAACAACGGTGTACAAATAAAGTGTCATCTATCTATCTATAAGTGAACGAGAACAACTAAGACATCTTTAATGTAATGGGTCAAGATACATAAGATATCACAAGATTACTCCTAATGAGTCCGGAAAGTCGCCGCGTAAATCTCGATTCGTTAAAAGCCAGTGTTTCGCTGGAATGGCTATGTTTAGATTCTGCATTAAGGGCTAGATTAAATTAAGACTTGTCCCCTCAGTTGTAATTGTGTCTTTTAAACCATTGAAGTATCAGGGTATTAATCTGGGCCACATTTAACTCCAGAGTAAGGCTGGTTTACGCTCAAGGGCAATACGCGCCACGTAGTGCGGCCATGCTCTCTGTAAATATTCTGATAGATTTTCAAACTTACTAGCTAACTAAACGTTTTTTACTTGAACTGAAGCTTAGTATTCACATTGAAAACTGGATCTGTGCTTACTTAACACCTTTTAATAAGTATAGATGTGTTGAAAAGACTATATATATGAAAAATATAATGGTATCTGTTCAATCTTTTATAACACGTGAATTAGGAAATAAATGAGGATTATATAATTTCATAATATACATTTTTTATTGCTTATATTGCTGACAAAAAGTAACATAAGTTGTACGCATCATTACCTGCTGAATAATTTTTCAATGATGTCATCAATTCATTTAGATATTATCTACTACATATATAAATGAGTGATGAGCAGGTATAAGACAAAGTACTCGAGCGCAACGTAGGCTAAGATGATATCACCTAAAATTACATAGCTAAATACTTACTGAGTGTAGCTACGGATGGATTGGACAGAGTTGGCCTGGAAAGGGCGACACGCCCATGTACGAGTATGTTTGGCCGTCACAGATTCAATGGTACGGTATGGCACGTACCGATATTTAGAAATGTCAACCATGGTCCAGCATATCAATTTCTGGCCGATTATTTGCAGAAAAGTTTATGAAGACACATTATTCCACATCAAACAAAAAAGATAGGCCAGCGGGTTTCGGTTTCTAGCTACAACGGATTCGGGCGATAACGTGTCAACATCCATAAGAACTTTTTTATTTGTATCTCCTGTCCCCTAGATGAGCAATAATCAATTTAAGATTAAGCGGCGGTGGCGTAATGGCTAAGGTGTCGGACTTGCGATCAAGTGGTTGCAGGTTCGAACCCCACCCAATACTCTACCGTCGTGAACCCACTCCTAACACAAGCATTTAGCTTAGCTGGAGGGGTTAACAAGAACACTACCACACGTTGCTAGCATCCTAATTTAAAATAAAATATATATACAATCCACATCTAGCTAGATATAATAGTCTTCGTGTTGCAAAGATGGCAGTCTGAGCATTAATTATCAGGCCGTTGTCAATAGAACGTGATGAATCTATAAAGTTAGACCTTGAGCTGCGCACGCAATTCTCACATCGCGTACTCTCACATCTCACGTGACAATTTAAATAGTAGAAATATTTCATTGCAGCTGCATACAACTATCTATTTTATAATTTATTGCAAGCAATAATTTAAGTTTTCATCCATGCGTTGAATATTATTAATTGAATTCCTGTGTGACAAACTTGTTGCTACGCGAAGGTCATTTTTATAAGCGTAGGTTTTTTTTTAATTAATGGATCCTATGCATGCAAAGGTCGCGCAATTGGTATTGCCGGATATGCATACTTTTTACAATGTAATAAATACTGCCAGTCATTCGCCTGGTTCTTTTTAGTCACTTTTTGCGACACCTGTGTATGAACTATGAATTTGGTGGTTTAACTTGGCATTTTCCCAACTAGGGTTTGATTTCAATAGGTATGGTAAAATTATTTGATTACTAGCTGCGCCCCGGGGTTTCATCTGTGTAAGTCCCGATGCCGTGGGAATATCAGGATAAAAAATAGCCTATGTGTTAATCCAGGTGTCCAGCTATCTACATACCAAGTTTCATCACAATCGGTTCAGTAGTTCTTGCGTGAAAGAGCAACAAACATCCATCCATCCACACAAACTTTCACGTTTATAATATTATTAGGATTTCATAATTATGTAGGTGGTATGGTCACAAACATACAATTTATGGACACATAAATTGTATGTTTTAGGATATAGGCGGTCATACTGACGTGTTGGTCAAACAGATGATAAGAATGTAAATTGAAAATTAATGAAAATCCTCAATTAATACCTCTCTGAAATTTTTCAATACGAATTAGGAATAAACCAAACTTCGGACTGCAACAAAAAAACTGATCTCATCAATTTACTGTACAAAGCTACGAAATTCATTCAGAAAAAAACGGTGTAATAAGCTTTTATTATTAAAAAGCTTACACTTCGCTCGCGCTCAAACTCAGCGGGCAAAATGCCACGGCCCCATGGTTCCAAGGGGGCCCCGGCCCGACCCCAAGGCCCTAAGCACACGAGGTACCAAGAGTGAACTTGTGCCCCATCCGATGAATTTGCCACGGGCTTCAGAGTTACGTCACGTCACGCCACTGTCAACAAGCTTCCGATTGTCCGATTTAGGTACATAATATGTAGGGCTGCCATCCGTCCGGGTTTCCCCGGATTTGTCCCAGTTTAGAGCGCGTCTGGGGAGCGTCCGGGCGGGGTTTTCAAACACTCTGTGCCAAGGGATAATTATAATTGTTAGATGAATCGTTAACAAGCAAAAAATTTAAATGGAATCGGCGTTTTTTTAAGGTGTCCGGATTTTTTTAGTTTTTGTCCGGCGTCGGCAATTTAAGTGATGGCAGGCCTAATAATATAGTATGCAAAATTTCAGCTTCGTCGAACACCGGAACGTAGGTCAAAAATAACTTGTAAACAAAGACGAGGTGAAACTAAATAAAAGCTTGTAAAAAGTAATTAATATTCATTGATTAATTATATCATCAATTTGCGGACACGTTTGACCTATCCAAAAAGAGTAACCTTAGTAGGTAGTCGTTGATCCATTAAAATGTGCATAATATGGTGTGCTTTACGGTGTGCTGAATATATAAACGTGGCCTCAGAAATATGGACTGAAGATCTTGAATACAAAGGGTCAAGGCACTGTGTAATTGTTTAAGTGGCACTGAGGGACCATTTAAGACATAAATTTATGTGGAACATAATTGACATCGCTATTAATCAAGCACCTCAGTTCCGCAATGTGCCTATGGCGCAGAATTTTCACACGGAACTTAAATATGGCTTCAGCGTATACATAAAAAATATTGATAAGGTCCTATTTCCTAGAATTGCTTAATAAGACACTGACTACTAAAACATCGTCATTTTATAATCCTGAACTGTCAGTATTAACAAACCGGACACGTACGAGTCTGACTCGCGCACCGAGGGTTCCGTAACAAACTTGTATGTAGACAGTACGTCCATCTCGGGAATCAATTCTCGAAGGTTTTTGCCTGTTTTTTTCGAAAGACAAACTTATGTTTCCCGTTCTGAAAATACTCTCCCATGTATGGGAGCGTCCGGGCGGGTTTTTCAAAAAGTGTCCGGGTAAAACCACACTCTGTGCCAGGGGATAATTATAAATGTTAGATGAATCGTTAACAAGCTAAAAATTTAAATGTAATCAGCGTTTTTTTAAGGTGTCTGACAAAGAATCTCAATTTCACCCATGTGTCCGGATTTTTTAAAGTTTTTATCCGGAGTTGGCAATTTAAGTGATGGCAGGCCTAGTCGTAGCCAGTTCTTAGAATTGATCACTTTAGGATGTGTCCGACCGATTCATGAAATATTTGTAATTCATAAACGGTATCCAGGTCAAGGAATAGTTATCGTTTGACGATATGAATAGCTAAATGCACGGCTACTTTATAATATGGTCAAACATTAGTGATCATATCGTAAAATAGTTACATTCCGCACAGCTAGAGACGCTGATACCGTTTGTTTTTGTGATGCATCATAGCATTGGACAGTTATCTTATTTTAAAAGCGAATGATAATGTGCAAATAGGAGAAAAAGTATAATTAATGTCGTTACGACAGTTTAAAAAAACAATATATAAATTCCTTCCTTATTTAGAATTTTTCAATTTTTTTATGTCATGGAGATCCTATATTAATTAAAAACGTGGATTGACATAATTATCATTCATTCAGTTTTAGCTGGCTATATCATGAAATACGACCATTTCATTAAATGGTCGGATACATACTGAAGTGGTCAATTCTAAGATCTCGGTACGACATAATATGTAAGTTTTAGAGTTCACCCTGTCCAATGTCCTGGATGGCGTTAAGTCCTATTTAAATTCCAGGCTCTACAATACCCGTGGCATTGTGTACATATACTATAATAAACTTAACTTTCTACCATCCTATGACTGCCTTAATAGCGTCTAGCGAGCGATAAACCGCGATAAAATGTACACACGTCGCCGCGTCGCCGTCATAGGGATACTACCCCGAGAGATACTACTGACTGTAAAACAAAAAATAAACAATTTTTAACGCCTCTAAATATGAGCCCCAATTCTTGAATTTGAATAGTAACAAATGAAAAACGTCCACATTAATATTTTTAAAATAAGAATACGAACACAAATATTTAGCTTTGCTAGAAGTATTATCGTGAATATAAAAGTACTAAGTAGGTGATCTGCGTTATCATTAGTCTTTTTTAAAAGAATAATAAAAGATTAGTTGTTCAGTAGCATAAAAAAGTGGTTTAGAGTTAACTGAAAGCAAGTAAAATAAAGTTTATGTACCAGAAAATATCTGGATAACTTCTAGAAAGTAAAATAACCACATATTTAACTTGGTATGGTCGTTAAACAACGATTCTGATGCTATCTCTTGTACGATTCGCAAATATATGTACTTATAAACAATAAAACCTGTTGTATGAATTAAAAGTATTATGAATTCATTATCATTGTCATACCTATAACGGTTTTATCATAAATATGCTTATACCATGCCTGTAATAAAATCATCTCATAAACTAACTATCGGGTAATAGCTTAGAACGAAAGAGATAAGATGAGGCATGAAGAATATAGAGCAAGAGGTCCGATTCATATGGGTATTCAACACCAATGATGGATGAGAAGAGAAATATGGCCTTAACAGGTTTAATAAAAAAGTATATACAGGGCCCATATAGGACACTTAGCACACACGGAGTGCAGTGTATCTACAAACTGTGAATTATTGAGACAACTTTGTGATGCAAATTACTCAACATTTTTGTACTAAGTTATATCAAAACAAAAAAGGTTTCTTATAATTTTCATCAAAGATTCTACTGTGTGAATTTGGATGTTGATGACAAAATTACCGTATATATAGAGAGGAGATCCGACACGTAACAACATTAATTAATAAATAAAATGCAATGAAATTTTAATTGCTTAATAGATTATATTATCCAATACCAGGATATTATTTCTACTATGAATATGGATAGGCATGTTTGCGTGAATTAAGTATTTACACAACTATTTCAATTGAATTCAATTTTAGTACATTTATACTTACATTTAGAACATTTGGTTCACGTGCAAAAGGTTTCAGAAAAACATTAAACACGCATTGCTACGCACCACGCGAACGAAGTCGAACAGCAGAACAGCTACAATTATTATATACTTCGATAATAAATTATATCACCAATAAATTTTTTTAAGTCATCTTTTCTCCGATTTCCATTTACTTTACCAATTATAATCTTTATTTTCTTTGAAACTGTTCGATACAGATGATGATGTTTATTTTAGAGGAAATCATTCAGCGAGTTGCACCTTTATCGCGTTAGTTTAACCAAACATGGGCACACTAGTGCATAAATTAATTGATTACTAGAATAGAAACTCTCTTATATGTAAAAGAATAATATGTACCTTCATGGTTTTGCAAACATTTTGTGTCGTTAAGTTTAATTTTTAAACTACTAAAGTTACTAAACACACAAACACTTGGTATTCAGTACGAGATATTACGATTACTACATAATCTACTCACATCTCGCAGTAAGTAACCCAGATACCTTACTTTTTACAAGCAATAACCATTATTGTGCAGCTTCTAACAGTTAGTCAGCCTACGTATGTATACCGTACACCTGTGCCACTGACCACTACATCAAACACGCAAAAACACATCATATTTTTTTAACAATACAGACTAGAATCCCTTGGATTCACATTTAATTATGTATTAAATTTACGCCCTGATAGATAATCATGGTTACAATGTATGAGCAATTAAATACAACACTGAACAAAACGTTTTAATTAGTTCTAGATGATTAGAGTCTTAAGAGTAATGTAAACTACAATTTAGACTCACGTTTATAGTTTGTGAAGTCCTCGCGACATAGGCTTAGATCAAAAATGCGGGTTCCTTTTTTTTAAATAAAAAGTTACTGCGAAGAACCTTATAGGTACTTGTTATTTATATAGCTATCTGGTAATCAGACAAATAATTGATCCAAGTGGGATTGGATTAACAACACTTGATTGGGCGGCAGTTAGCGAAGTGACTTTTGATCACAACAGTTGCGCAATTGAACGATTTGACCGACTGCTATTAAAAGTGTGAAAAAAGATGTTATTAATTTTTAAAAAATTGCACACCTGTTCTTAATACAGAATGATAATAGCTCTGGTTTTTTTTTATTCTAAAATAAGTTATTTTTATTTTAGTATAATTATTGTTTTTCTACTTAAACTAGGTTCTAGAAACATCTTAATCACATTGGTAATCTGAAATTAATGGCTTTAGAACGGTAATGTAATAATATATTTTTAATGAAAAACAATTAAGGAACGCTTTATATATCACATTAACGTTATACTTACATAAATTATCTATAGATATAGATTAGTGTTGCCTAGATTATTCCAAGCAAATAAATAGCAACAGGGTAATTATTAGTTAAAACAAATTCTTCAAACCAAGTGTTTTGCTGCAGATTATTCGTGAAAATTGAAAGAACTGATGAAAAACATCACGTATTACGAATTGAGAGTTTGAAAAGAAGGTTTTAGTGGTTTGCCTGTCAGTAACTACTTTAATTCTAAATATTTTATTTTACTAAACGTTGAAGAACATTTCTAGGACCCTTTTATGTTAAAAACTGATCATTTGGATCGAAGGAACTCCTAACACATATCGTATGATACCATAGAACACACCATGTGATACACCGATTCTACATATTATCAGCGGTTTTGATCATATCTAATGCAGCAGTATTCAAGAGCTTTACTTTGATTCCTATCGTGCGATACAGAGCAGAACCAATTAGGTAAGTCAATCATAAAAATCAATGCACATGCATTGATATTTCCATCTAACAGATTGTACTGAATTCTATCATAAGACTGGATAAACATTGGAAGTGGAATAGAAGAACACTGATTTATTGGAACACTGATTATTGACTGGCCTGTTGGCCTAGTGGTTAGTGACCCTGACTGCTATGCCATAGATCGTGGGTTCGATTCCCACTCAAGTCTGGGTGTTCTTTGTGTCCGTTGTTTGTATGTTTGTAAAGTCCCCAGCGACACAGGAGTAATTCCTAATGCGGGAGTTGTCTTATTAAACACCTAAACCTAAACTATAAGTGTTATTAGTTCGACCATAATCCAAGATGTGTAATTATAGTTACTAAAATAATGTTTTTTTTTTATATTATTCTTATATATCTTATATAGTAACATCTAAAACTAATAGTTTCTCGAAGCCTGTAGATCTGTAGGTTACTCGGTTTTCAAAAGCGAAAAAGTTGGCTTTCAATGGCATGGTTAAAATATAGGTACAACACATCCTTAGTAATAAAGAAAGGAAGTTTATGATAAGACCCAAATCGGTCGCGTTCGTAAAAGACCTAAGTCTATGAGGGATTTTGAAAGTTTTTGAACTTAGTGAAATGTACTAAAAGTTTCAAGTCCAAGTTTATCGTTAATCTAACCTGAAGGCGGCCGCTCCTTAGGATAGCAAATGCGGAAGAGTCCTCGCGTCCTCGTGAAGAAGAAATACTTGTTGTTCAAACTCTCCAAAATGGCTTGTGAGTTGCCTGCCGAGTTGTCCGCAGCATATGTCTACAATTAAAGAAAAGTCAGGATTAGTACATGAAAAGAATTTCTTAATAATATAATTTCATGAAAAGAATAGGTTCATGTGTGATCATTGGGTATAAAAATAGCTGAACATGATTTTTAAAGTAACTTGCCGGGGTTATGATCAGAACGAAAATCTGAAATAAATACGGTATAAATAGCTACAATAACATTTTTATAGAAAATAAGTTAGAGGAAAATGAAACGCACTCGGGTAATTAAATAAATGCACCTGTTTGAAAACAAAGGCCAATTTAAGGATGAACACGTAAATTGTACTACATTAAGCTGTGTGCAGACTAGTCATCGAATTCAAGGTCAATGGGATGTCAGGACCGCCCAACTTGCTCGCGTCACATCAAATCGGTTCGTGTGGACGAATCAGCCAATTTTACCAATTTAGTCTGCCTGCAGGCGGCATACTGAGCGGGTGTTTTCTGATTTTTTTTAAAGAATGGGTGTATTTACGCATTATTCAGGCGTTTTTTCAGTTCGGTGGTTATATTTATGAGATGATTTATATTATTAGATCAATACAGGTAGCATATCTTCAAATACTAAAAATATTACGTATGCGGTAACCTTTCTTACATACGTCCGTCTAGCACAGAAAATAAAAGCATGAAAATTGGCGATTTAGTTGTTACGTGTGGACGATAAATCTGTTCGTAAGCCAATTCAATCACAAATCTGATCAGGTAGTAAAATCGAGAGACCGCCTCATCCCTCTTCCTCTTCCATTTCGCTCTTTCCTTTCATCCCTCTCTGTCACACTACACTCGGATACACCCACTAAGAAACATAATAATCAATACGTTCGGATATTTTACAATCCTACATACATTTACCTAAACGTAGTCTATTGTTAAATTAGTTAAGTTATTAAGTTTACGTTTCATACTCATTTTAAATGTTAACCCTGCTCCAACTAGAATTTAATGCTTAATCAGTTTTGAAGATAAGTATGTTACACAGTGCTTAATTGTGGTCAGCTACGGTGCCTGCATCACAGTGCTTACTCGACGATTAGATAAGGACAGTCAACACATGAGACCTTGTTTTTTGTTTTCATTTTAAACTTCATCCAACATTTCCATGTCAGTAGTGACTCAAAAATTTTATGGTTTAGCACTGTTTACAAATGATTAAACATATTTGATCATCAAGACCAGCAACAACGTGTTATAAACCAGAGATTAGGGATGTAAAGTTATATAGATTAGGCGTGAATAGAACGTAAGAACGCTCTTCGTTTTTATTATTTATTTTACTACATTTAGAAGAGGAGATATTTTAGCGGAGTCTTTACAAACATACAATTAACTGACAAAAAGTGTTCCCATATCAATAACGGCTATCTGTGTATCACACTAATAAATGTTTTGTGTGTGAATTATGAAATCTCAATCGCACGAAAGTGCTAAATTTAGTCAGTCTTTCCTGATTGGCTACTCCAGATATGACTACATCTGGAGGTGACTTATCACTTCATTATTTTTCTGTATTAGAATATAATATAATTAATTTAAAAATGTGAGTTTATTCGCGATCGGTACTCGTACAAAAACTAAACATACTGGGCATTTTGCTTTATTAAATCCGTGCTCTAGCAGTGGTAGTCGGTGACACTGTGTTGTACTTGTCTAATTAAAGTACCTAAAGCTTCAGTATTTTAAACGTGCCATTATGCACGTAATTCAAATAATTATTTAGTTTTCTTTGTCTTTATTTAAATGTCTTTCTTTATCAAATTTGTAAGCACCCTTTGTAAAAATCAATTAAATAGCAAGCTTATAGTTGTGGTCAGATCAAAATCCATTCTGTGAATTCTTCCTTAAGTTAATTATTAGAGATATAATAAACTGACCCCGTTTACCGTCATCAGACAAATTTGAAGTATAATTAAAGAACAATTAAGTCGCTATTCTAACGGCCACACAATGGCCTGGCTACAGCCACAACACAAGATAATTACCCACGTTAAAACCGGCCCAGGCCGCATTCCAACCGCGGCCTCCGGCTTCCCGAAGGACGGAACGGATTGATTGCCCTCAAGGACACCCAAGGACCGTGCTTAAGCCTTTTGTGAGACCGTCACTAGAATGTGGCTTGCTTTTTAGTTGTTCAGTTCTGGTGATTATTAGAGTTGAGGGAGGAAGTTTTTTGTTGGAACCTATGTAAAATATTTGATGTGGTATTTTAATTTAGTGTTAAAGGTCTCTAAAGAACAGAATGGTTAGATTAGCTTCAGAGACAATACTAGTTTCGATTAAGAAAAAAAATATTTACAATAGTCTGTCTATTGTAGATATGTAATCTTCTTAATTGAAACTCATACAGTTCGCAAAGGAATAAGAAATATACTATTATTTTTTGGAGTTTCAAGGAAGGTAAGTAAGAAGGCGAATATTGCTGGTATTCCCCTATATAGCTATACCTTCCTACATTCCCAGCAATTTAAAAAACGATATAATGGTAACGAAAAAGTCATAAGTAACAGTACAGTACATACACGGAGCAATCTTTTCTTTCTTACTTAGGTAGGTATAGAGTTTTAAAATAACTAACTTTGGTTGTATTCATTAACAAACTTGTATTCAATATCATCAAAATTAAAAATTTCAACAGAACCACTTTTTGCTATTACGAAAGTTTGTAAATTATTATACATTAGGTTTTACGTAATTAAATCATTATAAATCGATTTGCGAAGATTCCTTAATAACGAAATAGATGTTTTATACACGTTTTATGTAATTAATATTTTGAAAGTTTCAAAATAGTATGGAACTGACATGGACCATTAACCGACGCAGACGAACGATATAATCACTGTAGTAGTATACGATGTAACGACAACCATTTTATATTTAACATCACTACTATTCCTCGAACGGTATAAACAAATTAATCATCAGCCATCACTTAGGACCAATAAAAAAATTGTACCTCATGTAAATAATTTTTTTGGTTAAATTGGACCTGACTGTAGTCCGAGATATCCCAACGTTGAACCACTAAATATTTTTTTAATTTGGAAAGATTTATAATGGTGTTGGAGTTACAACTTTCAAAGATGTTTCAGTTTTTCTTTTATGGGTATAGTGGGGGGATGAGAGCAGAATGGTCACCCGATGTTAAATAACTACTGCCGCCCATTGAAGGTTTTAATTTAGCACGAACATATGAAACTATAACCCTAATATCAAACTCAATGGATAGTATCCATGTTATAGACTTTTTGATACATACAACGAGGTGTGTCAACTTTGTCCAATCGATGCTTAGGTTCAATGCCACACCGTTAAGAGTCGGCAAAATGATTTTAGTCATTAGAAAGTAGTTATGGGCGGTCTGCCTGGCGCCTTCAGATAATGTATCGACATGTACTACTTACATACTTACTGAATCTGAATCCCTTAGTGCAGTGTTCTTATCTCCTATAATAATAATAAGTTCTAGTGACCTTGGACAAGATATATGTATATAAACCTAAACTTATTACTATCATCATCATTCAGACCGGGATGAGCCTCGCTAGACACGCTTGTCCTTTCAATATTCCGCCATCCCGTTTTGACCCCCGCACCCCGAGGACATGATATATGACAAAAAGGCGACGGATAGACTGAGAAGACTAGTACACTCCCGTTCCGCAGAAGAAGCAACTTTCGTACAACGGTATCCATGAACTCCCGCTTAGGATATGGATACGCAATTATCCTTAAGGCAGAGCTCATTGAGATGAGAAATCCTGCCTGATGATCCTTCACCCTGAAGCCTAATATATATTTGTGTTTAATAGTTTAAACCCGATGCAACACTTTAGTATACAAACGTCTATGATTACAGTTTCATCTTTAAAATCGGAGGTTATAGTTATAAATTGTACATTTTATTCAATAATAGAGTAGGATACCTCCGTGAGAAACATCCACAGGCCATACCCCTATTGTAAGTTATATTCAAACACATGCCTAGAATGTATAATATAAATAAAGAATTTGACAAATAGAATGGTGAATGGATTCAATGGTCTTCGATTTTAATCTGTGGTAATCCTGTTTTCAGTCATTCGATGTTCAACGAACACGACATTTAAATCAGGTCTAGATTGTAGACATACCGGATAGTTTAGTCAAAAATATTAAGGTTATATATTATTATGTATGCGTCATGTGTCTATTAATTGGTAGAAAAAAATACCGCTATTTAAACAGGTTGAATTTTAAGTAGTTTAGGCCATGTGGCTTATTGCTGGCATAGAATGTTCCTCCATAGAATAATTTAAAATGTTAATATTTTAATGGTACTAGCGGTGTCGAGATCATGTACTTATTCTCTAGATCCCGCTATTTTAAGGGCCATTTGTATTATGATGAAAATCTAATTTTTATCGAATATCTGTTCGTGCTCAATTTTGCAGATGGTCGTCATCGCATTTTTCCTTTTTTCCCAAAACAATCAGCACTTGCGAAATCAAAACAAAATAAGCTTTCTTTGGCTCCTATATAATTTTGTACATTTAAACAAATCGTAAAAAAAGGAAGATCGTAAAGTGATAAAATATAACTTATATAAATAAGTAATTACAATGGCTAGTATGTGGTGGTCCATTCACATGCCTATGTAAATCAATCAAATTATGGTTATTTCAAGTGATTATTTGACTAACTGACATCGTTATAGAATTAAATTATAGTACTGAACGGGTATTCATAATGTTTATCACTTATAGCGACAAATACGCCAACAACTCATTTACTACAATTAATCTTAGGCAACTGCATGTAACCATGCAGTTACATAAAACATTTTTTTTAAGGTATAGGGGGCAAACGAGCGATGGTAAATGACTACCGCCGCCCATGGGCACCTGCAACTCAAGAGTCACAAGTGCGTTGCCGGCTTTTAAGGTGGGAGTAGGGGAACGGTGGAAGAGGGGGAGAGGGGAGCGTAGGGTTCGGGCGTCCGGTAACCTCACTCACGCGGCGAAAAACAATGCAAGCATTACTTCATTGCCGGTTTTCTGTGAGGCCGTGGTATCATTCCGGTCGAGCCGGCCCATACGTGCTGAAGCATAGCTCTCCCACGATAAATATGATTTATTATAAGTTGTCGATTTCCATCCAACTATCTGTATTCTAAGATTTAGTTGTAGTTGATTAGAGTTGTTGAGAACAAAACTAATAAGTATTTTTTTTAGATTGTAAAACAAAGGTAACATTTTTAAAGGTTGGAGAGTAAAACAAATTTTCAAAAAAATAAAATAAACTAAAGTTCATTTCATTATTTTTAACTTCCTAAATGCGCAGGTATACAATCGTTTACTGTTTATTTAGTTAATAAATTTCGACTATAAACATAGGATATTATTTAAAATGTCTATAAAACGTTTTTAAACGTATTTAGTAGTGATTGTTTGAAATATTTCAATTTATTCATATTGATGCAAGGGTGCGGAAGTAAATTCAAATCATGCATAGATTCATGCAGGGTAACAAAAACCATTCTTTCTTTTTGTTGACGTCTATCAAAAAGACAAAGAAGTACTTACATAAAATAAAACGCCGTAAACGCCACAAATCTCTTACATTATCTAAGAAACAATAAGGCCTATAAAAACGTGCACAGAATAGATATATACTTCAACAGCCCATCAGGTGCACATTCCATCGGAACAGGTTGTAATGACTTCCCGGTACACTTACTATAGGGGAGATATTCAACATAATCGTGGAAATCCGTAGTATGTAAATTACATAATATATCAGCGATATCTCAACGGTAATTTTCGCAAATGCTCAGTATATACGAGCTCTTGCACGTTGTCGATGTCATTTAGACTTATACAGGGTGTAAGTGACACCGTACCGATTCCTGAAATAGTGTATTCAGACCATTATTCTGAGTGGAAAATCATTGGGAATTTCCGCCGGAAAATTTATTTTTTTATCCTCTTTTTTCTTGCTTAAAAGTGATATCACAATGAGTAAACGGAACATTTTAGGTATTTCATGGGTCAGAAATTTCCAATCATTTTCCACTCAGAATAATGGTCTGAACTGGTAGGAACTATTACCTATTTCAGGATTCGGTACGGTACGGCCAAAAACTGCAATGTTAAACATTTATGCAATCAGCTGATTCGACGGCGCCGTGCGCTGAAGGTCATTCACCGTACCGCACAGTAGGCGTATTGCGTTACCTGGCGTAGTTCAATATCAAACTATTGACTGTAAATCCTTAATCTCGCATTTTAATGATGAACTGACTTTTGCATCGTGATAAGTATCCAAAGAAAGACGTTTTTGTAAGTTATTCCCGACGGTGATACTTAGATACATGCTGTACCTATATTATTTACTTTTCTTGTTTAATTTATTATCCAATTTTTTAGATTATTTCTTAGTATATTTGTGTTAATGAATTACGGAACAACATTAAATTATAACAACATTACATTTACTAAAAACCGTTTAACGTTACATGCGTTCATAATAGCATTGTTTTTATGTGGAAATTTCTTGCAATATTTATGAATTGCACAATTCGATTATAGGTACCTTCGGATTCCGGACAGACGGACCTTCATTCTTTGTTTAAACCCTGCAATATTGTTCTCCTTATTTTCAAATACTACTGAAAAATAAATTGGCTTACCAGCTGTCGTATATTTCGGTGAATATTCTTAACATTTGTTTATTTAAGCTGATGTACCTACTACATAGTTATATGTATGAGTACAGTGCAAATAACGGGAAATTTAAAGGTGACGACCATTATGAATGCTTCATTAGACGCAGCGAAAGTTAAGTTTTATTAACCAGCAATGAGCATTCTCTCACACTACATCATAATGAAGAAACTTAGTGTTATGTGACATCGCCATGATAATATAACGAATCTTTGAAACGACTATGTATGTTTTATTACTTCCTATTTTATTACAAGACAGCTTTGATTTAGTCAATAACTAATTACCTTCGCAAACAACACTAAATATCATAAAATGATGATAGGGATGTTAACACCAATAGCAAATTTATGTTACGTTGTAACTAAATGATTAATTGTGATGTTTAAAAGTCTAATACCACATTTTTTTATTTCAAAAAACTGTAAAAATTTAATAATATTAAAGTTTAAATAGTTCACGTGACAGCAAATACCAACCAGATTCATTACGTCGTTAACCGATTAACAACCTGACAGCTGTCAGTTGGTCTCATAATATTACCTGCAAACATACTTACACTATACACATACTCTATGGAGCACTATTAGTTTATCGGTTAGTGACGTAGGCAAACTCATGTGAACTCGTATTAGAAACTTAGCTATGAGGAGTCCTAAATAAGTACAAACTGGTAGAACTACATTCGGACTCATACATAATAAATTTATTGTCCTGAACTAGTGAACGACTTATTTTATACTGTACCTAGAACAAGCGATACATAGTATCGCGCTTCTACTCACTTTTCGCGACAACTGCCAGTCCTACTAATGTGGATGAGCGGGCGCCCCTATGTAAATTAGTAGAAAATTAAAACAAACTATTAAAATCGACCTATTTGCATTGTTTTGTCATTCACATTTAATTTTAAGTTAGAAATTGTAAACACTGCGATTACTTAGTATGTAGATAGTTCCTAGCCTTATTTTTATCTAGTATTAAACACTTACACATTAGTGTAAAACTTTAATTTAATACATAGTCAACAAATGGTTGATGTGAGTGTTTTACCAGGCAATTTTGAAAGTAAATTATTTTTTTAGATTTTTTCTTTTAAATTAATTAATTAATTATAGATAATTTTTTGCTAGGTAGTTTGTTTTGTTTAGTTTTACGTCGGTGTTGTCGCTACACTTTAAAGATATCGTTTTAACATTTGGTCGTAATACTCATTTATAATCAGGAAATTCACAAAACGACATTGATGTTCACGTTCTAATTACTCATTAAACAAAAAACACAGTTTTGAAATTAAAGCTTTATTGTCCTTATATTTAGAAGACTATTTTTTTTAAATAAAAATAGTCTTCTAAATTTTATATAATTATAAACCATTTTAGTCAATAATAATATAGTATTAAACTAAATAGAAGGACCGATAGACGTCGGAGCAAACGGGTCCTAAATGGAGACCGCGAATTGGTAAAAGGAAGGCAGGACGCCCTCCAGCCAGTTGGACAATCTAAGGAAGGTAGCTGGGATAGAGACTGGACGAGGAAGGCGGAGTGCCGGGTGCTATGGCCCTATATCCAGCAATAGACTGCAATATGCTGATTGATTGCTTGAAACTACATAGCATTATGTAACGTCATTGCATATCCTACCGTGTAAAGGAACCGGGAATTGATAAATTACAGAACGCGCCGCAGACATATCAACCTATTTTATTCTATAAGTTGGCATCACTGTACTGAGCTACCGCGCGAACTTAGCGCTATCTGTCAGTCAGTGTAATTACAGCTAGGTACTGTTTTTTATTTCATTGTTTTAAGTACTCTGGGATTTTACTACAAAAACATTTATTGAACAAAGAGTTCGCTCACTTGCCTTGTTCTGGTCGACCCTCAACCGCTGCGAATGATGAAAACATCAATCTAATCTG
This sequence comes from Euplagia quadripunctaria, assembly GCA_963859945.1. Lineage (NCBI taxonomy): Eukaryota > Metazoa > Arthropoda > Insecta > Lepidoptera > Erebidae > Euplagia > Euplagia quadripunctaria. The sequence continues at coordinate 5,986,956 of OY982568.1, forward strand.
TTCATTTTTATTTAAGAATATCGGCCCAAAACGGCCAGCTTTGTGGAACGTCAATTCATGGATTTTACACGATGATAATGCACCTTCGCGCAAAGTCTTCTTTCTGCAAGAGTTTTCAGCCAAAAACTCGACAAATATCATCAATCAAGCACCGTACTCTTCTGATATGGCTCCGTCTGACTTTTTCTGTTCCCGAGGCTAAAATTACTACTTCGAGGAAGACGTTTCGAGTCGATTGGAGCTATAAAACAAAATTCGCTGAAGGAGTTGAATACCATACCTCAATCAGCTTATAAAAAATATATGGAGTACTGGGTCAAACACTGGCATGGCTGTGTTGCAAGCTAAGGGGCCTACTTTAAAGGCGACAAAATAATTTTTGCCGAATACATTACCTTTTGTGTTTTATTAAACAATTACCGTACTTTTTACACAGAAAAAAAATGTTTGCAATAATTTAAGTTTAATATGTCGTTATGAATAATACCTAATAATAAAGTTTAATTTGTGTTAAAGATCTGCTTCGACTAGTAGGTCGACAATAAATAAGAAACTGACACGATAGCGGCTTTTCTATACCTACTTACTTTGTGTGTGTACCCTTGCACAAAGCGAATATTACAAAATATGTAGTATAATTTTGTTTTTATGTTTATTTTGTACCTCAGAATATAATTATAACTTTAATAAACGAAAACATTTTTACAAACACCAATTCGCAAACATGTTTTGTATTTAATATTCACATAAAGACCGTTTTTAATTTTCAACAGTATTTTATTAACAGTTATAGTAATAATAATTAACGCAACAGTAACTTAGTGCTTTCATTTACAACAAAACTCACAGAATTAAGTAACAAGAATTACGTAAACTCAAGTCTATCCAAGTATTAATTAATTACGTTACAGTTCTCAGTACATAATAACAGGTAACAAGCTGCGAGGGCGCATATTGTCATGTCATTGCAACATAACACCTGTGACATCGACTTTTTCCAGATTCTATATAACTTTATTAAACACTGGCTGACCCGCGCAACTTCGTCTACGTTTGTAAATTGCCCCGTTTTTGCAACATTTTTGTGTAGGGGGAAGGCTATAGGCTATATAACAAGTGATGTTATATAGCCTATAGCCTTCCCCGATACATGGGCTATCCAACACTTAAAGAATTTTCAAAATGGGATCAGTAGTACTGGAGATTACGCCGAACATCCAAACTCACAAACTTTACCTCTTTATAATATTAGTATAGATATATACATACACTCACGGCTGTATACCTCAAGGCAGAGGTGTATTAAACACCCACATTTTAAAAATTATGATTTGGGACTTAAAAATGGGACAATTGGGAGTGCCTATATTGAAAGGGAACGGAACGAAAGGTATAATTGCGTATACGGATAGATTGGCAAAAGTAAGCAATAGCTTAAGCAGGTCAGGTTCGCAGACCTGCAACTTGAACTGGCTGTTGGCAGAAAATGAAGAAGACAACATTTATAAACAAAGGTAGTCAGGCAGTATTTAAAGGAATGCTACTAGTCATATGCGTTATACATTCCTAGAATTCTTGTTAACTTCTTCGAGTATTAGTGTTTGTATTAGCGATGAAGTGGTATGTCGGAATCAAATCGACTAAAACCACACAGTGTTCCGTCACAAGAGAGCCTATTGAAAGGGACTCTGGTATACCCTAGGAAGGAAGTCTTTAAGAATCCCGGCTGACCATAGCCGCCTCTTAAACAGCAGCCACACCATTGCGTACGGAGGTGCGGAGCCATCCTGCCCCCCTTCCGGTTTATGAAGACACGTTTGTGTCAATAGACGATATAAACTAGTACATAATATGAAAAGTTATATACAATGAATGTTGCTGATCACATACAGGTTAAAAAAAGACTCTTGAAAATACAGAAGGATTTAGAGAATAAAATTCTTGTTTTATTTAATAACAGTTGTTTGTAAATTAGAACGTGTTAACCGACTTTAGTTATTGACTGTACAAACCAGTTTGCTGTTTCACTTTTACAGCGTTTATTACCTTGTAATATGGACCAAGCATTGAAATCGGTTAAATAAGCTAAATATTGGCCAAAATTAATGTCACTACCGGAGTACCGGTTCATAATACTTAGTTTTTTAGTCGATAAAATTAAGACCCATTTATCTATCTGCCTATTACCAAAATTGTAAACATCCATAATATAAAACACTTAAGATTTTGGCATTCCGTTTGACAGGCAGCTTAACAACTGTTCCCAGAATTGCAGTCCGTTCAATCTTGGACCGTTCAGTCTCTGAGTTTTGGTATCACATTGGTCATTGTCGTTATTCTCTCTAGCAGAGCCTGTCCCCCTCCCCCCCCCCCTCCCTAACACAATCCCCGCACGTTGAGACGTTGGTACTAAAATATATAGTTTAACCAAGATGAGATTGTTAGCTTTTTGCAGTACAACGCTCGCTCGAGATCATCAGAGTGATCAGTCATCGGAGCGAAACGTTCCTTCAACTCGACTGGAGTTCATCGATCGTAGAGATCTGTTTTTATCGAATTGAATATCCGATTACGATTGTCGATGGGAAAGTGCAAAGAAAGTTGCATGCAGTATCAACGATATGCTTAATCGGTATAGTGGGAGAAATTTTATGTAACATTCTTGATCTTGAACGATGATCAGAAGTCAGAATTGTCTTGAAAGCGATTAATGGGAGACGGATTTAGAATATAATGTGTAATCGATTGAATAACGGCGTTGTCTGATGATTTTTTGATAATCAATTTTGAATATTTAGTAATTTATTCAAAATCTAGTCTAATAAAAAATCACTGAGACCAAAGTTACCTAAGCATAAAAAACAAACTTTTGTGTACGTCTATCCGTCTGAAGTTTCTTCAAAAACTCACAAATTTGAATTAAATATATTTTACATACAATTATTGACATACATGGTAGACACATGGAGCAAATTCTTTAAGTCAGTTTGACTTAAAGAATTTGCCTAGAAAAATGTAGAATATGTCAATGGCTGACTTCTACTCAAATTATTTTATAATATGTATATCAAAAAAATTGGGAAATGTAAAATAATAATTAGTTAAAATGTCATCAGCTAATATCAAAATCATTACTTAACGACGAAATTACAATACAAATACCTTTCACTTTACGTAAGGATTTAAACACACAACTTGAGAAGCAGATTTCGTATGGCGATTTGCACACAGTCGTTAAATGCATCGTTAATGTTTAAAAAAAAACGTAATTAGTGAAAAATTAAAACTCATTATAAGAATATTTTAAGTGCCTATTTTTGGTTTGACCGCGTCTTTAATAATAAACAATAGACAAAAGACAATGAAACTGTTGTATCAGGTTGTATCCAAATCAAAAATCCTTCCATCAATAAACTCTTAATATCCTGTCAGCACTAATATAACAACGGGGTAGGGTAGGGCGTTGAAACTGGCGATCAAGTAGTTGCAGGTTTTCCCAGTGCACTGCCGATGTGAACCCACTGTTAACACAAGGCTTTAGGTCAGTTGCAGGGGGAAACGTTATGTCCAACTGTTACTTGTTCTTAATAAAAATAATCCTGATAGAACTAATCACTAAATATTATAAAACAAAGTCCCCCGCCGCGTCTTTTTGTCTGTCTGTTTGTGATAAACTGAAAAACTACTGAACAGATTTTCATGCGGTTTTCACCAATATAAAGAGTGATTCATGAGGAAGGTTTAGGGTGTATAATTTGTTAACGTATGGTTTAAATTGGTTGAAATATGATGATGATTGTTGAAGATGTCTCTACTACCCGTGCGAAGCGGGGCGGATTTCTAGTATAATAATAATATAATAATACAGTAATATTCAGTCAGCCTCATCGATAATATTCCTTGTTCAAGTTTTAACTAATCAGAAATAAAAATTCTAATAATTAACATACGGTTTAAATTAAATAACACATTTAAGTTCACTTCACTGTATTTATTCATCCCTTTAATTAAATAAAGTTAAGTTTAGTTTGTAATTCACAAAAACATTATTCCATTTGCCTCGATACCAATGCTTTATGCAATGCATTCGCGTGAGCTATCAAACATTCCTGGCAGTCAGTCGCATTCGTGGTGCACATATTACATATTATTTGCCTAATCGCGAACATTAACATCTAGATAAACGTTATCGTAACCACACGTCGCGGCGTCGGTGATATTTTTCAATCTATTAATTTTCCAAAAAATACACTACAATCTCAAAAGGTATAGTAATACGTAGCTATACTACGTTTAAGTAGAATTAATATTTACGAGAGAGTTCAGGTTAGATTAGCAGATAAGTAGATAGGCTTGATATTGAGAGCGCATTTGAATCGGTAGTAGCCTGAATGGCATTAGCGCCGATTATCTCTAAAAACAAATCTGATGTTTAATGCATTACAATACTGCTCCCTATATAACTAATTACATTATTAATTTTTGTTTATTGTACTCCATTCCAGTAATATACAAATTATACAATATAGATATGATTACCCACCTTTACTTACTTTTATTTAATACAATATTGCTTGTTTTAATAAAACAGCTCTACAACTTTTCGTAGTTATATTGAAGTAAATCCATTATTCTGATGTTAAAAATGAACTTGTTTCTATTATTCGGAGCCTGCCTGTTGTAAGAAGATGTTAGTATCTCCTTAATAAAAAAATGTCAGTAGTCTGAAAGCAGTGCTGGGGTCCATTTTCACTGATAACTCTTCTCTATCAGAGCAATATCTTGGTGGTCACCCTGCTCCGAACTCACTTGACCTATATATTTTTCTTTAAAAATATTTGTCATTGTTGCGAATGTCCTAACCAAAGTATCGTATTCGTAATCAAAGGCGTACTTATAATAGTACACTTTGGCGAACATACCCTTAAATAAAACTAAATAAATCCTTTAGAGCACCTTTAGATCTACCATTCCTTTTGACTCGAATTGACTAAAATTAATTAGCAACAAATTTAAATCATTCACTTTTACTCTCAGTGCCGAAAATTTATGTGACATTGCCAACTTAATCATAAGCTGGCATTGTCTTATTTTTTTTAAATGGCTAGAGCAACAAAATCAGTGTTGCGGTAACAAATTAGTAACAAAACAGCAACAAATTTTTCCCTATTCTAAATTTGATTTCGCTATGTTGACAGCTTAATGAACGTCTGTAATAAGTGTGTTCAACATTATGTGTGCGTTTAGTACATAAATATTAAGATTTTCTTAAAAGTATAGCTTTAATATGCTTTCTATGAACTCCAATCGACTAAAGTGAACTTTAATACTATCACTGTGTTGTATTTAATAGTATCACTCAAATTCCTAACATACGAAACTGTAGTTATATTGTAATTTGTGAATGTAACCATAAGCAGCAAGTTCTTTTTTTGTTTGAAGTTAAGTCGTTTTTTGTAACGCAATTCAATGAAATTTATTAAAGAAAATCATTCCGCAACGAAAGACTAATATATGCTTGTTAATTAAAAAAATATGTGAATACTATGAGTCTAACTCACAATTAAAATTTAAAATAAAACATTGAGAGATGAGAGGCTTTGTAGACATCTTAACATACGCACAAAAATATAATGAAAAAAAATCCGCGTTATTTTTATTTCTACAATGTTGCTGTATATAAAATTAACTCTCTAAACTATTAAGCGTAAGATAATGTGAGTAATGATTAGGTGTTTGACGGAAGAGCTACCCGTTGAGCGAAAGTCTGTAGTCTGCGGACTGTAGACAATGGCTGTAGTTGGTGTAATTACTGTGTACGGCATATGGCGAAAGTGACCGATATTGACCAAGTCGTGGCAGTAGCAGCCTTCTCAAAGATGCAGTGTATGTGTTGAGTTTCAAGTCATTGTCATTTATGGTGTCAGTTCACAGGCAAAATCGTGCTAATGGAATTTCAATAAGAAATACTAATTTGGCAAGTTATGCAAATATTGGATTCATTATTAAGTACAATATTAATAATAACTTTAATGCATGTTCATTATAAAATAATGTATTCCACAATTAAAATAAGCAAAATATCTTGAAGCCAGCAAAAAATATTTTTATTTTTTTTAATAATATATTTTTTTTTTATAACTTTTTTGACAAAGCAGTGCATGTATTGTGCCTGTAGACCAGTATTGTCATAGAAGAAAGATTAAGGAATTTAATAAATCATATCATGCGTTTTTAATACACTCAAAAGCAATGAATTCAGGTCACATAAAGATACCTGAAAATCTCAATAACGAAAAATGATAACTAATAATGCTAGCTTGGCGAATTAAATTGTGTTGAATACATAAATAAATACTCCTAAAATCTTTCATTTAATAAACTTTGTATTAAATTAAAAATTAAGAAAAAAATGTATGTATAAATGCTTACGAAACAGCAGATATGTTACTAACTACATACTGTTATGATAAATAGTTAAACACAAAAAATAAACCACTAACCCTTATTGCTTTTTCTCCAAAAAAAATATGAAAAAATGCAAATACTTAAACACAAACGGCACATATTTCTAATAACAGAATAAGTTGTTTCAAAAACTAGCACGAAGAATGAGACAAAAAACTGACAGCAGAACAGACGTCTCAGTTTGCCTAGAACATTTTACAAAAACATTACTTCTCACTCTAAAGATTTATTGCTTAACATGGTTCTTCTATTTAACTCAAACCTTATTTATTTATAAGTACATAAATGAAAAGTAAAAAATTTTACTGCTTTTGGTTCTTCACGGCTGATAAATTTATTACTGAATTCATTTGAGATAATATAAAGGAAGTATATAAATAAGCAAAATTTATTACGGTTCATAATTATTTGCCTAAATATTAATAAGACTACATCACTTTATTAATTTCTGTTAAATTACTAATTTGCTTTTTAAGAATACCTAAGAAACATTGCATATATGATGCAATGTTTCTTACATATCGACGAAACTTATCGTTTTAAAACAATTATGAAAAGCATTCGTGTTTTTACTTAATCAGTTTTCAGTTTTTTAAACAATTCTTTACTCTAACGCTAATGCTTAAGCATCAGTCTTTACTAGCTCTAAAGAATATGTTATCAAAACGTTAAAACCAGACGCGTTGATATCTTTTGTAAAAGCATTACTCAAAGCAACATTCATATTCATAAGATCATGCTATACATATTTCTCTATTGTGTCCACATAATTCATATAGCACGATTAATATCTAAAAAGGCTGGCTAGTTACGAATGCAAATACATACGATTTCCCTTGGCAGGTGAGCGGCGAGGGCTTCGAAACACGTCAATGTATGATCAGGCACGTTTGGAATTCACTTACCTCTAAATCATCATACAACACAAAAAAAACCGGTACCACCTAACTATAATTTTACCACGTTTTAACACGTGAGTTTCACCATTTGATAAATATGTTATATTCACAATGAGTTCACAGGCATGGCGATACGGCACTAGAGTTCGTCTCGCATTTGATAACATGCGGTCGCGCAAAATTGTCGCTAATTGCACCGGTTAAAGGGGAAATGCCTATGATTAGTTTGTACGGAAACCGGTGTCGTCAAATTCACACTTGTAATAGTACTTAGACTATTCCAATAGGTACACAAAAAATCGCAACGTATGAATAACGAGCTTTAAATATCATCATACACAGAGTAATAAATCAAACTCTTTCGGACTTATATTTATTTTTTATTGTGACGGTACCTAACGTAATTATTTTATAGGTGTGTAAGTACGTGGGTAGTTATTTAAATGCTACATTTAATTTTTTTATAAATTTTCATATTTAATAAAGGTGGTCAAAAGTACCTATTACTAAATATTCTTAAGGTTTAAAAAAATTATAAATAACAAGCCTCCTCCCGGTTTCATGGCTTTCCTTAGATTTATCAGGTGCTTCGTTTAGGGCTATCAATACCTACTTTTCACCACACTGTTATTAAGCTCACCCTTACACCTCACCATATTCCTCAGGTAATAAGAGAATTACCATTACAACGTTTTAAATCCAAACTAAAGTTTTGGCTACTAGAAAAGTGTCTTTACACCATAAATGATTTTTTAAATTGTAAAACCTAATAGTGTCAAGTAAAATTTCGCGTGCCTATTAAAGGCGCATATGTCGGGCTGCCTTTTAATGTTATCACCTAATGTACCATATTCTTGGCGAATAAATATCTTATCTTATCTTATACTAAAAAAGTGATTTTTATAAATATATACATTTATGTATACAACAGAAAACTCACCTTGTACATTACTGAACCGTGAATACGTGTTGTTATGAACTGGCGCACTGTTCACAGGGCACGCTCAGCTGTAGAACGTTTTTACCTGGCGGTCGGGTCATGGACCCAGCACCCGGCCCGTTCACCTTGCAATGCCGACCATTGTACCAAGCACCCTACTATGCGTAAGCAAGTAGCTACACAATAAGGTTTAATCTTTCTTTTGTCTGTTCGATTTCAAAATATTTTGACTTGATAGTTAGTATGTTATAGATACATATTGATAGTTTACTTAAATAGATATTTCTCTTATGATCGTCATGTTATATTACAAAATATGATTGTAAGATAATGTGTTTCATAGTAGGTAGTTTATTTTACTACGATTAAAACATTGAAACAACGGACACAAAGAACACCCAGACTCGGGACAAGTCTTAGTGGTAACAAAGACGTAAACAAGCATACGGCCCGTCTAGTGGTAGGTGGTCAGTTTCGGCTCTGGACGTTAGCCACACAAGAGGTGTCCAGTCAAGCCGAATCTGTAATCGAGTATTAGTTTTGTTTTGTATTTTCTACAGTACTCTTGAAATTGGGATGTGCTAAGCGGCTTCCGTTGCTGGCTTGTTCACATTATTTGATTACAATATATGTTCAACGTTAGAATTCGATTTGTAAAATATGAAGCAGGCAAAAGATGCAGTTATATTTATCACAGACAAAAGACTAACTTGCCTTGTTAGTACAAGGCAAATTTATATGGGTCGTTCGTCATCTCGTCCCAAAACAAACTCGGCCCATTGGGACTAGTTCATGAATTTCAAAATTCATATTTTTTTTTTATACGTCATCTCGTCCCATTCTTGGTTTTATTAAGTTTTAATAGGAACGAAAGATAAAGAACTGTTTGGAAGAAAAGTGCTTGTGATTTTTTTATTAAATATTATAACACTATCAAATTTGAAAAAGCGCCAGTTTTTGCTATTGTATTTATAAAGCATAGATTTAAATCACAGAATATTTTTTTATTAATATTATATTATTGTTGATTACCTAAATTCTTGTCTTTTCGTTTTCTTCTTGACTGCACAAGCTACAACTAAAATTTTAAAGAATTTATAAAATGGGACGAGATTACGAATGCAAAAAATATAGATTTTGAGATTCGTGATCTCGTTACAATGGGCCGAGTTTGTTTTGGGACGAGATAACGAACGACTCGTTAAAGTCTTTTGTCTAAGATTCAGTTCCAAGATTTGACTCATCAAACCTTGCAAATGAATTTTATACCATTATAAATTTCGGCTCAATCGGTTGGGGGAAACCCAACCGATTGAGCCGAAATTTGGAACACTTATGAAACTTCGGTATCAATTCGAAAATATAGTAATCATGGAAGTGGTCTGTCTCATGATAGATCCGGGAGATAGCCATAGGAACTCCTCATCTACTCAACATAACTACATTGTTGTTGTATTGTCTTGACAAGTTTTTTAGACCTAGATGGTGTTCGGGGTCGAATGGATTCGGGACATAGGGATTTTTTACCTACTTAATGTAGTCCTTCGTGTTTGGACTCGTTGTGTTAGTCTTATCGAGTGCTATAGACCTAGATGGTGTCCAGGGTCTAATGGATGATTTTTCTATATCGACAAACGATGCGATGTTCCAACTAAAAAGCATAAAGTGAAATAAAAAACCTTTTTAAAAACAAGCTTTTGTTTAAGCCCTGTACTTACACGAATAAAATATGATCAAAAAGCTTCTCGCGCGCAATATTATGAAAGTAGGTAACAATGAATGTCATTGGAGAGTGATTGATTGATAAGTAATTACTTGCCGAGGTATGTATTTTCATTACAATTAGCGAGACAAGCTTTTTGAAAACAAATAATTCAACAAAACCTTATTTCATTCGATATAGTACAGGGCTTTAATAAAAATGTTTTTAGAAATTATTTATTTTATTTAACTTTTTTACGAAACCGCCATTTTATAGACAATTGATCACTTATTTTTGGTTATAACGATTTCTTCACAACTTTCTGAAAACAGTATTTTAGTACTGTGGTTCTGATATAGTAGCGGCATCACTGTGGAGTTTTGAAGAATAGTTTTATAATGACCCTGTTAGCTCTGTTTATTGACCATAATAAAATATTTTATGTTAATAGGAAAACCACAGGAAATGCGATTACATGGAATGTGTTTGTTATATTAACTAGGTACGTATATATTAGGGCATTATCAAACAAAGAAACTATTCTATAAATAAGAACCTAAACAAAATAGAGGGAATAATAAAGACGTATACCAACAAATGAATATTTATACCATTGTTCATTAATTATAAAATTCCCCTACTGTTTAAGTTGTACCATTCTCGTCCATCTTTATATGTATATAATACTGAATAAATGATAATACAGAATAAATTATAGTTTGGTATATGTATGTTTATAATGATATATAATGGACGACACAAGCGACGGAGCTGAAACAACTGCGAGTGGAACGATTTCTCTATACATACAAGTGATGCGTCACTTATTGATCACTGGTTTATGAGCCATATATACGTTTTACTTATATTTAAGAAATTATAAAGTAGCTCACACATCTACATGAACTCATAAATAATAGGCTGAGCTGTGATCTAGACAATGAAAGTTACATTACTTTCATGACGTACAGGTACCGTGGACAGAAACGCTGTTACTTTATGTTTATGATAGACTCTCTTTCCTTATTAAATTTTAAGAGTTCGTAGGTACAGTACAGGCAGTAGTCACTGTCAGTATAATACACTAACGATTCACATGTAGATTAAACACAAAATTACTTGCAAAGGATAAACGCCCTTAACGCAAAATAATACGCCATCACATACGAGGTCTTTGCTTATAACTAGTTTTACGGAGACCAGTATCAGAAAACAATGCTGCTCAGGTATGTAGACACCGTACATGCTCAACATTACTACGTAGATAGGGCAGATGCTGCGCGCTATCATCTGCCGAGGTAGTTGCAAACTCGATAGCCTTGAATATGAAATAACTACACAATAAAATTATTTTTGTTTACTGCCTACAGATATTTTCCTAAGAGCACTTTAAAAAAACTGATTAAAAAAACAAGTAAATTTCAATGTGGGGTTCATTTAGTTAGTGTAAATATATATATATTAAAGGAACGGATGGTAGCATATATGTATACTTCCACCCGTTCCTTTATCATTGCCTTGCTATTGTATCAACGATATACTAAATTAGAAAGGATATATATTAAACACAACAAAGGTCTCGTGTTACAAAAATAGTCGAGCACCTGTTTAGTATCTTATATCGCTATCACCTGTCCCTCTCAGTAATTCAATATCGACACAGACTGCAACACAAAAGACAACTATTTAACAATAGACAAAGAACATTCCATAAGTAAGTATTTTCTTAATTACTAGCCAGGCGTTCTTAATTACATAAATGCACAAAGTTGACCGTAAACGAAGGTGCGGGTTCGGGTGACATAGAACCAAGACAAATTCGTTATTTCTTCTTTGATGGTACACCTTGTGATTATAATTTACGTTACTGCTATAATTATATATATCCATATATTGATATACATATACATATGTTAGTTTTAAGGAAAGTAATTAGTCAGGATTCCTTTGGACTTATAGCTGACAAAAATAGTAGCTGCAAGGATGAAATTTTGACAAATTATACAGCAGGCTAGAAGTTTGCAAATAAATGTATATTATAAAATTGGTCTTTCTGTGTGAAAGAAGTGAAGAGCTAAATATTTATGTGGATATATTTAAAGATACCATAGGTACCACACCAGATTAAGCATTATACACTGCTTTCTCGCACACAGACAGTTGGCCACGAAAAATTTTCTAGCTTACTCTGTTCCTTCGTTACTCAGTTATGCAGTAAAAGCAAAAAGGACCTTCAACGAAACAAAGATTCGTATTTTAGCATTGTGCGTAGAACTTACATTGCAATCTAGAAGCCAATCAGAAGTGGTTGACGTTAAATACTAGACAAAACATTTTATTATTATGTAAAGGAAATGAACTGAATAAATAAATTAGTGGAACATTAGCATTCAGACATTTATATATTTCATTTTATAGTAAAGCGTCAGAGTCAGAATATTCTAAATTTTAATGATTAAGTAAGAGAAAGCAGACTCGTTACTTGAAGTACTTTTTATGCGTAAATTGCCACATAAAAATCTATTGTAGTCATGAGTGTGAGCTATTCAATTAAAGCATTTTAATTCTTAAAAAATGTGTTTTAGTTTCTTTATATTTAGGAATACAGAGCCTACGGTTTAATTTCACACGACTGAGTAAAGTCATTCTTGTCTTCTCATATCAATCGTTTTAATTTGATTAAAGAGACATGTTAATTTTGATATAACTTAAAGATTTTTACTACCAATTCAAGCACTAGTGTTATACAATTATTTATTTGTTTACTATACACGTATATCACGTTAAAAATGGATATAACCCGATTAGGACCAAACCTTATTTCCTATGTCCTTATTGCGCGTACCTACGTCTATTTTTATAAAGTTAAATGACAGTGTATGGTCTAATATGAAATATAGGTGCATCTAGGTATTAGTTACAAATAACATCGATATTAATAAATATTAGTACCGATGAATACTATATTATATGTGGTAGGTATAGTTATTACCAGGGGTGTTTCTCTAATACTAGTAGTAACGTGGGTCCCCCTTTAGAGAGTGTTTTGGAAAGCAAAAGGAAAGAAGGAAGGCAAGCAAAGCTATAACTTACATAAATAGTAGCCTGGCTTCGATCACGATACATAATTAGTGCTTTTTTTTCTACTAGTCAAATAAACAAGTGTGCCATACTTATGTCATTAATTAGGAGAAAAAAATGTCTTTATACTTAGTTGCTAAATCAATGAGCAAACTATAGTGACACAATACTGTAACAATAATGAGAGTGCGCTGTGCGAAACTAGGTGCGCTGCGGCCTGTGTACTGGTTTGGCAACATTAATGTATCATTTTGCCACTCATTAAAGTCATTAAACAAAATACACACTTATTAGAAGTTTAGACTTGTAATGTGTGTATATTGTTTATTTCCTGACACATGGCTGTAAGTTGATAAACAAACGAAGGTCATTTAAAGCGCGTTCCTATAATCAAGAAACGATTTGTTTTGCTTACGGACGGTAAAATATTCGTTGAAAATTCAACGAAATTTTACCGTCCGAATCGTTTCTTGATTATAGGAACGGAACATTAGTAAGGCGGACTGGCGGACTCGATTTGAATGTTCGAGATGCTCAACTTATTCATGATTTTTTTTCTAAAATCTGTTCTATATGTTTTTAGGTTCATTTAAATATAATTAAAAATTATATGAACCGGTTTCTTTCTTTACTCACATCGTAACATAATTTTGTAAGATTATTTTACTTTTAAGTTATTTTTTCATAAAATAAAATTCAAGTTATAAAGTGAAACATAAGCGTTACAGTTAATTTTATTAATAACGGTATATGTTACCTCACCATCAAAACGCGCAAGTTTAGTGAAAGGCCGGAAAGCTATAGCCATAGACAGAATTGTGAAAGGTATGTAACTATAATAACGATATGAGAATCAGTTGAATTATTCACACTTTCAAGAATTTTGAGCTATTTGTTTATCTTGAAGCAATGAAGATATTTCAGTTATGCAATAACCAAAACAGGCCGCGCAGAACAAGCCACGGAACACGTTTATTTTTCTTTTAGCATTACCTTCATGTGTCATTTTACTTCTTGTACACGTATTTATATATACGATCAAGTGATATAACAAAGTTGACAGTGCGAGTAAAGGGTTTAGCATATTTATATATATTTTCGTAAACAAATAAAATATTTATTAATAAAGCCCGCCCCCTCGTACGGAACAGCTACAATTACCCGACAATTAACTGTTACAAGCAGCAATCATGCTTGACCATGCAAGTAATTTCTTAACATACACACTTGTATAAAATAATCTACAGTTAATATGTACTTTTCGTATTTTCATGTATTATTAGGGTTCCGTTGCTCAAAAGGAAGAAAGGAACCCTTAAAGGATCACTCTGTTATCCCTCTGTCTGTCTGTCAAGACCCTTTTTCTCAGGAACCCGTGGACGCATCAAGTTAAAATTAATACTAAATACGTAAGTCTGTGGTCTCTTGAAGCTGTAAAAAAATCCAGCTTCTAAGTCAACGCAGTTATGACTGCGTTGACTTAGAAGCTGGATTTTATATAGATCAAATATAAGGCTTAAATAGGCCTATATTATGATATATGCCTATTTAAGCCTTATATTTGACCAAATTTGAACATATCGCAGGTAAATCAAAACCTATAGGGTACTTCCCATTGACCTAGAATCATGAAATTTGATAAGAAACAAGGTCTGACAGCACAAGTTAAGGAAAAAATCTGAAAGTCGTTAATTTGTTGTTATGTCACATAACTACATATTATAAAACAAAGTCCCCCGTCGCGTGTGTCTGTTCATGATAAACTGAAAAACTACTGCACGGATTTTCATGCGGTTTTCACTAGACAGAGTGAGAAAGGTTTAGGTGTATAATTTGTACTCGTGCGAAGCCGTGGTGGGTTGCTAGTCTCACATAAAAAAATAGTTTTTGTGATTACAAACTTATATTTTGCGGTTGGATTGTTAACTTTATCGTACATCGTAACCGCAAAGTTAAGTTTGTCTTTCGAAAAATAGGGGCAAGTCTGCGAGAATTGATTCTCGAGATGAACGTATTATCTACATACAAGTTTGCTTGCTTACGGAACCCTCGGTGCGCAAGTCAGACTCACACTTGTTCGGTTTTTTTATTATCTCAGTCATGGTCCACTATGTACAAAAGTAAGAAACTCTTATGAAAGGTTTTAATTTCAGTAACGGAATATTTTCTCCAGTCACAATTTGTCTACTTCCACTCCTCACGTAGAGAGTAGATCTTTTACTCGAGCATGTGTGTGCGAGCGTATATAAAGTTAATTATTTATGTTTATTAATTTATGGTACCAAAAATGTATGTAATCAAACATAAATAAACTTTCAATTTGCTTTCCTATGAAACCAAGAAAGCGGAATAATATAGAAGAATCGTAGTCGGAAGTCGTGAGAAGTGGGTGTCATCGCGCAGGAAAGCGGGTTGGCATGACAATTATCCATTGTCACGTATGTTGACACTCGTATTTTAATTTTATAAAATTATTTAAAAAATAATTTGGGACTCGGTTACATCGGTTTTTATTTAATTTACATTTTATTTTTATTTGCATTGTACTTAATTTGTATTTGTGTTTGTATAAATAACTTGTAATTGTAGCATTTAATATAAAATTATATTTTATATTAAATGCTACAATCTAGAGGCTAAAAATAATCCGACAAGTACGTATGTAGGTAAAGGATTTTCATCTTTTGTAGTAGCTTTAAGTTAACAATAAGGAGAAACATTAGTAACTAATGTAAATTATAGCTGAAACAAGTGTAATATTCAATTTACACCCTTGACGTATTTTAAAAAATTAGATATAATAAACGCAAGAATAAAAGTAACAAAATGAGGTCTATTCACAGCTATAGCTTCGCTGAATTAAAGAGGATTAAGGAAAGGTAGAATTCTTTTACCTGTTAAGAAATATTTCTTTTTAAAATGGCGTTTACTTCTAAATTCTAAATAAACACAACATCCGGCCTCTACCAGGCAAGGCAATAAACAAACGTTGAACCCTCATTTAGTTAGTTTCTCTCACACGGTACGTTTCTATGTTAACAGATAATGTCTGCATAGCAACTTTAAACTCGCTATTACCAGATGTTAACAAGATTTATTTTTAAACGTAATCTTACTGCGTTTTAGTATTAACGTTAACTTAAAACGTTAGAAAGTATACGGAATGTCATAAAACATCCACCCGGGTATTTGCTGAATTACATAATTTTGTAATCTTGCTTCTCAGTAACAGAACAAACTTATTTGCATAAACCACTTTCTTTGACTTCTGCATAACTATGTTGAGCAAACACACTGAGAACTCAACAATTCCGCCTCTCTTCATATTTCCCTGGTGTGGTTATAGAATAATTGTTAGAAGAAGCAGGCAAGGTTCCAATAGATCTTGGATAGATGACTCATAATCGTTTTCGATGACACTTGCAATATTCTATTGTAAAGCACTTCAACTATTCTTACGTACCTTCAACTATTCTGATAATTATAATTTATTTACCTAACCATAGAATGAATATTATTAACTCGTTGGTTGGAAGTAGCCTAGAAGAATGAATTACTGTAATTCCTTTTACCGACACATGTTTTTTTCTGAGAGGGATGTTTTTTTGTCAAATTTTTATTTTAGTTATTATATGTAGGTACATAATTATGTTTTTAACTATCAGCGGATCCACAGGAAGGCGCTAAAATGTGCTGTGGAGTTGAATTTAGTAGTGTAGTTTAGAAGTTTACAGCACAACAATAGCATTTTAAGCTTGAATACTGCACATTCGAGACATACTGTCACTTGTTACCCGGCTCCGCAAGAATGAGGGTTATTTTAATATAGATATTTAATACAGATGATCTCGATTTTGTAATACGTTCGTAAAAGGCTGATAAAATTAATAAAAAAAAATTACATATAGCGAAATGACATAGCTACAGTTACACGTCGATCTTCAATAACTAGTCGTGACGTTACTGAATATTTGAAATCCATACTATAAATGCGAAAGTAACTCTGTTTGCTGAATGGATCGTAATGAAATTTGGCAAGTAAGATAGATTATATCCTGGGGACGGACATAGGCTACTTTTTATCCGGGACAAACGTAAGGTTCCCGTGAGATAAATTTGAATTTCGACGCGAACGAAGTCTTGGGCACAGCCAGTACAAAATAAAACACGTCACGATTTACCTCGTGACTCACAGATTACGTGCGGTATATCGGATCTTTTACTTTGTAGCCCAGTAATATCACGAATATCAAATTCAACAATCACCATTTTCTATTTCATAAAATTCAATAACAACTTAGTACGATGACAATATAACGAAAAATTAATACGCCATTTTAAGATCTATAAACAATAAAGGAAACAATTATAACAGCAAAAAAACCTGATTGTACACTTTTGTAGAACCTTGAGTTTATAGCTACCTGCTATGGAAATAATTAGATATTATGAATTTGTAGATCGTATCATTGAGGTGTAATCCTGTATTTATGCTTGAAGGGTATTAAATGTACTTATTATTTTTATATAAATCAATATAATGGACTAGTTGCGTTGCCACCTTGTAAAAGTTCAAAAGCTTTCAATTAATTTGTACCTGAGCACGAAAGGCAGTGGCGATGAGCTGTTGACAGAACAGCGCCTTCCTGAAATGTTTGTAGAAATTTTTTTAAGCTTTAATTAAAAGTTTATTGTTAGTCATACCAGTAATAAATGAAAATCCTACCATTGCGAGATTGAATAACAGAACTAAAATCACAACAACATCATAATTTAAGGTTCACATGTGATGTGGAAAAGGTAACTATTTATTGACGACTAGCACAATACCAGTCTCCATGTGTTTACATAGATTTCGTCACTATTGATTTCTCTCAAGCTTTCCAACGGTTTGTCAAAGATCTAACAGACTGAAAGAGTGTAGATAGATAGCTCATATATCATTCTCTCCACGTTTTGAAACGTCTTATATTCTAACGTGTGGTGAGAGTGCATGTTAAATAAATTTTCTCTAAGTTTATTATTTCCTTCGGTGAAGCTTCTAACAATGAGTCGATTTTTGATTTTTCGAAAGTGGTACGAATATTAATAATAAATTTTATTGAAATTTCTTATTTCTTAGAACATTATTTCAATAAATTGATTACACACTGGAAAAGGAACAATTCTGTGTCAAGATACGATGAAGGCATTTCAGGGTTATATTTTAGGATTTCATATATCGCACCCGATCTTATAAAAATACTAGCTGTGCCCGCAACTTCGTCCGCGTGGAATAGTGTATTTATATCGAATCAATAGCCTAAAAATAAGCTAGCTCTAAATATGACGATACTTCCATACAACTTTTTATCACCACCTTTCAACCCCTTACACCCCTTTTTTCGCATTAAAAAGTAGCCTATGTCCTTTCTCAGGCTCTAGACGATCTGTGCACCAAATTTCATTTACATCGGTTCAGTAGTTTTGGCGTGAAAGGGCGACAGACAGACAGAGTTACTTTCGCATTTATAATATTAGTAAGGATTTCGCATTTTAAGCAATTATTACACTAAACAAGATGTCCTTTGCCCCTGCGCGCTAAAAAGATACGATCCAAAAAAAAATCTTTATGCTGACAAAATTGGAAATTTTTATTTCGGTTATGCGTGAATATTCAACCGGAATACATGCAATATGATTAACTTTTGCCGCTGCACTATTTCAAACTTGTAATACCATGATTACATATTATGTGAGATGGCATGCATACCTTATATTCCAACTTTTGCACGCTTCTTATTGTTTAAACATTCCCGACTTGCAGCATTGGATGTGTAAATCGGGACTCAAATGCGGTAATATTTATAAGGTACCATTCCTTTTTGTGTACCCGACATTTAAATCGAATTACACGATCGTCGTCATAGATGGGTTAGTACAGACCAGAAAACGGTATCATACCCTAAGAACCTAAGCGACGAACTCCCGAATTACCCATCTAATTTGCACTAAAATCGTGCAAATTAGATGGGTAATTCTTAGGGTAAGATACCATTTTCTGGTCTGTACTAATCCATCCGTGATAACTGTAGGTAAATAGGTACAACAATAGTAGGTACATGTTAATAGTATACATAATATCTTTATATGACGGTGTCAAGAAAAAGATATTTGTTTTATGAATGGGTTGATAACTTTTCATATTATATAGTATTGAAACTGGACCTGGCCTCACATTACGATTATTTAAGGATACATGGGTATAGTGTAGACATAGTTCATCATCCTGGCCCAGCTGCAACCGTTATAGACAGATTAATAGTTTTAGTCGCCGTTGAAACAAGTGTAATTATTTATATTAAAAATAATTATCACTTTAATATTTTTTTGGTAACGAGTGGGACGGAGATCGAACACTGAAATCGTCGTCATGAGACCACTGCTAGTACACATTGCTTTCTTTTTAACCCCCGACGCAAAAAGAGGGGTGTTTTAAGTTTGACGTGTCTGTGTGTATGTCTATGGCATCGTAGCTCCCAAACGAATGGACCGATTTAAGAGCGTTTTTTTTTGTTTGAAAGGTGACTTGATCGAGAGCGTTCTTAGATATAATTCAAGACCATTTGTTCATCTATTCGAAGATCATCAAACTCTTTTCTAATCGTTGAAGGGATTTTCGTCGGGGGTTTTTTGAATTTATGATTATTATTTAGTACATTATTCTGATCAACTTGTTATTTAGGCAATATAAATTTGAATAACAGAGATGTACTTAAAACAAAATCCTTCAAATTATTTAATAAGAAGGGGAACTACAAATTGCCAGGTAGGTACGAAGTTGACAATCCATCTTTCAAACCCACCCCTATAACACGTAGAATAGACGAGCAAAAAATGAAAGTCATTGTAAGCAGGTAGAAACCGCTGCAACAAGTTGCTTCAAATCGCAAAAAAACAACGTGACCCCGACTCAAAAAAAAAAGAAACCAGAACCTGTCGGTACAAAAACGCAAACGTACATAACAAGCAAATTAACCGTGAGATGTTCCAGTTTTTGCAAATTACGCGCTTTCAGAAAATATTTAATACATGAATAGGTACATATGTAGAGATTTGGTATTTGTTGGTGACTTCTTGGTTGTGAAAACATCGTTGAATATGTTTTGGTGATGAAATAACTAATCTAAAAAAAATTGAATGTGGTTTGCGTGTCTCGTTATCGGTCGTGGTTTCTTTATCTCCACGTCTGGGTGCACTGGAGTACCTCACGGAATAGTACAGTTACCTTCACATTTCTTCGTGCCATTAATACGTGCATATTTATGCGTAACGTGTCTACTCTAACGGTGTCTTGGCAAGGACTCGAAAGAATACGTGTTACGACGATTTTAATCGAGTCCATTCGACATTGTGTGGCAATCCTATCTAATGAATTGAGGGAAATGTAAGTCCAAAGATTTATTGATGAACACGATTGTATCGCTCGATGCCAAACAATCGACAATGTGAAACTACTGAGATGTTTATCAATTGTTTGTTTTGTGGTTGAAGGTTTCCAACTATTCTTCAAGTTTCTTTCATAGTTTTCATATTCGCTTCAACTTAGACCACAGAACTGTAGTTCCGTGACTTCGACAGTCTAGGTAAATAGATAATTTAAGAAATCAGCAGGTTTCTTTCCGTCTTGGTGGTGACTCTGTGAGCTTACAAGTTTACAACTTTTAAAATAATAAGTGTACGACATCCATCTAAAAGTTATCTACTTAACTACAAACAGTTGAAGAATAACAAATTTTAATATATTTTATGATTTTCTCCAAAAACGAACGGAGGTAACTTTTGAGCTACAAAAGTTTAGAAAATTTAAAAAAAATTTTTTTTTCTTACCTGTATGTTGGAACGTTTGACTTCAATATAAAGCCAGTTATCCGTTGAGAATGCTATAGCCATTAAAGCAGCAGCAACGATTGCTGTAATGGTCGCTATAGACAAAGTTACCGCTGAGCAAGGCATTTTTACAACCTTCGAAAGACAGTAATAGATAGAAGAAGGTAAAAGGAATAATATCACAATCACAACACTTTATTTCATAAGAGTTCACCTATACAGCATTTTCGTAAACACTTAACGCAACGGAAAACACGACAGCACACACACAATTTAAAAAAAACTCATAAATGCGGTCATCGCCTGCAGTCTGCTGAGTTCGCGCGCGAGACTTCTTTGCCTACTTCACTTTGCCTTGCCTTGCCGCTCTCTTGCGGATGTGAAACTTTCGAAAGCGAAGCAACTCCTCCAAGTGGCGGGAATGTAAATTAAAAATCTGGTTTTGTGGTGCCAGCAAGGAAATTATTAATGACAAGAAGAATTTCAATGTGGTAACATTTGATAAAAATGACTCTAAGAAATAAGTTGATGGTTCGTATGACGAGAATAATTTATTGCTCTTAGACTAGAATCCGTTGAGCACCCACTCTTTACTTATTTTTTTTGGAATTGCAAACCTCAACTCGTGAACAAATTTTTATTTTGTACATAGAGCCATCTACACCATATACATTGAAAAATGTTTTTTTAATGTTACCATATTTCAAACGTGATCATTTAATATTTAACTTGTTAAGCGAGTCTAACTTGCGTTTTTTAATAAAATAAAAAACAATTTTAAATTACTGTTTCATGGTACGTTTTCACGCTCGCGTTCAAATCGGCATTCAACGAGCACAAGTACGTGCACAAGTATGTGAACAGGCTGTTTGTGCATGCATGCGTGAATGTGCTCGCGCTTGCCGCCGATCGGGATGACTGTCGGGTGCGTTCACACGCTCGCGTTCAAACCGACATTCAATGACACAAGTACATGCTTGTGTCATTGAATGTCGGTTTGAACAAACAAACAAACAGCCTATTCACATGAACAGGCTGTTTGTGCATGCTTGCGTGAATGTGCTCGAGCTTGGCGCCGATCGGGATGACTATCGGTTTTTTGACACACATCGAAGGGAGAATGTGCTTGTTTGCGTATTCACACACACGCGCTCGGCGCTAAGCCACGTTAGTTTAGTTTGCATCTTTATGGCGAACGAATGACGCGACGACCGAATTAAGTTTTACGAAGACGACAAATTAATTTTTGATAAGAAATATGTCGGAATGGTCTAGCGAGCAAATATTACGCTTCCTGGAGTTTTACCAGGGAGATCAAATAATTTGGGACCCCAAAATAAGCATCATAAAGACAAAAAAAAACAGTTAGTCGTAGGACTGCACGTCAGACGTGAAAACATAACTTCATAATGTATTTGTATTTACATACACACATACACACATCTGTATATATTGTGAGGAATACGCGCGCCCGCTTGCAACCTTCATGGATTGACGGATAAATACTGATCTGCTGGCAACTTCATGCTCTTAATTCGTATTTGAATTAATCTAGTAAATGGAACAACGAAGAATGAAGGGGACTCGAGTTGGAGAAGCCTGCGTGGGTGGTAGCCTGAGCTGTCACGCGGAGCTTCAAGATATTTTGGATATGTAAAAGTGTTACAAGTCATTTGATTATTTGTCTTTATTGTATTTTAAAGGTTTCAGTAAAAAAACCTAAGTTGCGTCGCATAATCTTCTTATTTCTTCTCTGTCTTCTTCTTCTTATTAAATAATTTAAAATATTTCTTGTTTGTAATAAAAGTGTTAAGATTTATTGTAATAGTAAAGTATTTTTCGTTATGAATTGGTGCACACAGTCAAATGGAGTTCTACATTTTATAAAAATGTATGTGGTGACAGTGACAGTTCGCATATGCTTCAAAACCTTTTAAAGTCTTGTAAATGAAATGATAATAAAATATGTTATTAATAAACTAATTAAATTAGACTTTTGTGTTATTTATTCCGTTCTCATAATTATACATTATAGCTATAGTGCTTATTACACTTAGCTGAATTCAGTAGTTACTGAATTCAGAAGTTAGGAGCTTCTGATCACACTGTCCTAAATTCAGTTACTGAATCAGTTACCGACTATAGCGCGACGAAGTTGGACCTGTGGTGCGTGTACGAGGATGGCTCCTAGGGATGGCGATCTGAGATCGATTACCTAATTTTTTCATTTTAGTATTAGCGCAGACATATAATATACTTCTAATTTACGTGGAAATGATACATGCACCACAGATTGTTACTCAGCAATTCAAAATCTGTTAAATGTAATGAGGAAATTTGGCAGATTGTAGTAGTCTGATGTGCCGGCCACCGTACATTCTCATTAAACCTCAATCAATAGTTAAATATGATGTGTGTGAATTTAGCAGACATGTTAAAATTAAAAAATTAAGAACTCATTAAAAAAAAAGAAAAACAAAATGGACATACATTTTTTTTTGTTTATGAAATCGGCATGTTAAGTTAACAAATGTCTGCTAAATTTAGACTCATTTAATGTCTCATTTTTGGTTTTATTATATTTTAAATGCTTGATGAATGTACGAGGTTTTAAAGCCAAAGTACGAGATTTTTAGTTGTTTTAGTTGTATAGGTACGAGGAAAAAGTTCTAAGGTTGGCAACCCTGGTGAGAAACCATCCTGGCTTCTGAATTCAGGACGCTAACTTGCTAAATGCGATTACACTTGACTGAATTCAGTAGCGACTGAATTCAGACGACTGAATTCAGCCAAGTGTAATAAGCGCTTATAGCTTTAGTAATAATACATTTTTACACCTTTTACACCTGTAGTGAGCGCCTCTATAGGTGAAGTAGGGAACTAAAGTTCCCGTGCTTTGCGGTCAGAGGCGCTGACTTACACAAAACGAGTTGCCAGTCTAATTCAGTATAATATATTTTAGTTTATGGTCGGGCCGTCTGTCATAATTTTCACTAGACCAAGAAAGTCAAGAAACTGATATAATTTGTAACTAAAACAATAATAAACGGAACTTAAATAAAGAACTCGCAAATAATGTCCAGCACATCTGATATATATCAATATGACGATGTTTTAGCATCAATACTTGTGAATGAAAAATCTATCTTAGGTTTTTTGTCTGCCATTTTCAACTTTTTAGCTCGAAGGTAAGGTTTGTTACCTACATTATAGTATACTAGCGACCCGCTTCGCTAAGGTGCAATGTAGATACTAATGTGGTGAACAATTATCGTAATATTTAAACAAAACAATATAAAACTACACGGATAAACCTTCCTCTTGAATCACTCTATCTATTTATTAAAATCCGTTTCGTAGTTTAAAAGATCTAAGCGTACAGACAGCGGGAAGCGACTTTGTTTTATACTATGTACAGAAAATAGTGTGTATAGTGTATAGAAAAATTGGTATCTAAAAAAGTGAAATAATTATTTAAAATATAATTTCAGGACAGATTTCTACCATGTACCGGAAGGCCCTTATGAAAACATGGGATTCCCTCCAGGAGTCGCGGAAGAACTAGTTGTCAAAGTCCTTAGGACATGTGACCCCAAGAACTTCAAGGCACCTAATGGTTCAACAAAATCTACAGATGTGATTAATGAAATCATGTGCTCAACAGTTGCACAGGAAGTAGAAGTAATAGCTGATGAAGACCTTGAAGAAAATGATGGATTAGAAGCTCAAGAAACACTAGTGAACACACTCACCAAAAATACTGAAATAAAACCTACATCAACTATAGGAACTATAAAAGATGATAAGGAGCAAAGTGAACCTACGGAAAATGTAAGCACTGTACAGAAAGAAACCAAAGTCCAAAAGAGTTTTCAGGAACCTACTAAAGGAATTCCAGATGACTACAAACCTCCCATGCTCCCTACACAAAAAAATAGTGAAACCTACAATGGCGCTGAGAGAGAACAATATTTGTGGTCACAGACTATTATGGAATTAGGTAAATATGACTGATGGTATACAAGATAAATAAATTACAAATCATATCTAATACTTTTTTTAGTAGTTAGTAATTTTCAGTGATATTAAAATGTGTTTCATTGTCCGATGCACCCTGTATAATAAAAAGTAAAACCTTACTAATATCCTTTTACAGATGTAACAGTGAAATTACCACCAGATATAAAATCAGCTAAAGACTTGAAAGTGACTATAAATACAGGGGACATGTGCATAGCTCGAAAGAGCGGAGAAATGATACTTAAGGACTCATTGCCATACAAGATAAAGGCTAAAGATAGTTTTTGGAGTGTTAGTGCAGGAAAACTCATCATCCATCTAGGTAAGGACAGCAGAAGAAGTGTGTACCAATGAATGACTGAAATTATTTATTTGCTCGAATATGGCAGGTGTCAGTTTATAAATACATGTAGTGCACAGCATATTCTATCCAATGGGACATGCAAATTGTATAAAATGTATCATATTACATAACAACATTAATTGAATTGACAAAGTGGGTGTTCTTAGCGTCTGTCGTTGAAATGTTTGTGAGACTCCCTGCGACACAGGAATATTCCTAAAGGGGAATTTGACTTAAACAAAAAAACAGTATTCTTTTTATAATAATTACCTTGGAAACAGATGTGATATCAACCATATGCTGACTGCTTGGATGGGCGAGAAACTGGTCCTATCCTCTCATGGGATAATAATTTGTATAATTCTTAAATATTTGTTTGGAGTGTTAGTTACATGTTTGTAAATAAAATTTTATGCAAAATAATGTCTTCTAAAAACACATTTCGTATCATTACTAAAAGGGTATAATACATTTTTTTTTATTAACCTAGGTTATGTTGGCTGTTCACAGAAAAAGTACAAGAAAGATGGTGGAATAAGTTACTGAATAATGAAGAACCTATAGATCTTGACAGAATTGATTGTTCCAGACCTTTGGATGAGTTACCAGAAGATCAAGTAGCCAAGGTAAAGGAGACTTACAAAATTCATTATCACCTCTTTTCCATTATTGCTTAACATAAATATTCTAAAAGTAGATGAAAATCAAGATTTCATAAGTATGTGAATATCAAGTAATGGAATGTTTGGATATGGTAATCTAATTTCGTCGTTTATGACGTTCAGCAACATCCTACGAGACCAGAGCTCGGAAACCTGGTTAATTTTATTAACCAGTTCGTCAAAAACGCCATACATTTCAAAAAGAGCATTTTCATTTCGATTCTGTTCGAACAGAACCGATATTATTTCGGTTCCGATCAAAGAGCAAAACAAAACGGTTCCTGCTCGAAATAACGGTTAATTTCACTCGCTATTTTGTTCGCCCCGCGTTAGATTACTAAGTAGTTACTATGGCCCCGCCTACAACAAACCTTTACTGATATTTTCTAATAACCTAGCTCTTTGGTTACATTTTCACAAGCTAAACTACTCAGGCGTCAGCAGTCAAGCAGATTTTATCATTTTAAAATACCATAATTACTAGGCCATCAAAGCGCAAGAAGAATTATGAAATGAATAGGTACCCCTAATCATTGTGTGTGTAGTGCACTTTACCTCATTATTACTCAAATGTTAAGGTGCGTAGACCATTCTCGCAAAATAAACAAGTATTAGCAGCCACAAATTTTAATAATACAATAATACCTATTTATTTCGTGCCGCTTCAAATGTCGGTATCAGTACCTATACGTATGTAGGTGCATAATCACTGTGAAATAAAAATATATTATTGAACTGCATTAAGGTTGTGCTTTAAAAAACCGGACAAGTGCGAGTCTGACTCGCGCACCGAGGGTTCCGTAAGCAAAAAAACTTGTATACGTCCATCTCGGGAATCAATTCTCAAAGACTTTTGCCCATCTTTTTCGAAAGACAAACTTAACTTTGCGGTTGCGATGTACGACAAAGTGAACAATCCAACCGCAAAATTTAAGTTTGTAATCACAAAAACTTTTTTTTATGTGATATAACAACAAATTAACGACTTTCTGATTTTTTCCTTCACTTGTGCTGTCAGACCTTGCTTCGTACCAAATTTCATGATTCTAGGTAAATGGGAAGTAGCACAAGTAAAGGAAAAATTCCGAAAAATAAAAAAATATTGTAAATTAAGGTAAACTTTGGTACTTACAAGTTTTCGCGAAAATCTAAATTTGCCCATATCTTTTTATTGTGTTGACTCAGGACCTTGATTTTTATACACCTATAGACAATATCTGGTATAAATTTCAACTTGCTAGGTCCACCCGTTCCTGAGAAAATCGGTGGTGACACACGGACAGACGGACAAGCGAGTGATCTTATAAGGGTTCCTTTTTTACCTTTTGAGGTACGGAACATTAAAAAAAAGGTTACAACTCTTTAAGTACCTAATTCTTCCATATAATAATAATAATCATTTATTTCATATGCCCACAGATAAATACCTTGATCTAAATATACATACTAAAACATTGTGTTAGTAAATAAAACTTTAAACTAAGTTAGTAACTCTTCACTTGCACTAAGTCTTTGTGCGGTCTGTTGGTACTTGTCCATGGAAGCGACGGAATACCACACCTTGCGGCCAAAAGCTTCCATCTAACACCTATATATCTGCACGATAACAGTTGGGTACTCGCACCATGAACGCCTCGAAGTTGACGTTGCGGCGCGGCTTAAGCAGCTGCACTCTCAGTGCGTAATTAAGCTTCTGGCGCACGTACTTGGCGATCTCTTCAGCCTCAGTGGTGTAGTGTAGGCGAGAGATATATACCGGAGTGTTCGGCGCAGCGGCACGCACTTATACATTAGGGTCCACAGGGGCCTTTCCACAGCAGTTCTTAGTACTTCGCGATCTGTGTTTCCTCCTTTGCACAGTCACGAAACCTTTGTCATCAGCCCGAATCTTTGCCTTTATAGGCAGGGGCGTAGCTGGTAGAGCAGCAGGGATGCTCTTAGAGACCGTTGGGTCACCAGGTCGCGTAGTTCTCGCAGCGCTGCGAGGGCGGGCGCGGAGCTACGTGACCCGCTCGCGGCGCACAATGCCTGATGTCTTATACACTCTTCTTTGTCCCGTCACGCCTTCGAGACACCATCTGGTAGCTTTTATTAAGCAACCGGAACACCAGCTGCTTGACAGCAGCAATGTCATCCTCGCTGAAGTTACTCACACACATCTAGATGGCGGTCACCTCGTCCATCACGTCCAGCTTCTGCTGCAGGAACGCCAGCAACTCATTTGCCACAAGCGTATCTCATCAGTCATGACTCACCGAGCGTCGGCTTACACCGAGCTTTACATTAATAATTATTAAATGACACAGCACACACGTCCGAAGCAGAGCGCGGTAAACTGCACAACCATCACCTTGATAACCTATACCTACTAATGTTAAAAATGCGAAAGTAATCCTATCTGTCTGTCACTTTTCACACTTGAACTGCTGAACCTATGTAGATGAAATTTGGTATTAAGACAGCCACAGCTGTCTAGGGGAATTTCTGTAGACCATCCCTTCCACCCCTACAAATGGAAGATAATTCGATGGCCCATGACGCTAAGGAGAAAGCTGACCTTTTGGGATAACTCTTTGCGTCCAACTCGACTTTGGATGACGGGGCAAACGTACCACCGATCATACCGCGGTGCAAGAGCTCTATGCCGGAAGTCCGCTTCTTACAAAGCTCAGTACGTAAAGCACTTCTTTCCTTCGATATTCATAAGTCGAGTGGGCCCAATAGAATCTCTCCCATGGTGCTGAAGACGTGTGCTCCAGAGTTGGCACCGGTTCTAACGCGCTTTTATCGGCTCTCCTATTCTCTAGGCATCGACCCGAACTCATGGAAGACAGCTCAGATCCATCCAACTATAGACCCATAGCCATAACCTCCTTGTTGTCCAAGATAATGGAATCTATTATCAAATGTCAGCTCCTTCGGCACTTAGAAAACCACCAGCTACTCAATGATCGACAATACGGTTTCCATCAGAGTCGTTCAGTTGGTGAACTTCTTATATACCTGACTCAACGGTGGGCACAGGCGATCGAGACCACGGGTGAGCCGTTGTCAGTTAGTTTGAACATAGCGAAGGCCTTCAATCGGTTCTTGCACAAAGCCATTCTCTCGTAGCTTCCTTCCTAGGGGCCACCCGAGAAAATGTGCACCTGGACCACTAGTTTTCTCGCAGACAGAAGCATCAAGGTCGTTGGCACTTCCCTAACTGCCACAGCCAGCATCGAAATCCTTGGCGTCGATATATCGAGCGAAGTTCAGTTTCGCGGTCACTTGGAGGGTAAGGCTAAATTAGCCTCGAAGAAGCTTGGTGTGCTGAACAGATCGAGACAGTATTTCACCCCGGCCTACCGCCTACAACTGTATAAGGCGCAGGTTCGGCCGCATATGGAATACTGTTCTCATATCTATGCAGGAGCACCCCAGCACCAGCTTTTCCCTCTTGACAGCATTCAACGGAGAGCGACTCGAATCGTCGATTGCCAGGATTTTTCAGATCAGCTTTTTCCCTGGCGTTGCGTAGAGATATAGCTTCACTCTGCATTCTCTATCGCATGTATAGGGAGTGCTCCGATAAATTGTTCGGACTTCTACCGGCCGCAGCGTTTCGCCATCGTTCAACGCGACAAAACTATCTTACTGCTTATTATCTATAATTAATCGATTCTGTGCACCGACTCGCAGCTAACTTCAGCCCGGCCAAAAGGTTTGGGGATTGCTGTACTTAATTACACTTAACGTATGAAGACGTTTTGTTGTGTAAATTGTACGTGAAGTAGCCGTGGATCGCTTTTTAGGGTTCCGTACCTCGAAAGGAAAAACGGAACCCTTATAGGATCACTTTGTTGTCCATCCGTCTGTCAAGAACCTTTTTCTCAGGAACACGCGGAAGCTGGAATTTATATCAAATTATCAGGTCTACTGTCTCTTAGAGCTGTGAAAAAATCAAACTTCTAAGCCAACGCAATCAAAAGGTACAGCCGTTTATGCCGCAAATTTTCGACACTCGCAAAAGAAACAAAACCTACAGGGTACTTCCCGTAAACTCAGAATCTTGAAATTTGGTACGAAGTAACGTCTTATAGCACAGATTACGGAAAAAATTGCGAAAACCGTAAATTTTTAGTTACATCATATAATAAAAATATTTTACGGAACCCTCGGTGCGCGAGCCCGACTCGCACTTGACCGATTTTTTCTTATTAGTCCTATTTTTTAAATAAACTATCAAGAAGATTTTGAACAGACTGCACTCATTAATTGAATAATTATAATATAGAGACCTACCTACTTACCTTCCCTAAGTTCGATTATGTAAGTCGCGTGTGTCGTCGGAACGATGCTCCGCCCACTTCTCGTTTGAAATTAACCAGGTTAATCCCAGCGATCATAACGCTCTCGAACCAATTCCGCTCTCAGCGAGCGGTTAAAAAGAACTTGGTTAAGAACCATAAATAACCGGTATTTTTCGAACCGTTCCCAAGCCCTGTACGAGACAGTGTTTGTTTAATTTCTTCAAAAATTATTTGCGTCACCCTGTTCCCCAGGGCCACTAGAGCCCACCCAACCCCAGAAACCCACGGATCTCCTGCCACTTGCCCGGTTATCAGAACACCATAGTATGCAGCTGACGGTAATGCGTGGTATTTATTTGCTACTATGAGAAATAGACTGATAGCTAAACTGTTTTCTTCTGAAAATATATCAGGGCTGAAATCGAAATCTATATACAGATAGCGATTTCCAGATACAACAAAAGCATACCTCCTCCTCATTTTGCCTCTTTGTGTTCTACCGCTTGTATAATAGGTTAAGCTCCGGGGTACTGATGCCCACGCGACACGGCCGCATTTTACCACCGCACCGCTCGCCGCTGGCAGGGCATTCATCCTCATCATGCCTTTGAACCTAAATGGTCGCGCTCGTTGTGGTTCCAGGAATTTCCCGTAGTACTACAGTATGGAGTTCTTCAGGAAAGGAGTGTATAGGTTTTTAAAGGGTCGGCAACAGGCGTGTGTCACTGTTTGTTTTAACTTTAGTTAAGAAACTACCCTATTATACACACACCTATTGATACATCATATACATATACATCACACCCTATTGTATATGTATTCATTTGCTGGCACTTATATATATATATATAAATTTTTTCAGGTTCGCGAGTTACAATGGAACCAAGAACGCAAAATGCAAGGTTTGCCAACTAGTGATGAGATTCGCAACATCAATATTTTGAAGAAGGCTTGGAACGCTCCGGGCTCGCCATTCCAAGGACAGAAATTCAATCCGAGCATTCTCAACAATTCTAATACATTGCCATCGTTCTCAGGAGATCAATAATGGGACTATGTTACTTTATTAATGTAAAATTAAATACATTAATTAATGGCAAAATGTAGTTTTATGCTTTTTTGTTTAGATGGTAGGGAACAGTGAAATACCTGTCCTAATTAGGTATCTCCCCATACGCTCCTTGCCAAAGCTCACGGTACACCAATCCTGCTTGGCTTGGTTACCAGTAGGTAGCAAGAGCGCCTTTGGAAAACGATAATGTATTAGTTGGTGGTCGATTGGGTACTTAAATTATCGCATCTGACTACTATACTGTGTACTGGTCAAGGATACCTAGTAAAACTCCTCAGGTGGGAGTGGATTGGACGGAACCCGAGGAATCCTTAATCTTGGTCCCAGGTGGCTGAATGGCCAGCCAGTGTAAGTCGGGGAATACCACAGCGTTAAGTAGGAAAAGAGGTTGAAGGAAGAAGTTACCTTTGATCAAGTGTGATCTGAAAATTCCAGCTAAACGGTCACAATTCTTTGTTTTCTAACCGCCAACTAGTTTCTTGTGAAACCAAAATTCACGTACCTACATACTGAATTGATTTGATTAAAAATGCCATCAGCCTTGTTTAAAAACTGCTGCAACTATCTAACTGCTGGGCACGGACCTCACTGGCTTAGAGTGGATTTGTGGAATTAAAGTTTCTCACAACAATTTTTGGTCGTTAATTTCTTATGTGAACTACGAACATAGGGGTTCCGCAGCTCAATCACTGTCAATAAAACTTTTGTAACAAGAGTTCAATGATATGGTGCCTACATACACTCACAACTGTTACTTACGAACTACATTATTTAGTAGTTCTGAATTACGAAGGCCTTGTAGAACGAACCTTTATATCTGCTGTGACCATCTCTTAATACTGCTAATAAGCAGTCAGCAGCCGTTAGTTATTTTTATTCAAGTTAATAATATAGCATTTTTGAGTCAACACAGCTTTAAACCCTAGGCATTTTAATTTCAGTTTCAATCTGCTCGTGGCTAAGTGGTAACCGAGTAAGTTAACATAAGGTTAAGTAATACTAGCCAGGTCAGTCTTAGGATGGGTGACCATTTCGTAACACATTGAGACACCTCCGTGCCTCGGAGAGCACGTTAAGCCGTCGGTCCCGGTTACCATACGAACACGTGTGGCATTCGTTACGGGTAGATGTAGGCCTAAAGTCCGCAAGACCAAGTGGTCTAATGGCAGTAGTCATAGTAGGTCTGATGGTAGTCGCTTCACGTAAAATATCGAAGTTAGATTAAAAGCTGACCCCAACTTAGTTGGGAAAAAGAATGAAAGGGAAGGGATGAATCTGAAGCATTTAATAAACAGTTAAAGAACAATCTCAATTTTAATTTCATCGTGTATCTATATACACTCGAGAGCAATGAATCCGGGTCACATAAAGATACTAGGCTTAGTGCAATACATTGTTTAATAGACAATTAGTCACTGCTTATAGAGCATTCATTTTGATTCGTCTTGAGAACATAACTCTTGACCAATCTTCAATACTCCAATTTAAGTGGTTCTGGGCATATCTCAGTCTCGAAATAGGATGCCCACGCTTCAGTTTAGAGCCGTTTACAGGTCTATATGGTTTTAGATTAGCGTCAGCAAGTCGTCGTCTTACAGTCCATGCTTTTGGGTTACTCCTTTGGGTCTTCCGTGGCGTCGAAACTGATTTATTTGAAAATTGATGAAACTGATTTGATTGAAAATTCAATGAAATTTTACCGTCAGTAAGCAAAACGAATCGTTTCTTGTTTATTGGAACGCGGCATTATAAGTTTAGTTCCTGTGAGAAAACGATTTTTCGATTTCGAGGCATTGTGTTGACCAAGTATTGACCTTCTCGTGCTGTGGTACACCTGGCCCTGCCTGTTCTTGGTCTGCGTCGGCTAGAGCCGATTTCCCGTAACGTTGGAGAATTCGTTGTACTGTTGACAGCGATACACCAACTGTCCTTTGTCCATTGTGAATTCAGGTGTAAGTGGCATTCTTAACTTCTAACTTCAATAATGAATATTAAATACCTTTTTATATGACAGAATAGAAACAAAAGTTAAAACAGATCCAGTAAATTCGTAGATTACAAAAATGTTCAATTGAATATTATATCTAGGTACCTAAGTCTATGGTAGTTTACCATTTAACAGGCCCATTTTTATTTGACATTTTTCGTTGCATAACGTTAGAACAACCAAGGTTTTAGTACTTTCATGTTTCATTATATTAAACCCAATTTATTTCCCTAAGCTGGCATTATTAGTTTCCGAGATCTCTCTGACCTCTTGGAATTAAATATTTGTACACTTTAATCGTGGCTTCTCACAGCTAACAATTTCATTCTAAATAACCATCATAAGTAGTTGTCGATAGCTGCTCTTACACGAAAGATAGCTACAATACAACAAAACGATCATATATTATATCTAGATGTCGAGAGCTCGGTTATGTAACTTTTAAAGGTAAAGAGAAATATGATTCATTAATTACTAAAGAAACGACGTTTTATGTTTTGCTTTAAACCGAGTAAATATTTATTAACAGATTTAACACTTTATTATGAAATTAGATTACTATCATCACTATTATTTATTGCTATCGAACTTTTTCACCTCGTTAAAGACAAGGCCCAATAAGCAGAGCTGATTGCCAATCTTAATTTATTGGAGAGGCATCCAAAGAATAAGAAGATTACCTACTAAGTCGCGGAAATTGTTACAAAAGAAAACTACAACTTGTGAAACCATTTTAATAATAACATCAAATCCTCAAGCCTTATAAATATCTCTTATTTTAATATTTTATAAAATTCGAACCTCTAATATTATTGTTACTCTTTAACAAGTTAAAACTAAGACAATACTAATTTGCCCACCATTTTTTGTGCTTCAATAATTTTATGCGCTTCTCGCAAATTAGCAGCATTTATTGGCGACATTGTTTTCGTCAATGTGGATTTCAGCTTCCCTTCATCAAGCAAAGTGGATACTTTTTTCAAGATCTCATGCTGTCTGACCTTCCCATCTGTATTATACTTCTGCCTCGTGAGCATCATTTCGGACACCAGCGTCAAACTCTTGTCTTTCAACGGCCTCAAATCTAATGGTTTACTACTATCGACAATCAAACATATTCTTCCCTCGGGCTTAATAGCGGTCATTAATGTATTCCAATAAGGGGCTGGATCATAATTAACTAGAATAAAGTCTACTCCGATTTCATAACCATTATCTTTCATCTGAGGTATCAGATCTGTGGTATGATTCAGAACGAGATCAGCTCCATTCGCACGAGTAAAAGCCTCTGTTTCTGGTCGAGAGGCCGTTCCAATCACTTTAAGTCCTAATAGCTTGCCAAGTTGAGTAGCAACTGCTCCCACTCCTCCAGCGCTGTTTATGATTAACAAACTCTTACCTTTATCTTTCTCCGACAGCAATAAACGATCGTAAAGTGATTCGAAAGCGGTGAGAGCAGTGAGCGGCATCGCAGCAGCTTGTTCAAAAGTTAAATTCTTTGGCTTCGGCCCCACCAGTAGTTGATCAACCGCCATGTATTGTGCGTAGGAGCCTGACCTTCTCATATCACCGGTGAAAAACACGTTATCGCCAACATTAAATAGGTTTGCGCTCTCACCTTTTGCTACCACGACTCCAGCGCCGTCCCACCCTAAAATCCGAGGTGTAGTTTCTATATCTGGCTTCGGCGCCCGCTGCTTTGTGTCGATAGGATTCACAGCTGTAGCCTTAACCTCAACAAGCACATCAGTTTTCCCATAACTTGGTAATTTCACTTCTAAATCAACAAGACTGTTGACATCCGATATCGGCAAATATTTATAGAGGCCGACCGCTCGCATAGTTTTTGGTAAACTAGACATTGTTATGTTTGGAGACGCGTGTGCACCGAATAAGGCAAATAATAAAACTAAACCGTATGCCATTGAGTACTTGAAAATACAAGAAAACAGCCCTGGATAATCAGGCTGAATATCAGGCTCAAGTCTCAATAATAAGGTACTAGGCATATAGTCTATAAATTGTGCATTAAAGTATTGACTGAATTCTGCTGTATATCTGTCATTCTTTAGAAAACAGTTAATAAATACGAATGAACATATGCACAAGTGACTTTCAACTTCACACCTATCAATCGGACAGTATGAATGTAAATAAGATATATCGATTTATGAATGAATGAATGAATGATAAAAGATGAATAATAAGAAGGCCGACAACTTACGAGCAATATAATTATTGCTCTTAGCCGACAACTCTCGAGATTCATAAACAAAATGTAAATGACCGACTTACCTAATAAACAGCTTGCTGGCAGCTTGAGGTTAGGTTTTGTCATCTCGCTGGTTGACAAGGTCAAAAGTCATCAATTGTCGTCTATAACTCACGGTTTCATTTTTGTAACTGTATGATATTATGTATGTAATATCTATTATAATATAAAATCAATAATAGTATAAAATATCATTGCTGTGCCTGCAGTTTCAGCCGCAGCCGCAGACCGATTTGAAAATAAGAGAATTGCGACTCATCAGTAGGTGCCTACTTAGGTACTGTTTATTCTTGCACGTTGCTGGTTTTGAATAAGTTCCTACAACAATAAGTGGCGACGACGTTTATTCCTGAAACTGTTTAAGAATAATTTTTTCCCAGAATAGACAATAATATTACTGTTTTTCTTTTTCCTTGGTATGTACCAACCACATAGATACACTAGCAATTTACTGGAAGCCGGGATACATATCATATTTAGGTGTCCTCCATAAACTTAGTATACCTACTAGCGTAATAAGCGATCGATTTGTGTCAGTGAGATACTTAACCTTACACAAAAACCTACGTATGAGAAAGAGACAGATTGAACCGGACCGTGAAACCTATTTGAAAAAATTCAGTCTCCAATAGTATCCTGTCAAAATACGAGATGGGATACCTACCTTTTAAATTTTCTATATATTAACGAAAAAATATAAAAAATAAGTATGGTGTCATGTTCTGTGTTAGACTGTGGTGAAACACAGCAAAACTCCAAATAAAGAACATTTCTCAGGACCTCAAGTAGGTTCACAGGGATTTCCTTGTAAGAGTACACCTGAAGCCCTGATGGTAATATGGACTGTGACGGAACACCGTCTGGTTTTAGTCGGTTCGAGTCCGACATACCACCCTACCGCTTAGCCCCGGTGGGTGGGATGACGACGCGTGAGGGTTTCCACACGTTAAGAAAAAAAAAGGACCTCAAGTAGGTAGCAATTTATAGTTAAACCACATTATAGTTAGCAAAATGTGGATGTTTAGCAAGTTTAGTGCCTATGCCTACTTTTTCGGATGTTTTGGAGCGTATGTATGTATTGTATGTACTACTGTGTTACTACGGAGGATCGGGGTGTTGACCTGGCTTGTTGGTCTAATGGTTAGTGATCCTGACTGCTGAGTCAGAAGTCGTGTGTTCGTTTCCCACCCAGGACAAATTATTGTGTGATGAGCATGATCATTTGTTCTGTGCATGGGTGTAATTTATCTATAGGTAATAGCTATGTGTTTAGAAATATCTAAGTATTTTTATCAGCAGTCTGGTTACCATACAGGCTCTGATTAGTTTGGGATCAGACGGCCGTGTGAGGTGTCAAGTTATTATTATTAGATTATATCCCGAACACTCATCACTGCTTTTTCTGGAAGAAGCATTCAAATTATGTACTGCAATGATTTTGGAATCAACATGAATATTGCGAAAACAGGAGTCACATTCAATTAGCCACGTTGCCCCGAAGAATCACCGTTCTTGTGAAGAACTGTGGGAAAGTGAAGAACCAAAACGTATTTCTATCTTCCTAATTGTTTTCTTTATGGGTTTTATCATTTCGTGTACATCCTAAAATAATAGTGATAGTAGTGATGATAGAAGCCTTGCGTGGTTCAAACTTATTGAATTTCAAGTCAAATAATTTTCTCTTCACTATAGCCCAGTCAAGGGACGAAAAGAACTAAATTTTAAATTACCACGCATTTTTATTTTTGAATAAATAGTAAAAAAATGCGCTAATTAAGAATTTCGATACCCGCAGCCTTTATAAGTGGGGCGTCATTTTTTTTTAACAATTTAACGAAAAAAACATACTTTTTTTACATTTCGTGTGATATCACGTTTCCAGTACGTATATCATCATGTGTTTTGTGTTACCTACAAAATGAGACCTGTTCAAAGTCACTAAGTGCTTTTATTTAACAGCAAATAAAGGTCAAAGTTAAAAAAGAACGTTTTTTTTAACCTTTCATAACTTTGAAACGAACGTATGTAGGAGTCTGAAATTTTCTGAAATTGTAGATAGTGATGATATTAAAAAATGCTATAAATTTCAGGGAGTTCGGTTTGAAACTTTTAAATTTATTAATGAGCATTTTTTTTTTTTAGCCTTAATTGCAAATTGCGCCATTTTTTTTCTAAACTATTAAAACTCGTCGGACCAGCTTAGAAAATTCATATACCCATTTAAGTTTATGAGCCCGTTGGAATTTTTAAGTAATATCGATTTAAACCGATTTTATAAGGATATTTTGAGGTGTATTTTTTACTAATTATCCAAAAAAAAAAATGCGTGGTAATCGAAATGTCCATTTTTGATCATAAAACAGCTAGGTTGACTGGGTTATTAAGAGAAAGTGGTAGGTGATCACCTCGCTCTTGTCAAATCGTTTGCTTTTGAAGTGAGTTTTGATAACATAAAAATAAAATAAAACGATAAAATAAAAACGAGTCAACATTTTCTTAAGGAATGTTAAATCACAGGTAAAGAAGTAGGAGAAAAGGTTGTAGGAAGAAGTTACCTGTGATCAAGTGTGATCTGAAAATTGCAACAAAAACAGGGCCCAAATTCTTTGTTTTTAAATTTACGTTTGCGCACTTTTAATCTTCGCCCACAAGTTTCTTGTGAAACAAAAAAGTCCTAAATTGATTTGATTAAAAATACTATCAGCCTTGTTTAAAAATTGCTGCAACTGGCTAACTGCTGGGCACGGGCCACTTTTCAGTATAAGAGGGGTGAGTCTAAATAATATAAAACACTATAGTCCACCACACTGGCTTAGAGTGGA
The DNA here is from genome assembly GCA_963859945.1 of Euplagia quadripunctaria. Taxonomy (NCBI): domain Eukaryota; kingdom Metazoa; phylum Arthropoda; class Insecta; order Lepidoptera; family Erebidae; genus Euplagia; species Euplagia quadripunctaria. Next base: position 6,025,385 of record OY982568.1, read on the forward strand.
TTTGTGGAATTAACCAAATTCTTCACAACAGGTTCTGGTTGTTAATTTCTTATACGGATATGAACATTGAGAAGATAGATATAGAGGATCCGCAGCTATAGAGCTGCAGATCTCTTAAACGGTCGTAAAACCTTTTATGATTAGTATAATAAAGTTAAATGAGTGATGAGCGGTGCCTACTTAGACTCACAATTTATTGTTACGAACTACATCAGTAGTAATTGTTTTTTTACTTTCGATCCAATTGCATCGATCTCGGGATCACGGGTGGACTGGTGAGAGCTCAGCGATTAAGTCCCGATTTACAAAAATAGTAGTAGGTAGAGTGGCGGATTTACACTTTTGCCGCCTGTAGGCTAGTTAAATTTTGCCGCCCTTACCGCTTCGATTCGATAGGCAATTTACAATGATATTAATTACTTAACTTTTTATTTGTCAATGATTTGTGCACTAATTCACCACCTTTTTTCCATAATTAGTATGATTGCGAACTAGGGGATCGATGTCTCATGCAGTTTCTAGATTTCTTTTAAACTGGGGGTTGTATTGTTGTAGGGTTGTAACCCAACAATTTAGCTAAGATTGCTTGTTTTTTTATGGTAACTATATTTATGAGCTAATGAAAGCTCAGTCATGTACTACTATTAAGGTGGGGTAAGGTATGCCTTAATACTACTTACACATGTACATTCAATAAACGTTTAATTAATCAGCCTATTACAGTCAACTGCTCTCCTAACATGCATCGCACATGTATGTACACGTATGAGTGCCAGTACTTACTAGTACTGGCACTCATACATGTACATACATGTGTGAGTGCCAGTTTTTTATTTTTTCACCCAGCTGCCCTAGCGACTCTGCTATTAGCACGATGTCACTGACAAACCGAAGGCGTAAGATGTACTCGACGTTTATATTGATTCCCCGTCTAGTCCAATCTAGTGTCTTGAAGACGTCCTCAAGGGCGTTGGTGAATAGTTTGGAGATAACATTCCCTTGTCTAACTCCACGCTTTTACTCATAAGTTTGAGAGTCTTGGGAGAGAGTTTGGACTGTTGCTGTTTGCGTTACCCGGGGAACAGGTTTCGAGACTTAAACATAATAAAATATTTTTTATTGAGTTTAAAGAATGTTTATTTACTTATTTGGTAACAATCCGCCTGATGACGACGATGAAATTAAATTATGAAAGTTCTTGGCTTAAGGTAGATCTTGGATAACTTATCAGTCGTTTTAAGTTAGAAAATCGTCTTTCACCCGAACTGTGTTGGCCAGACACTCTAGACTCTAGAGAACGTGTCACTCGTTCCCGCCCACAACCAAATGCGATTATGAAAATTGTAGAAACATTTTTATAGGTAGTGAAACATATTACATGTTGAATTGTTTGTGTACCTACCTATTATCATTTAGGTTATATATTGTAAATATGAATCTTTTCAATTTTTGTAAGATAAAAGAAATGTTTTCCCAAATTTTGCCGCCCTAGGCTCCAGCCTACTGGTAAATCCGGCACTGAGTAGATACCTATCTACTGGCTTACGGCGCTGCGTCCTTCTGTAGAACGAAGCTATCCTAGCGCGGGCGGCTTTTAACCAGCTGGGACCATCTCCAAATACTGCTAATATTCTTTTGTATTTAAATTCAGTATAGTGCAGTTTTGAGTCAATACAGCATTAAAACCATCCTAAACATTCATATTAATTTCAGTTGCTATCAGCATTCAATAAACAGTTGAAGAACATAATCTACATTTTTATTTCATCGTATATCAATACTATACTTACGTAGAATAGTATAGTATATGTATAGTATAATATATGCAATAATTTGTGAAGATAACGAATTTCTATAAGTTAGAAGAAATAACTATTTAATCGGACTGTTTTTGTTTATTTAGGTAACGGTTTTTTAGTAGTTTAGTTTTGTTAGAGATACGCGCTAACCTTGCCAAAATGCTTCATTATTACGTATTTTTTTCTGTGTTCGGACCTCTGACCTCTTGGAGTTAAATATTTGTATAATTTACTCGTAGCTTCACACGACTAACAATTTCATTCTATATTTATAGTTGATTACTTAGTTGTCGATAGCTGCTCTTAAACAAAAGATACCTACTACAAACTGATCTTACTGAAATTTGTGGGCGCATTGGGGGCTGTGAAACCCACATTCTGACCAAATTTCAGGTCTAAATATTAATTAGAACGCGAGTTATGAATTTTCGATAAAACTGCCAAAAACGCGTTTTGACGTTGTTGACGTTTTTTAGGGTTCCGTACCTCGAAAGAAAAAAACGGAACCCTTATAGGATCACTTTTTACTTTGTTGTCCGTCCGTCCGAAGGTCTGTCTGTCTGTCACGACCCTTTTTCTCAGGAACGCGTGGAGGTATCAAAGCTGGAATTTATATCAAATACTCAGGTCTACTGTCCCTTGGAGCTGTGAAAAAATTAAACTTCTAAGCCAACGCAATCAAAAGATACAGCCGTTTATGCCGCAAATTTCCGCAAATTTTCGACACTCGCAAGGGAATCAAAACCTACAGGGTACTTCCCGTGAACTCAGAATCTTGAAATTTGGTACGAAGCAACGTCTTATAGCACAGATAAAGGAAAAATTGCGAAAACCGTAAATTTTTAGTTACATCATATAATAAAAATATTTTTAATAATTTTAAACTTACTACCCCTTTCCTCATGAACGCGTAGAGATATTAAATTGAAATTTATATCAAATACTCAAGTCTATAATTACTATATGTAAACGTCAACGTATTGGTATATGTCAACGCAATCAAAAGAAACAGCAATATAAGCCGCACTACTCGCAAGGGAATCAAAACCTAAAGAGTACTTCCAGTCGACCTAGAATCTTGAAATTGGGCATAAAGCAATGTTTTATAGCACAGATAAAGTAAAAATTGCGAAAGTCGTTAATTTGTTGTTTTATCACATAAAAAATAGTTTTTGTGATTACAAACTTATATTTTGCGGTTGGATTATTAACTTTGTCGTACATCGCAACCGCAAAGTTAAGTTTGTCTTTCGAAAAAGACGGGCAAAAGTTTTTGAGAATCGATACCGGAGATGGACGTTCTGTCTACATACATGTTTACGAAATCCTCGGTTTGCGAGTCAGACTCGCACTTGTCCGGTTATTTTTTGCAAAAAACTACTAATCGACGCCACGGGTGAATATGCCTTCAAAATGAAATATGTTAATTGTGACGTTTTTAACTAAATAATACAAAATAAAAAAGGTTATCTGATCTCAATTAAATGAGCAAATATGAAAGTTCGGTTATGTAACTTTTAAAGATAAAAAAGCAAGATTCGTTCATTTCTAAAGAAACGTCTTTGAGCTGTGTAACCTACAACAACGTTTTAAGTTTTGCCTAAAACCGAGTAAACATTATTACCTAATAGACTTAACACTATTATGAAATTACATTACTATCAGCTATCAGCAGTATCAGCACTATTTTCTATTTATTACGATCGGACTTTTTCACCTCAAATCAAGACAAGGTCAAATAAGCAGAGTAGACTGCCAATTTTTCATTACTTGGAGAGGCACCCGAAGAAGAAGAACATTACCTACTATCGGAGTCGCGGAAATTGTTATAAATGAAAACTACAACTTATGAAACAATTTTAATATTAACATCACAACAGAGAAAATGCCTGAACCTTATAATATCTCATTTTAGTATTTTTAAAATATTTGAACTTCTAATATTATTGTTACTCTTTAACAAGTTACAACTAAGACAACACTAATTTGCCGACCATTTTTTGTGCTTCAATCACTTTATGCGCTTCTCGCAAATTAGCAGCATTTATTGGCGACATTGTTTTCGTTAAAGTGCATTTCAGCTTCCCTTCATCAAGCAAAGCGGATACTTTTCTCAAGAACTCGTGCTGTCTAACCTTCCCATCTGTATTATACTTCAGTCTCGTGAACATCATTTCGGACACCAGCGTCAAACTCTTGTCTTTCAACGGCCTCAAATCTAATGGTGTACTACTATCCACAATCAAACATATTCTTCCCTCTGGCTTAATAGCGGTCATTAATGTATTCCAATAAGGGGCTGGATCATAATTAACTAGAATAAAGTCTACTCCGATTTCATAACCATTATCTTTCATCTGAGGTATCAGATCTGTAGTATGATTGAGAACGAGATCAGCTCCATTCGCACGAGTAAAAGCCTCTGTTTCTGGTCGAGAAGCCGTTCCAATCACTTTAAGTCCTAATAGCTTACCAAGTTGAGTAGCTACTGCTCCCACTCCTCCAGCGCTGTTTATGATTAACAAACTCTTCCCTTTATCTTTCTCCGACAGCAACAAACGATCGTAAAGTGATTCGAAAGCGGTGAGAGCAGTGAGCGGCATCGCAGCAGCTTGTTCAAAAGTTAAATTCTTCGGCTTCGGCCCCACTAGTAATTGATCAACCGCCATGTATTGTGCGTAGGAGCCCGACCTTCTTCTATCACCGGTGAAAAACACCTCATCGCCAACATTGAATAGGTTTGCGCTCTCACCTTTGGCTACTACGACTCCAGCGCCGTCCAAGCCTAAAATCCGAGGTGTAGTTTCTATATCTGGCTTCGGCGCCCGCTGCTTTGTGTCGATAGGATTCACAGCTGTAGCCTTAACCTCAACAAGCACATCAGTTTTCCCATAACTTGGTAATTTCACTTCTAAATCAACAAGACTGTTGACATCCGATATCGGCAAATATTTATAGAGGCCGACGGCTCGCATAGTTTTTGGTAAACTAGACATTGTCATGTTTGGAGACGCGTGTGCACCGAATAAGGCAAATAATAAAACTAAACCCTGTGTCATTGAGTACTTGAACATAAAAGAAAACGGCACTGGATAACAGTCTTATCAGGCTCAAGTCTTGATAATAAGTACTTTACAGTCAATAAATTGTGTTCACCTGCCGTTGTATCTATTAAAGTATGACTGAATTCTCACATTTCTCAACATACATGCACAACACACATGAACATATGCACAAATTACTTTCAACTTCAGACCAATGGGACATTAATGACAGTATGATCAATAATAAGAACGAACGAACGTTGGCGTTGGAGACTTTATTGTCACTTCGGCGTTCCACAGGGATCGCACCTGGGTCCTCTTTTATTCCTGGTTCTTATTAACTCCATTTCCGAATGTTTCCACCACACAACTGCGTACTTGTTTGCCGACGACCTCAAAATCTTAAAGTCTATTAAAAGCGCGGATGACTGTAACTTAGTTCAGGACGATATTAACCGCCTCGTTAAGTGGTGTGAGCATAATAAGATGTTTTTAAATGTGGACAAATGTAATTACATATCCTTCACTAGAAATAAAACAAATATACCAAGCATCATACGTTATAAATAATCAGCCACTTAAACAAGTAGAATGCATACGCGATTTGGGAGTCTTAATGGACAGCAGGTTAACATTTAATGCACACTTAGATAAAATTATATTAAATGCATCTAAAATGTGTGGCTTCATATTCAGAAACACAAAAAAATGTAGGCATCCAAAAACAAAGATTCTGTTATTTAATTCGTTGGTTCGCAGTATTTTGGAGTAGGTATTGCTCCCAAGTTTGGTCTCCACATTATGAAGTTCACAGAAATCGCATAGAACGGACTCAAAGACGGTTTCTTAGCCATCTTACTTATGACACAAATTTAAACAGAACACTAAATTCGTACAATGCTCGTCTGTAACATTTTAAATTAATCTCGCTTAGCGATAGACGAAAGCTACATGATCTTTGCTTTCTATATAATATACTTAATAATAATATAGATTTTCCGGAACTAATCGCAAGTATCCATTTTTTTACCCCGAGTAGATTGCCGCGCTCGAGTGTCTACAAGTTGTTCAGTTTATTGTATATTTATATTTTTAATTTATTTTTTTAGTATGTCAGTATGTTGTAATTTTACTGTAATTTAATTTAATGGTACAAGTTATGTACCGTTAGTTGTGGTTGCCTATAATTGAATGAGCACAAGGCATGTTTTTGTAATTTCATTTCTTTTGTCAAATTAGTTATGTGTATCATTTGTTGGCAATCCTAATAAATAAATAAATAAAATAATAAAAATAAAAGAAGGCCGACAACTCCTGAGATTCTTGAACCAAATGTTAATGACCGACTTAAAATGTAAATGACTGACTTAATTGTTATGTATTGTATATGTAAATAAATATGATGTATGTATGTAAAATATGAAGTTTTTCTATAATTGTTAATAAATTAGTGATATTGTTAAGTGGTTAACTTTCTTTTTATTAAGTAGTTTTTGTGCATTTCAATCTGCCAATTACCTATGTAAATCCATAGGTTCTCTGTAAGAACTCACCTTATGTCTACTACTACTGTATACTCCCCTAGAGCTCTGGTACTATTATATATATATATATATATATATATATAATTGTAATAAACTTTGCAATTAATTGTGCAATTAAAATAAACTTCTTCGTATGTTCTTTCTCGCATGTCCAATGCGAGCAGAAATTAATATCTTCCAAATTATAGTTGTAACTGATAAAACCAACACTTGACCATATAAAGGTAATTTACGAATAACAAACTAATATTTGCAAATACCTGCTAACATAACACTTTACACAACCCTGGTAAAGGCCCAGCTTAAATATACTTAGCAGAGACTGGCCTTTTGATATTAAAATGTAAAACAGACTTTAAATATTCTTGGGCATAATAAATACGTTCAATTTGATCTCTATTATTCTAAAGATTTAAAATTTAAGATGCTTTGGGCTCGTATGTGAAAATATGCTGATAATTTAAATGTATGTTGTAATTCCTTTGACTTTAAATCACAACAATGCGCTTGTATACAAAGGTTGAATTGTATCTCAAGAGCTTTTGTAGGTCAAAAGATTTGAACATAGCTTTATAATACTTTTAGCTTTTACGAATATTTGGGCCCTCCTCATGTAAGGTATTGTGTGGATATAATGTGGAGTTGGGAGCCAGATTCACAAAGAAATTATTTAGAAGCGAATACAACATTTGAGAATAAATGTTACCATTCCTTTTGTAAATAAGTATGATGATCCTGATGTAGAAAGTTATATAATATCTATGTGTACCTACATTTCGGGTAGGACTTTGAAGTATTTGTGGAGATCCTGCTGTAGAAAACTATATTATAGAAAAAACCCCAAATTATACCAGGTGCATCTAATAATGCGACACTAAAAGGTATTATTTCCTCCGCTTTTCATAAAAGCAGGTGGAATGTATATAGTTAAAGATTTCAAATAGAACAATTTTTTTATTTTAAAATTATTCACTCCGTCATGGAGAAAATCTAATATCCATAAAACGTTAGTATATATGGATTTTCTTATTTCCACCTGCTTTTATTAAAATGGGGGTGATATTACCTGGAAATTCAAATGGTCGTAACTTTTAAACGTGTAGTTTTTTTAATTCTTTTTATAACTGAATGGTAGATTTCGCTGATTTTGTTCCATTGTTGGGGGATACTCTGTAAACAGAGTGTTACAGAAAGGTGTGGTCAAATTTTAAAAGCGTTATGGGTAGTCGAAAAAAAGTTATTTTTAAACCAATAGACGCGGACAGAGTACCGGTATATCTGCCTTATGTTAAAGGAGTGACGAACAAAGTTGGAACAGTATTGAAGAAGTACTATATTAGGACTGTTTATAGTCCGCACTCAAAGATATCAAATTTCTTAAGAACACCGAAGGATGTTGCTCCTGTATAGACACTAGTAGTTCGTACACCGGACAAACCAACCATACGATGGCCGAACTGGTCAAAGAACACATCAAATTTGCTGGAGTCAGGTAGAAACTACTGAATTGGACTACACCAACTATTTCTCGTGAAGCAGTTGAAACAAAAAACATTTGAACTAAGAAGATGGGTACTGCTTATCAACATTTTGGAATTCCGTCATCAGCAAATGCTATTGTCAGCGAGAACACACTCGACAGCATTCAACGGACGTCGTAAGTGCGGTGTGTCGAAGTACCGACAGTATGAACACAAATAAAAATAAATGAAGACCAAGTGTCACGGAGGCCTCAGCTTCACCAAGCTCTCACCCGTGACCATGATCAGTGCGATTCGTTCGAAACGGCAACAAAAAAGGTATTGTACCTTGTAATTATTATCACGATACTATGTAGGTACTTTTTAAATGCTTTTGTAAAGTTCTGTAAGGTTTCTGGTAGGGGAGCCCCCTTTAATTTTTAATTTATTTTTATTGTTATAGCGGCAACAGAAATACACCATCTGTGAAAATTTCAACTGTTTATCTATTACGGATCATGAGATACAGCCCGCTGACGGACAGTGGAGGCTCAGTAATAGGGTCCCGTTGGTTACCCTTCACATGGGTACTTTTCTCTTACAGTGCAGTTGTGACTACTTTGTGTTTACTTAAATTTATTTTTAATCTCCGCCCACAAGTTTGTTGTGAAACAAAAACGTTCTGAATTGATTTGATTAAAAATTCTACCCGCCTTGTTTAAAAATTGCTGCAACCGTCTAACTGCTGGGCACGGACCACTTTTCAGTATGAGAGGGGTGAGTCTAAATAATATATATAATTGATATAAAACACTATAGTCCACCACACAGGCTTAGAGTGGATTTGTGGAATTAACCAAGTTCCTCACAACAGGTTCTGGTTGTTAATTTCTTTTACGGATATGAACACTGAGAAGACAGATATAGGGGAACGTTCGTAAAACCTTTTTATAATTAGTATAATAAAAGTTCAATGAATGATGAGCGGTGCCTACTTCAACTCACAATTTATTGTCACTTACGAACTACATCAGTAGTAATTGTTTTTTTTCCTTTCTTTAATTGTGTAAGTCGGGGTTTCATCGCGATAATAATTACAAGTGACAATACCTTATTTGGTTACCTGAAGCGCGTTACAATCCAATTGCACCGATCTTTGGTCACGGGTAGACTGGTGAGAGCTCAGCGTTAATCGCTATGTAGATCGGGACTTAATGTCCCGATCTACATAACCAGTAGTATCTACTGGCTTACGGCGCGGCGTCCTTCTGTAGAACGTAGCTAACCTAGCGCGGGCGGCTTTTAACCAGCTGGGACCATCTCCTAATACTGCTAATATTTTTTTTATATTTAAATGCATTATAGTGCAGTTTTGAATCAATACAGCATTAAAACCACCCTAAACATTCATATTAATTTCAGTTGCTATCAGCATTCAATAAACAGTTAAAGAACATAGTCTACATTTTTATTACATCATATGGTATCTATACTATACGTAGATAATAATTTGTGATGATAAAGAATTCTTACAATTTAGAAGAAATAACTATTTAATCGAACTGTTTTTGTTTTGAGATCACGCTAACCTTGCAAAAATACTTATCACGTATTTTTTTCTGAGTTCGGACCTCTGACCTCTTGGAGTTAAATATTTGTATAATTTACTCGTAGCTTCACACGACTGACAATTTCATTCCATACTTATAGTACATAATATCATACTTAGTTGTCGATAGCTGCTCTTAAACAAAAGATACTACAAAACGATCAGATATAAAGGTATCTAGTTGTCAAAAGTTCGGTTATGTAACTTTTAAAGATAAAAAAAGCAAGATTCGTTCATTTCTAAAGAAACGTCCTTGAGCTGTGTAACCTATAACGACGTTTTAAGTTTTGCCTAAAACGAAGTAAATATTATTACCTAATAGACTTAACACTTTATTATGAAATTATATTACTATCAGCTATCAGCACTATTATTTATTGCTATCGGACTTTTTCACCTCAAATCAAGACAAGGTCAAATAAGCAGAGCTGACTGCCAATTTTCATTAATTGGAGAAGAAGAAAATTACCTACTATCGGAGCCGCGGAAAGTTTTCTAAAAGAAAACTACAACTTGTGAAACAATTTTTAAATGAAATTAACATCACAACAGAGAAAATTCCTCAGCCTTTATCTCTTGTTTTAGTATTTTCATAATATTTGAACTTCTAATATTATTGTGACTCTTTAACAAGTTACAACTAAGACAACACTAATTTGCCCACCATTTTTTGTTCTTCAATAATTTTATGCGCTTCTCGCAAATTAACAGCATTTATTGGCGACATTGTTTTCGTTAAAGTGCATTTCAGCTTCCCTTCATCAAGCAAAGCGGATACTTTTCTCAAGAACTCGTGCTGTCTAACCTTCCCATCTGTATTATACTTCAGTCTCGTGAACATCATTTCGGACACCAGCGTCAAACTCTTGTCTTTCAACGGCCTCAAATCTAATGGTGTACTACTATCCACAATCAAACATATTCTTCCCTCTGGCTTAATAGCGGTCATTAATGTATTCCAATAAGGGGCCGGATCATAATTAACTAGAATAAAGTCTACTCCGATTTCATAACCATTATCTTTCAATTGAGGTATCAGATCTGTAGTATGATTGAGAACGAGATCAGCTCCATTCGCACGAGTAAAAGCCTCTGTTTCTGGTCGAGAAGCCGTTCCAATCACTTTAAGTCCTAATAGCTTACCAAGTTGAGTAGCTACTGCTCCCACTCCTCCAGCGCTGTTTATGATTAACAAACTCTTCCCGTTATCTTTCTCCGACAGTAATAAACGATCGTAAAGTGATTCGAAAGCGGTGAGAGCAGTGAGCGGCATCGCAGCAGCTTGTTCAAAAGTTAAATTCTTGGGCTTCGGCCCCACTAGTAATTGATCAACCGCCATGTATTGTGCGTAGGAGCCCGACCTTCTTATATCACCGGTGAAAAATACCTCATCGCCAACATTGAATAGGTTTGCACTCTCACCTTTGGCTACTACGACTCCAGCGCCGTCCCAGCCTAAAATCCGAGGTGTAGTTTCTATATTTGGCTTCGGCGCCCGCTGCTTTGTGTCGATAGGATTCACAGCTGTAGCCTTAACCTCAACAAGCACATCAGTTTTCCCATAACTTGGTAATTTCACTTGTAAATCAACAAGACTGTTGACATCCGATATCGGCAAATATTTGTAGAGGCCGACGGCTCGCATAGTTTTTGGTAAACTAGACATTGTTATGTTTGGAGACGCGTGTGCACCGAATAAGGTAAATAATAAAACTAAACCGTATGTCATTGAGTATTTGAACATACAATAAAACGTCACTGGAAAATATTCTTATCAGGCTCAAGTCTTGATAACAAAGTACTTTATAGTCAATAAATTGTGTTCACCCGCCGTTGTATCTGTTAAAGTACTGACTGAATTCTCACATTTCTCAACACACATGCATAACACACATGAACATATGCACATATGAATTTCAACTTCAGACCAATGGGACATTAATGACAGTATGATCAATAATAAAAAGGCCAATCGATAATTCTTGAACCAAATGTAAATGACCGACTTTTAATGTAAATGACCAAGTTAATTATTATGTATATATGTAAATAATATGATATATGTATGAGTGTATATGTAAAATATGAAGTTTTCTTAATTGTCATTATATTAGTGTTATTGTTTAGCAGTTAAATATTTTATTTAGTAGTTTTTGTGCATTTCAATCTGCCAATTGCCTATATCCTATCGCTACTCCCCTAGAGCTCTTGTACTATTATATATATAACATACTACTGACCAGCAGTAGTACACTTCTTTGTATGTTCTTTCACGCATGTCCAATGCGAGCAGAAAGTAATATCTTCCAAATTATAGTTGTAACTGATAAAACCAACACTTGACCATATAATGGTAATTTACGAATAACAAACAATGGTAATATTTGCAAATACCTGCTAACATAACACTTTACACAACCCTGGTAAAGGCCCAGCCTAAATATACTAAGCAGAGACTGGCCTTTTGATATTAAAATGTAAAACAGACTTTAAATATTCTTGGGCATAATAAATACTTTAAACTTGGCCTCTATTATTTTAACACTTTAAAATTTAAGATGCTTTGGACTCGTTTGTGAAAATATGCTGATAATTTAAATGTATGTTGTAATTCCTTTGACTTTAAATCACAACAATGCGCTTGTATACAAAGGTTGAATTGTATCTCAAGAGCTTCCGTAAAGAGATTCGGAGTCAAAAATGTCAAAAGATTTGGCGTTTTGGACATAGCTTTATTTAATATTTTTAGCTTTTACGAATATTGGGGCCCTTCTCATGTAAGGTATTGTTTTTTTTTATGGTATAGGGGGCAAACGAGCAGACGGGTCACCTGATGGTAAATGACTACCGCCGGTACCGTAACTCAAAAGTCACAAGTGCGTCGCCGCCGCCGCCGTTTAAGGTGGGAGTGGGGGAAGAGGGGGAGAGGGGCATTAGAGGGGAGGAGAGGGGAAGGACGGGAATAGGGGAGAGGGAAGGGTAAGGGCCTCCGGTAACCTCACTCACCGTTTTCTGTGAGGCCGTGGTATCGAGCGGAGTCGAGCCGGCTCAAACGCGCCGAAGCTTGGCTCTCCTACGTTAAGATTTGTGTGGATATAATGTGGAGTTGAGAGCCAGATTCACAAAGAAATTATTTAGAAGCGAATACAACATTTAAGAAATAAAATGTTGCCATGACTTTTGTAAATAAGTGTGATGATGCTGATGTAGAAAGTTATATATCTTTGTGTACCTACATTTCGGGTAGGACTTTGAAGTATTTGTGGAAGCCCTGCTATAGAAAACTATATTATAGAGAAAACCCCAAATTATACCGGGTGTATCTAATAATGCGACACTTGTTTAAATCACTAAAAGGTATTATCTCTTCCGCTTTTCATAAAAGCAGGTGGAATGTGTATAGTTAAAGATTTCAAATAGAACATTTTTTTTATTTTGGTATTATTCACTCCATTATGTCCATATCTCCAATCCAATCTAATATCCATAAAATGTTAGTATTATTATATACAAAGAATTACCGGTAAGTACTTTGCAATCAGCACAGCAGCTGTGAAGTTGAGTATCTGAACGGCCTCCTAGGCGTCCTTCAACATTCTCTCTGCGTTCTCTCCACTCCAAGAAAAAGTGTCTTATTAGCACCGCCCCATACAGTGATGCAATATCCGATGATAGATTGGCACAGTGCATAATATACCTACCATCTAAAGAGTGTTAAGATCGGCTGAGTCCCGGAGCGCTTTGAACGTACAGATGAGTTGCAACGTTCTATATGTGAGCGTGTGGTCATCCAAATGGTATGGTATTTGCGGAGTGTACTCCGCAAATACTTTATCCAGTTAGTTCTACTTAATGGAAGATATGAGCATGATGCTAGCTGGTTTTTGCACGAATGAGCCGTTAAAGAGAAAGTATGGTGGTTTAGTGTTATATCTTAGCACGAAAGGTATGTATACTGTTTTTGTCAAATTCAGTCTCAATAAGTTCCCATTTAACCAGGTAATGACGTCTTTCAGGGCTGTTTCCTTCTTTATTTTTGTCCTACCAAGAAGGTCCGCAAATAAGAAGCGCAGTATCGTCAGCATAAGCATATATGATACCCTGGGGGATGGATAATTGGCAAAGTTCATTCACATATATTTGGAAGTGTCGGTCCTAAAATGCTTCCTTGCGAGATTCCATATGTTATATATTGTTCATCACTCTAGTACGTTTCGATCTTAACGCGTTAACTGCAGTTTATCAGATAGTCCTTGAACAGATCTAAAGCCACACCCCTTACTCCAAAATGTTCCAATTTCTCAACAAGCCTAGGGTCAAATGCTTTAGTTAGGTCCAAGAAAATGCCCAAAAATTTTACTCTTTTGTTCAAGTTTTTAGCCACAAATTCTGTCATGTCCAGAACTGCATCCTCAGTTGAAACACCCGATTGAAACCCGTGTTGGTTTTCAGCTATGATGTGGTATTTATTAAGGAATGCCCGTAATTATTTATTAAGTATTTTTTCTAGGACTGTGGACATGGAGGATAAGACTGATATTGGCCTATAATGACTAACACAGCTTCTGTCAACGCTCTCGTGGATAGGATGTACAATCGCCTTTTTAAGGCTATCCAGGAATACACCATTCTGAAGACAATGGTTGAAAATATATGTCACAGGTGAAAACAAAGTTGCCCGGCATTGATCCAGTAAAGACGAGGGTATTCCGTCCCAGCCAATAGTACAGTCATTGCGGAGTTGTAGGATGATGGATTCAACTTTAGCCTCATCTATCGGGAGAAAGGCCAGCGAGTTTACTGGTGAAGAATGGCGTCTATTTGTAGAGACGGGAGTATTCGCATGGCTTTGCGAGGTTATATTTTGTGACAAGTTTTTGCTAATGTAAGTAATCACAAACTTCATTAATAGACCGTTGGGGATTTTCGCATAAGTTTAGATCACTCGAAGTGTTTCGCAATTTGCGCATATGGGTTATATCTTTGATGACTTTCCATGGGCCCCAGGATTGTTCTTAGCTTTTTTTAGTTAATTAGAATCATAGGCTTTTTTTAATTTTTCTCAGTAGTACGTTGCAGAAGTTTCAGTAACGGGTGTATGTAATTTTCAGAACCAAGTTTTCCGGTAATTTTTTTGTTTCAATATGCATCCTATCTGGATTTGTGACTACTTACTGTACTGTACTTCAGTAGACCTGGTGGTATTAATATTCTTTGCTTTTTAGGAATTTTTATCATGGATGTGTGCTTGGATAAAATGAACGAGATTATGGACGTGTTCATAGACTCATTTGCATCTGCAGTTTTGGAAATCCGTGTAAAATCTGTTTTCTCTATTTTAACTAAATACAAAGTGCGTAATGTTTTAAAATAATATGGATATCAGGAAGAGAAACACTAGAAAAATGCTTGTACATTTATTTCTTAAGAGATATGACTCCTATTCTCTATACAATAGGTTTACCGTATCAACATTTACACAATATAATACAAGCAGATCGTTTATATCACAGAGAACGCGTAACAATTACAATATGCGAAAAGAAAATATTTGCAAAATTTTGTAGCTTCGTTCGTAATAAATATAATAATACTTACATTTTAAAATGGATTTAACAATAATATAAAACTAATTAGGGCCCATTTTACCACTACCAAGTAAAACTTCAAATTAATAATAATAATAATAAATCAATTTATTCAATTGTCTTTAATATAAAAAGGACAATGGTAAAATAACTCACTTCATAGTAGTGAAACCGGTAATACGGATGTTCCATATTAGTACTACTTAGTGAATGCCATTTATAGGTACCTACTTGGTCTGGTAGTAGGATTCAACACACAAAAGTTTGTAGTTTCTAGTTCATAGTTAATTTTGTTAATCTAGTTCAGTAGTTCATTCAGTAACGTAGCGTTATAACGACTTATCTAGCTAACTTCATAATAACGTTACAAATGCCAATCTCGTTATCAAAACATCACTTGTTATATTTATGCTATAATGGCAGTACTAAACAGGTTTACTTAAACTGAATATGAAATACATTTTTCATAATTTTTAAATGTTTCAAAATTCAAACTAGACATTAATGGAACTGTAATGCGATGTTTGACTACTAGTATTTGCTTTCAGATCTTGAAAATTTACATAAGAAAATAACTCATCATACGCAATAACGTAGGTATATATAGTATTTATTAGGTACGTGACATAAATTCATTTCAGCCGGTGATTTTCAATTTGTGCCAAACAGGATTACGTACCGTCATTTACGTGAATCTCCTACCATACATTAGCTTTTTAAATCAATTTCATTAGATAAGTAAATTTATAGTTAAGTTGATATCAAATTTATTTTATAAATTCATTTTATATAGTTACATTAGTTACATAGCAACGACATTAAATAAATTATAGCAGGAGGATTAAACATACAATGATACTACATACTTATTAATCAAAGAATTTGAAAATGGGATGTGGGTAGGTTTATGTGGCAGTAAGATGGTTATAGCCGTGCTATAATTAAATCCCTAGGGATGTAACTATATATCCGAATATAGTTATATGAAAGCGGTCCATAACATCTTACTAGGAATATAACTATGATACGAGGATGATCTGGTAATATAACTACTTACCAGACTAATCTGATGAAATTATTGTAAAATTATTTTTTATTTTAATGATTGACTATTTTTAACTTTGCTTTTAACATTGATTGTGATAATTTCGTAACAAAAGCTAAAGGTTAAAGAAAGGTAGAACAATACGATACGGTATATAGCTATATCCTTAGGGATTTAACTATATACTGCGACATATACACACACCAGGAGTAATACCTAGGTTTTTTTTATGTAGTCACACCAATTTTACTAATATACTACCGTCTGACCACAAGTTTGCAGTGATAGTACCTGCGATTTCCAACTTGTCACGATTAGAACAAATACCTACTAAAAATGTCAAAAACTTTAAATCATGAAAGGACACTATCGATATTAGAGAACTATGATAAGTCATCATACCAATAAGTGGTTCCTAGACGATCATGCGGCTTGACACGCTGAATCATCATGCTGCATGAAGGACCTATTGAGAGTCTATCATGCACCATGATAATTCGCTTCTGCAGAGGTCTTTTGCCCTGGTATGGAAATGTCTTTGTCAAAGGCAGATTTATAAATAAATAAATTTATAAGTATAAAAATAAAAGGAATTGTCAATCAAATGCCAGCACGTAATTTGCATAACATTCGAATCAATCAATACAATTAAACGGTCATGCGTGCATGACAGCACGTAACGCATATCATGCCGCATGATCATCTAGGGACCGCTTTAGAGTGGGAACATAATTTCTGTAAAAGAACAAAATGAAGCACTCGATTTTTTATCTCAGTCAGCGTGCTATTTTATTGCTGGCTACTAAGTACAGTTACTAAACAAACATTTTATTTTGACATTTGGAATCTGTGCCGCAGTAAATATAATAAAGCTATGCGTATCCGTGCCGCGTCTGTGAATTTGCTGTGGCGTAGCCGATCATGATCCGGCCGGCTGAGATCTCTTTACATGGATAAACCTACAACATACAACTAAATACCAAATAATATAATCTTTTAATTGCTACTGACTCGGTATTTGTTAACAAAGATTCTTTAGTTACATTATCAATTACATGCTAAACAATATCATTTTTATAATAACCTACCCACAAATATTAAAAATGTTCGAATTTAACAAAATTGGTTTTTAATTATGACACGTGTTTTATCTTATTCGTTTTATACAAATTGCAAGTAGGTAAGTACCTACATCTCCCATTTCCTAAGTAAATATATAATCTTTGTTTGATATGAAATTGATTCTAAACCATTATTAAAATAAAAAGTTATTTGTATAATAACAATAGTTTCGGAACAGGTACAATATTTAATAACAATTTAGATAACTAGAGATTTAAATCGTACCTTTCAAGCTGATAAGTATATTAGAACATATTTTGTCACCATGTTGATATGTCCTATGCATACAATCAAAAACATTCCTATATTGTACCGTCAAACATCTTTCCCTTTGTAGTAATACTGATAATTTGTACTAATTACATTGATTTGTACATTTCATTTGACCACGTACGTATATCATTGATTTGAACTTTATAGCAGGCCCACAAACCATATTCGATGAAAAAGATGCTTGTTATGTTTTTTTAATTCATCTTATTTAAGTTTTACCAAAAAAAAACACAAGGTTATATTAACTCCTTGTTATATTAATGTAATTTTAAGCTGCCAATGTGATATACGTAAAAAAAAAGATTTTAAATAAATGAAATGAAGAGTTGGTAACCAGATCAGTGTCATTTATTATCTGTACAATGAATTAGCATGATTTGTACAAAAGCGGACATGAAATATGGGGTCATATTTTCATGTTAAACATGTCAAAAAACTGAAAACGTGACTTGACGTTTTATCATCTTACAGTTAGCTTCGCCACTTTCTAACAATAATCGTGACATTTTGCTTAGAACCTGCCTCATTTGTCTAAGTAAGCTAAAATATTAAGATTTCTTTTTATACACCTAATATTAGTACTAACACTTTTCTATAAAAACTTTTCATACACTTATATTCTACAAATTGTAACGGATATGATAATAAATAAGTGTTTTTGAAAGAATGCTCAACACTAACATGGAAATGTAATCTTTTAAATAAAGAATACCTTTGTACCTACGCGTAGGTACTGATTTGGGAATGAGGCCGTATTCCCTTTTGTTTTTTTTATAATTGGATAAATCCATGAAATAAATGCTTGCTATCTTCTTTTATACAACCAGTTTGATAAGAAACTTTACTGCACCGCAAACTTGCAAAAATCATGAGCTCCTGTGCATTCCACACTAGGCCTGTGAGTGGAGTCCCAAATGCCGGGACCGCAGCGTTGACACATCCCAGCTAAGGTGCAGGGAATGCGTACCAGCTGACGGAATTGATAGAGTAGACCTCTTGCCTTGCGGAGTATAAGGCGGCCGTCCATGTACATAGCTGAAATATATACCGGATTACAACAAAAGTATAAGGTTGACGAAATCTCACAAAGTTAATTCTATATATCTGTAGATCAGATACAACCATTAGGGTCATTATGAGGGTTTTCACATCAGTATAAAGTAGAAATTATTATAAAAAGTAAAAGTGGAAGTCCTGGATCATTAAGACGTTAAGTCTCGGCCATTTCGTTTCTCTAAACATCGCCGGCCTCATCATAGTGACGGATTGCCCTATTTACCAGTTACATTACAGTGCCCGCTCTCTGCTTCTTTCGATCTTTGGAGTACAATCATAATCACTTGGCAAAAAGAAACTGCAGAAAACGATTCATCTAAAAACTGGTCTTTCACAATGTTCCTTTTATCGCGCTGATCGCACCAACTCAACGTTGCGATTGTCACTGCTTTAAGGATTAGTTTTATCAACTTACATATTTTGGTCAATAAGAGTTACTTTGAGCAATAAAAACCATTACGTACCTAAAGAACTAAAATGCAGCAGCATCTCATCAGTATTAAGGTCCTGTTCAATGATGTCATCTGCGTATACCGCAATGATTGCCAAGCACAAGAAGAGATGGAAATAGTCTGTCTGATAATTAGCCCAGCAAGCCTCCCACATACGCAGCGCTACAGCCTCCGTGAATTCACGTTTAAAACACCTGTAATATCATATAATATTATTATGAGCATTATATTAAAAAAATATGTTGATGAGAGATGAGAGAATTATGAGTACGTAAGATTTGTGAAGGATAAGGAGATTAATGATCCGACCCAGGCAGAGCGGCTGAAAGAGTTTTACATGAGAAATAAACGCAGACTTTTGCTTTTGATTTAAAAGGGGTACCCAAAATATAAAAGTAAACGGTAAAACTCAGTAGGTTTGCTGAAACTAAGTTGCAAAATTATTGTACTAAGAAAGGAACACTCTTTAGATACGCATAAATAAATAACTACTCTCGCAACTTCACAATGAAGTTAAAAATAGTGCCTATGCATAGCATTGCTGTTATGCATAAAAAAATATTTGTTTGTCGGCTGCAAGAGCAATCTATTGATAAGTCTGATTACCATTTTTCCTGAACGCGGGCTGTTTATATTCCTCAGACTTTATTACGTACCGTATAGTATATAACAACGCGCAAAAAGACCGCGCGACATTCGCTTGATACGAGTGCCGGTCGGTGCCTGGAAGTGATATAGGCCTACTAACACACATCTATCGATTTATTTTTGTGTATTTTTAACCCCCGACGTAAAAAGGAGGTTTGTTATGAGTTAAATATGTGGTATCATAGTTCCTAAACGAATAGTCCGATTTAGTTATTTTTGTTTGAAAGGTGACGATCGAGAGTTTTCTTAGCTATAATTCAAAAAAATCTCTTCAGCTGTTCGAAGATCCCTCGGTCTTTTCTAACCATGTGTTTTGAGTCGGGGGTATTTTAATTTTTTTATTTATACCTACTTGTGTTACATAGGAAAATGATAGGTAGGTATCATTAAGATATCCCACTAATATTATAAATGTGAAAGTTTGGATGGATGGACGGATGGATGGATAGATGGATGTTTGTTACTCTTTCACGCAAAAACTACTGAACCGATTGCAATGAAACTTGGTATGTAGATAGCTGGAGACCTGGATTAACGCATAGGCTACTTTTTATCCCGATATTCTCACGGAATCGGGACTAACGCGGGTGAAACCGCGGGGCGCTGCTAGTAATTGATAAATTTAAAATTTAAAACATCCCCGACTCGAAAATCTCTTCAACCATTACAAAATGCCTTACATAATTTTGGAAAAGAGCTGATACTCTTACACTGCTGGACCGATATTAACCAAACATAGCTAAGGACCACCGCAAGGAATCTGGCTTTCAAATGAAAAAAAACCGCATCGAAATCGGTCCATCCGTTTGAGAGCTGGCTGGCTTTTGGGCACAATGCCATAGACAGACACACACACACACAGAGACATCAACGTCAAACTTATAACACCCTTTTTTTTGCGTCGGGGGTTAAAAAAGGAACAACAGGATAGCAGCTGTACGACATTAAATTTATTGTGCAGCTCTGTACTTCGCCTAAAGGACGCTTTTTCTTTGACCTAAGCTTTTGAAAATTCACTGTCACGTGCGAGCCGGTAAACCAATTAAAACATTACCTTTTGTAGGCTTTGACTTTTTTAGAAAAAGAAATTAAATATTTACTGCGAGCAACACTGGGCTACCTCACGTACCTTATCTAGAATTCTTTATAGACAAGGGTCTCAGGACCTCCATATTTGAGGAGTATGCCTGCTTTTATGTCTAAGAACTCAATGAAGCTCTAAGGGCAGCAGTATTCAAAGGCGTTGAGGATAGCAAATACTTGAACTTTTTTAAATATTTGTTTAGAATTAGAATTTATTAACTCTATTATTACTCTATTATATTAGATATAATATGAAATGAACCCAAACAAATTTCTCCCTACCTGCCTCCTACGCAAAAGTACTGATACATTGAATCTACTACGCAAACTCTAAATTGAAAGGTCAAATTGTACCTAAATGTACCCAAAAGCAGATGCGGACGTGGGATGTAATAACTAGATCAAATCAAAAGAAACCTTTCATATCAAAGACCATAATCTGGCTAATGGAGTACATTATTCACCGTTTTTTTTTAAATTGTATTACTCACAAGAGAATCCAGCGATGACAGAATAATAATTCCATTGCATCGACATGTTTTTCTAAATGCTTATAGAAGTGTGGCAACATTATTCTTATTAATTCCCGCAAATAACTCTGAAATTAAAAATAAAATTAAGTACGTGAATATTTACGTATTATGTTATACGTCATCCGTCGTAATGTATTATGTGGGCATGACATGTCTTTAATAAATGTATTTTATTTATTTCTTCTTGCAGTGTTACAACATGGGTCTACTCTACTAATTATTTTAACATTAATAAAGACTGCTTTCCTAAAAAAGGCTTAAGAACCTTGAGATCCACCACCATATCTCTAATAATGATAACAAAAACGAGGTTATTTTAGCAATTTTACAAAGTCCAGTCTTCTCTAGTCACCTTAATCCAGGTTTAGGCGAAGATATGACGTATGAAACCCGCTTTAATAACGTCTCTAATAAGAACCAATCAGTGTTATTTATGTAATAGGTGACAACCTGAACTAATATTTAATTACTTCCAATTCCTGAGGTTATATCGTGAGATAGAAATTATTCTATTATTTATTTCCATGGCGCGTCTATAGTTGCAATGTTTCATTATAATCGATGTTTTCCGAAACTGGTAGAGCGTTGTTATTCGACTGATATTATAATCGTGTGCGTGAGCTGCGAGTGCTCTCTAACTTATTCAAAAGGTTAAAGGTACATAACTGTTACTGAAACTTGGCAGAACATGTCTGGAATTTTAAGCCTGTCATGTCAAATTGTGTGACGTAATTCATAAGGAGAGACATTCAGTGAGCGCGGGATTGACACGCAATCTGGTACTATTATGTATTCTGTGACGCAGCCTTCGTTCAAGTGTAGGTAGGTACCCTGAATTTGAGTTCGTGAAGATTTTACCTTATGAAAATATTTTTGTTAAATTTTATTGCTCTAAAAAATACTAAGTAGGTAAGTATGGTAATTTTGATGTTATGCTAATTATACACACACACAAGTAGCAAACTCGGGTTGTACAAATACTAAGATAAACTTAACCGCAAAAAATGCATATACCTACTGTAAGTAATTCCCACAGTAAATATTTACATAAATAGTTAAAGTAACAGTTGCATTATATTATTTACATAGTATTTTCATTATTACCTAATATGTTTATATCTCCCTTAAGAATTGCAAAAGTAATTTCCATCTAGAGATTTCAATTAAATTAAAGAAAACATCAATAATAGATATAGGTGTATCAAAGAAACTTACTAGGTTATTATCCATATCATTGTCGGTAGGAGTGCACACAAAAATAGCTCTCTGCATTAAACCAACAAAGCACCAGAATGCTTCTGCCTCACATTTTATTTCGCAAAGAACTGGGGCTAGCAAGTCACTCATCCCTTGGGTGTAACTGCAAAAAACAATAACGTTAATTTAAACAAAATAGACCATATAACCGGCGAAGATCAAGTAAAATCAATGATGTCCACAAAATATCATATTTCGTAATCTCTAAATCACAATATTTTAGGTAATAAACTGAAAATAATCTTAAAATACTTCTTACCCTAAAATAGGATTATAAACAGCATAATTCAATAGTACATTCTTCATAATTTCTATATTATAATTATTTTCTCCAGCAAAGAACGGATTGCCTCTATCAGTCCTGACCACATCCTTCTCTATAACACACTGGACTGTCTTCCAGAACACTGCGTGTTGCTCCGGAGTCATCTTCTCTAGCCTTCTTCTCATGATCTCCTCATACTCTCTAGACCTAATGTGCAGTATTATTTCCCTTTCATCATAAGTAGAATTGTAAGGATAGCAGTGCAGGAGGAAGGGCCAAACTTCTCTCCTCAATTCCTTATCCAAACCTCCGAAGAAGACGCATTTTCTAAGGAATAAATCATCTTCGATCACCCCTTTTCCATTCATTAACTTGCCGTAAAATAGTTCCGGGGTGACCTTAGGAAGTTTCCCTTCTTCAGGATGCTGTTCAGACTTTTGTACTTCTGGTCGGCATACCATGAAATGGCGATATGGTAGATTCGGCTCCTCGGAACCTGCAAGCAAATGGCCTGCTTACAATATAAGATCCTTAGGTGACAAAAAATATTTACCGGTGCTTTTTAAACTACCTGGTGTAAGTTTAATGTTATGCAGCAAGGAGTGCCATCGGTGCAGGACCTGCGCCAAATTGTCGAGTCCTCCGTAGTGAAAGTGAAGAATTTTGTATTGAGACTCCCTGGATGCGACCACCAGTTGGCCGCAAGTGCAGTTATCGTCGTTGAAGAATAGCCGCAAAGACCGCATTTGGCTAAGATCTACTGAGAACCTGATAGATGAAAATTTACATTAATATGTTTCGAATGCCAATAAAATCTTTATTTTTTAATATTATTGGCTGCTTACTGAATCACGACATATGGAGCGATTTTTATTGAATTTCCTATTGGAATATCGATTAATTTTCAAATGTGTCAGCCTAGCCGACAGTGTCGATTGATGAAGATTTCCTCTTTTCGTGAGATTAATAGATTTAATATCTCCACTTTTAGAACCATGCAGCCATAATAACGTTAAAATCTGTTCCTGCCTAATGATTTTTTTCCAGACTAGCCAAATTTCCTAGCATCATTTACAAACGTACAGTGAATAAACACAAAGAACATCCAGGCTCAGAAAACCAGAAACATCTGGAAATCACACAGGTAATTGTCCTACGTGAGAATCGAACCCTCATCGCTTGATGTGGTATCAGCTTCTGAGGTGAATACTTCAACCATTTAATCGGAAAAAAAAGATGTAAAACGTTATTTATTGTTGAATAATACGGTTGTAACTTGTCAAGTCAAATCAATTCCTATTTATTAATCGTTGTAAAATCCCCCTGTTGTCAAAACATTTCCTTTTAATGTTTGGCTTTACAATTAAAAAATAATAAGGCATGTAATTTTTCAAAGTCATGCATGTAACACCTAATTTCCCGAGGAGTGTTACATTTTTTTAAAAGCAGTCTTCAACCCTATTCAGTTGACATTTCGAAATACGAATTATATTTTCCTAAGTATCCTTATACTTGGGTAAAATAATTTATGAGGAGAATCCAGTAGTTAGTTAGTTGATCAGGGCTTCTAAGATCTGAATTAAGCAGTATTTTAACGCAACTTTAGCTGTATTTAAATAATGAAAGCCCACTGAAGTCTCCTTTATAAAATCCAAATGTAGTAAATTCAATTATGTGTATATAACAGTTAAACATTTTTCTTTTAAATTTCATTTAATTTTTCAGAGTTTTGAAAACCTCCTAAAACCCAAACAACGCCTTTCTTTTTTCCAGAAGAATATTAGTATAAAATTAAATTATAAGTGTACAATTCTTTGTTTCCCCGCAAATTATTATGTGCAATGTGTAACCAGGTAACCACTACCAGTGTCGACTCGTCGACCTGCGCACCTTTAAGGATTGTTCTTATAAACAGTAGGTTGAGCAAACATTATTCTACAAACACATATGTTTTTTATTATAGTGGAATAAATATTGCGCAATAATATTAAACATAGGGCGATAATTATTAACTCTTCATGTTTTTTTAATTGTAAGTACTTATGGAGATATATTCTAGTAGGTATGTTTTCTAGGTAGCTGCCTACTTAGTGAAATGTTGACTGTGATTAAACCGAAGCTACATAGTATTATTTGGCTTAACCTTAAGATCTAAAGAGAACCGACTTCAAAACCCCTTAATAGTCCAACATAACAATTACAAAGTACAAGTGTTGAAAATATATGTTGTGTAGGTATAAGTCTGATGGAAAGGCTGATGTGACCACAAAAAAGACACAAAGATCAAATATTTTTTGTTCCTGATATTATACAGCGTGTAAGTTTGAGCTACGCGAAAACCTTACAAAAACCTCTTTGTGTTTATACTTACCATAATACAAAAGTCAGTTCACAATAAAAATGCGAGACTAAGGATCCATAGTCATTAGTTTCATTTAGCGCTACGCAATGTACGCGGTTGTGTTTACTCATTGTGGTATAACTTTATCAGTCTGACAGCTGACGTTTGTTTCGATTGCTAGCTATCTTTAGACTATTAACTACACACAAAATTTGGCGACTTAAAATCACCATTAAAAATGCAGGCAACGTTGCATGTTATGGACCTGGATTGAAAGCCAAAACCAAAATGTAATGTAATTGAAAAGATTATTTCATTCGTAGAAGGCTACGGCAAGGTTTAATATATACTCAAGATTTTTGTTTGTAATCAAATAACGTAATGAACTATTCGTACGTAGACCCACACGAAACAAAAACACGATCATAAAAATGCGATTTAGAAATAAATTGGCCATTATTTTGAGTTACGCTTTAAACTACGATAATATTGTTGAAAAGTACCAATACTATTGAAAAGAAAATTCTCGATACCAAAGAAAAGGTAAAAGCAGTAAAAAGAAAGTAATTAATACTGATATTAGTAATGCTTAATAATACTAAATGCAAATATTACAATGTTTCCAGACATTACAGTTACTGCTCTAGCGTGATGGTATAAATATGCACCATCACATCGTCTGGATCATACATAATAGGTACCTATTTGCAATATGACCGCAATCGGTTCAATTAAGTATTGAATGGACATTTATGAACGAAGAAAAATGGACTAAAAAAATCGGCCATGTGCTAGTCTGACTCGCGCGTGAAGGGGAACCATTCACACAAGATTTAATACTATGTAGAGTAGGGGTAGGGGAGCCCCCTTTAATTTTATTTTTGTTATAGCGGCAAAAGATTTACACATTCTGAGAAAATTTCAACTGTCTACCTATTACGGATCATGAGATACAGCCCGCCGACAGAAAAACGGATGTAATAAGGTTCCGTTAACCACTACATATTATAAAACAAAGTCCTCCGCCGCGTCTGACTGTCTGTCTGTCTGTTCGCGATAAACTCCAACAACTACCAAATGAATTTTCATACGGTTTTCACCAATAGACTGAGTGATTCAAGAGGAAGGTTTAGGTGTATAATTCATTAATGACGTTGGGAAAAAATCAATAAAATAATATATAATATGCTTTGCTAACCATGCGAAGCCGGGGCCGGTTGCTATTTATCTACAAAAACAACAATGTATCTAATAAATCAATTACTTAAATAATTATATAAATATGAATTTAATTAAAACGATAATGTTCATAATAAGTTAATCACAATTGTATATTTTCTAATGAATTGTAAATGTATTAAGGAATTAATGATAATAAGAACGAGAATCTTGTGAAAGTTGAAGAAGATAAAGGTATCAAATAGTTGCAATTGTCTCAAGAGATTGACGATATATGTGGCATGTCGATTCAGCGATCATAGTTCCGATTGTCATATCTGATCGTGGATTGATAGCCAAGAGCCTCGATCAACACCTTACGGGCTCACGTTAGACGTTAGAATCTGGATCAAGGGACTGATGCAGAAGGCAGTTTTCCTCGACACGGCCCCTATAATGAGGAGGTTCGTCTTAGGAGCCTTAACCACCGGTGTCTTTGTTCCTGTACCCGATGTCGGTGATCTACTATTTTTCATATTTTTAAATACCTATATTTTTTTTAAGTAAGTAGGTACATATTTAAAAATGTAATTTACATGTTGTAAGATACCTAAATAAAGAGAATAATATAATAATCCTTCACTTATTTAGAAAATATTTTAGGCTGTTAAACGTATTGTAAAATAATATAGCCATGCCATACCATGCTCCGGCACGTATGGGTCGGCTCGACCGGAGTGATACCACGGCCTCATAGAAACCAGAAGTGAAGCAATGATTGCATTGCTTTTCGCCGAGTGAGTGAGGTTACTGGAGGCCCTAACCCTACCCTCCTCCCCCTCTTCCACCCTTCCCCTACTCCCACCTTATAGGGCGGCAACGCACTGGTGACTCTTGAGTTGCAGGTGCCCATGGGCGGCGGTAGTCATTTACCATTAGGTGGCCCGTCTGCTCGTTTGCCTCCTATACCATAAAAAAATTATAAGTATGTAGAACTACGAATTTGACTATATGAATATGATGAACTGCGTTTATATTAGAACAGAACAAAGGTTTACGTTCGACCGTCCTACGAACGTCCTACCCTATTTGTGACCCTTTTCGCAAAATTCGAAAACTGGTGAATAACTCTTAAGTCCTCAACATTCCAGTCTACAAGCTTCTCGTGTATACGTATATATCAACAGAAAATAAAATCATTCAAACTGCTGAATCGGAACTTTGATATCACGTGGCCTAATATTATCTTATCCAAATTCCTAGTAAATCAAAAAATATTATTATCTAGTCTAAACCTAAGCCCATTATCGTATGATTACCATGTTTACAATTAAATGATTGTACATATTTTTGTTAAGTCTTTTATGTATATCTTTTAATTATTGCTAAATTGTCATGTAGTACTGAGCATTATAGATTGAACTTTGAAGCACAGTATCTGTTCCCAAATAAAGATGGGAGATTACTGTTTATACTGATAATCTTGTGTCTATGAAGCTAGCGTAGCCAAGTCATAGGACCGTAATAAAACTTACACTATATTTTTTTGCTAATTATTTGCTATTTTTTTTGCCAAAGAATTGATTTTTTTGCCATAGCCATTTCCGAAAAACAATGGTCCTGCTGACTTGATACTTAAGCCAGCGTAGCCAACCCTATATCTCCGGATCAGTTACGCCTATCAAAACAGACTTTAGTGTATATTTTATTGCTAATTATTTGCTATTTTTGTGCCAAAGAATTTTTTTTTTTATGGTATGGTATAGGGGGCAAACGAGCAGACGGGTCACCTAATGGTAAATGACTACCGCCGCCCATAGGCACTTGTAACTCGAGAGTCACAATTGCGTTGCCGCCCTTTAAGGTGGGAGTAGGAGAAGAGGGGGAAGGGGGAAGAGTAGGAAGAGGGGAGAGGGGGGAGAGGAGAGGGACGGTAATAGGGGAGAGGGAAGGGTTAGGGGCTTCGGTAACATCACTCTCGCGGCGAAATGCAATGCAAACATTGCTTCACTGCCGGTTTTCTGTGAGGCCGTGGTATCGAGCGGAGTCGAGCCGGCCCATCCGTGCCGAAGCATGGCTCTCCCACAAAAGATTGATTTTTTTGCCATAGCCATTTCCGGAAAACAATGGTCCTGCTGACTTGATACTTAAGCCAGCGTAGCCAACCCTATATCTCCGGATCAGTTACGCCTATCAAAACGGACTTTAGTGCATATTTTATTGCTAATTATTTGCTATTTTTGTGCCAAAGAATTTTTTTTTTTTATGGTATGGTATAGGGGGCAAACGAGCAGACGGGTCACCTGATGGTAAATGACTACCGCCGCCCATAGGCACTTGTAGAGTAGGAAGAGGGGAGAGGGGGGAGAGGGGAGGGACGGGAATAGGGGAGAGGGAAGGGTTAGGGGCTTCGGTAACATCACTCTCGCGGCAAAATGCAATGCAAACATTGCTTCACTGCCGGTTTTCTGTGAGGCCGTGGTATCGAGCGGAGTCGAGCCGGCCCATCCGTGCCGAAGCATGGCTCTCCCACAAAAGATTGATTTTTTTGCCATAGCCATTTTCGAAAAACAATGGTCCTGCTGACTTGATACTTAAGCCAGCGTAGCCAACCCTTTTGACAAACAATAGCAAATAGTCAGCAATAAAATATACCACAAAGCCTGTTTAGATAAGTGCAAAAGATCCGGAGTTATAGGGTTGGCTACGCTGGCTTAAGTATCAAATCAGCAGGACCATTGTTTTTCGGAAATGGCTATGGCAAAAAAATCAATTCTTTGGCAAAAAAATAGCAAATAATTAGCAATAAAATATGCCACAAAGCCTGTTTTGATAGGTGTAACAGATCCGGAGATATAGGGTTGGCTACGCTGGCTTAAGTATCAAGTCAGCAGGACCGTTGTTTTTCGGAAATGGCTATGGCAAAAAAATTAATTCTTTGGCAAAAAAATTGCAAATAATTAGCAAAAAAATATAGTGTAAGTTTTATTACGGCCCTATGACTTGGCTACGCTAGCTTCATAGACACGATAATCTTCATCAGTATGCGAAACCTCTCACCACTATTAGGATGAGTATTTTTTAAATTTGTCAGTAACACACTTATTACCTTATATTATAATATTACTCACTATTTTTGTATCAAATTCGAAAGCATTCTATTTAAGAGCTTTTATCGTGAGGAACGCAAATCAAATCAGGTCAGTGAGTAAACAAGACGACGAACCCGTAGTTCGAACTTACTTAGCTCTATAATAAATAATACCCGCAGCTTTATATGAGTATACAGTGTTATAATACGTAAACAGGGTAAAATACAGTAAATGGAAGTCATTAGTTTATTATTTACTTATTCGGTTAACTAGTAATGCGTCGAATTATCGACTCATTACTAGGAAACCGAATAAGTACACTACACTACACACAGATCAGTCATCAGATATTAATCTGATCTGTGTAATAGAATAGCACAGATAAGATAATAGTTACTTCGTAAGTACATAATAGTAATGAGTTAAAGGGGGTCTGAAATGGCTCAAAATGGTTTGTGTAGGTAAATAGAGCACTGGAGTGCTATTACTAGCAACCCGTCCCGGCTTCGCACGGGTAGCAGAGACATCTTCAACAATCATCATCATATTTCAACCAAATTTACACAAAACCTTAAATTATATACCTAAACCTTCCTCCTGAATCGCTCTATCTATTGGTGATAACCGCATGATAACCCGTTCAATAGTTTTTGAGTTTAACGCGAACAGACAGACAGTCGTGGTTTGGGACTTTGTTTTGTAATATGTAGTAATTGATGAACTATTACTGATAGTAAGCTTATCTTATACTATACTTGGTTAAATTTAATAGGTTTTCAATAAAAAAAAAAACAACATGGGTAGGTAACCTACATGTTATTTGGGGTCATAAAAAACAAACCATTTGGCTGCTGGACATTGAAAAGGGTAACCAATAATACTTTGAATGGCATATGGCTGACCTACCTTTTACCTTTACCACTTGATATGAGCCCATTTAAGGCTAAGTATTTAGCTACGCCAGTGATTGTAGATTATGAGTAGGTAAAGGTTGAATGACACGACGATTTTTGTTATATCATGTGACAATCTTGAAAGCTGAAGCGTTGTTAACCATAATAAAATCCTTGTGTGGCGTTTTTTGACAGTATTCTCTTAGAAATATCCTAGGAGGGTCCTAGGCAGTTAGGACCTTATTTGGAATCGGTGTACCTACATTACTTTACCATTCTGGCCTTGTGAATCTGATGTCAGTCGGTGTCAAGCGATGCAATGATAAAACATCACATCATTCTAACCTAATACCAGCATACAGAACGGAATATTCAATTAACTGCTTATTGTCTGTATTAAACAAACTACAAGGACCTAAATACAACTCAAACGCGATAGCTAGTCTTTGTAACCTTTGACATTTAGTTTATACCTACCTAGACAGAGCGTCATGTCCGATACATGGTTATAGGTTTCATAGAATTTCTTCGAGAATATTCCCGAGGGTTCCTTTTACTGGCTTAACATAGCTAGAGAGTAATAATGACATTCTTTAGAAGGCGTCGGATAGAGGAATGTAATTACTACCGATAGCGACAAGGACAGACCAGAGAAGCGTAAAATTTCTTAGAAACAAGACAATATCTTTCTCAATGACATCTTTTCATCTTGACAATGTAATTATTATATCTATTTACTTTTTGTCTTTCATATTGAACATGGGTGTATTTTTTTTAATTCCGTGGTTCCATAGGTCAGTAAAGTTTGATTAAATAGTTTAGTGCAAATTAAGAGCAGTTTTCATTTCACCTATATATTTAGATTAGAATAGAATAAAAATATTTACCTGTAGTTTACGAGTAATACAACAAGTGGATATGCACAAAGTGCGATCTTATCGCTAAGAGTCGTTTCTTACAGAACAAACAAAAACTACAACAATTAATATTCAGCCACACGCCTACACAATCACTTAGGAGGACCTAAGTAAGTGGTGCAGGAGTTTATTTTAGGGGAACATGGTATAGTTAATGCGTGATGATTCCCAGATTCATAGTAGTGCAGCATTCAGAACGGAACGGACTGTGCTAGTGTGTTGGTCAGTTATATGTGTATAATGTTCCCCGCGATGCGATACACCATGTACTCCCTCCCTAACGAGAAAACGGGCTTTAAAATAAGACAACATAGGTATATAGGCATACATGCATGGGCACCGGGGGGTACAAGAGGGTGCACTTGCACCCCTCCATGAAAGAAAATACACCAAAAAAACGTTTGATGTTTTTTTAATTTTTATTATTAAAGTCACTATTTAAATAAAAACTAAGTAAGACTTCTAGGTTGTTCTCCAAATTTGTCCACTTCTTTGTCAAAGAAATCGATGTCTGAGCATGCACAGGCCTTTCTCCGGGCGGTCTCATATCGTTAACCGATTCCACGTTGTAACACGTCACACTCAACAAAGATGCGTTCCAGAGACCTAATGATCGACCTCAATGGTCCAAATCGGTCAATCCGTTCCAAAGTTATAGATTACTAGCCGCGCCCCGCGGTTTCACCGGCGTAAGTCCCGATGCCGTGGGAATATCGAGATAAAAAGTACCCTATGTGTTAATCCACGTGTCCAGCTATCTACATACCAAGTTTCATTGCAATTGGTTCAGTAGTTTTTGCGTGAAAGAGCAACAAACATCCACACATCCATCCCACTAATATTATAAATGTGAAAGTTTGGATGGATGGATGGATGGAATGCAGAATACTCCTCGTAGCAATCCGTAAAAGAAGATAGATGCGCTTGAACAGTAGAAAGTAGAAACAAGAATCAAAAATATCGATTAAAAGTTTCCTGGCACGCGCTTTTCGGCCAGGAAGCCTACAGAATATACACTATTTGTTGCAAGTCTATCTTATATACTTTCTTTAGGTGAGTTATATCATACGGGAACTTTTAAGTAGGTAGGTATGCTTGATAGCTTGTTTGTTGCAGCTCCCATATACACTATTCTTGAAATGCAGGAGGTGCCGAAGTACTACGTAAATACCTACATAGCTATCTTATCGAATCCATGACCGCAGCGAATTTAATATACCTATGTATAACATTATATTGGTATAAACGGATGATTATTATTATGTATGTGATCTAAATCACCGCCTACATACGCGATAAACCTTGATACAAACGAAGGCCTATCCTCGGTACATCCTGAAAGTACTGAAACGTATTGAATCTGTCGACAGTATCTACAGTGTGCTCGTGCTCTGAGGAATTGTTCGAGATGATTTTACCGGGTACCGTTAGCTACCGGTGGCCGGGGGTCTAACTTTACACTTTAAAAGAAGTTGCATACTGTGGTGTTCGAAAGGAAATTATTTATATAACTTAATTCCGCAATTATTTTCCCAAATTCTTACAGTCTAGGGTTTTTCATAAATGGTAATAGCTGCTTCTTATGTATCTTTTACGGCCGTTGCAAATCTCTATAAGTTAACGTAAACCATAAAGCGCACTGTACCCTTGTTTGCCACTTTAGTGGGATGACATAAAAAAATATTAGATCTTTGTGGCTTGCGGCGCATGAGTCCGCATGACACATTCTCAAGAATCGGTTCGAAAATGTTTATTTTCTTTTAGAATAACAATTTATTTGTAGATGCAAATGCTATTTTCACTGGTAAGAGTCATTTTGTTTAAATAATGGCCGTGTGATATGTCGTTATCCATTAGGACCATATACCAACAAATTAGTTACAGAGTTCCTAAACTTCCAGGCTAATGGGAAGTTAATGGATTTTGTCTTGGAGCTCGCAACGAATTTATCCACAAGTAAATTGGCGAAGTTGGAGATAAAATAAATCGCTATCCCTCCCTGACAAACCTCACGCCTAAAGTACAAAAATAGGTTTTAGTTTAAATAGTTTTCGGATCAGAAGGTTTGCGACTTTCATTTAACGAAAGAGGTTAATAGGACTTTCACTATTATAGGTCATACTAAACAAAGTCGATTCCTTAGTAACAGTGACATCACAGCGCTTCTTTTTGGTTCAAATACCCCAGTAATCCTTTTTATCCTGGAAATACTTCTTAAGTCAACCGGCTCTTATGCGACTAGGTTTACCATTGTTCCCTATTATACCTACTTATAGAACTTTATTTAGCCACTGTAAGAAATATGCAAACGACTCTAACTTAGAAGAGAATTTAAGATTTACGCTTGGTATTATAATAGGGCTATGGGCTTTGCAAAACGTTGATATGTACATAATATGTACAAGTATGTATCTAATCCTGTTAAGGTCTAATAGTAAACGATAGTACTTAAATAGCAAATGTATTCCCGCACCGGTACCGCTTACCACTAGATTTAAACCCAAGAGAAGAGTATTTACTTGTATTTATAGTTGCGATGTATGTGATAGAAGAGAAGATTATTCGCTGTCTTAGAATGGCTAAACACATAAGTATTTACCTCTTATGTTCCATTGAAAAAACTTGCGTAACAGAACGAAATACCTACGTAGAACATAACGTAACAAGTTGTCCGAATAGTATTGTGGTTGGATCTTCAACACACTAATGATGATCAATTTATTTTGACATTTATATAAAAATTTTGATCCGTAACATAATATATATATAGGTAGCACCACTCACCTCCGACATTTCAAAGTAGCTCGTCTTTGCGGCACAGGTGAACTCTGAACGCTGTCCGGAAAAACCAAATTGTGTTTTAGAGCTAAAAACTCAGGAGTACTCATCCAATTCGGGTTGCCTTCGTCACATGAACTCATTGACAGTGACCTTATAAATCTGTCTCCGGATATCGAATCAGGGGTCAAGTCAACGTTCTCTATATTTGGATTAGCGATTGTAATGTTGACCGATGTCATCGATTGGGAGCGTACATGTTTATCATATGTAAATATTTCATCTTTAGACTCGTCCTTCTCGAAGCTACTCAAAACATTATCTTTTACAGAGTCTATAGACTTCACAGTAGGCTTAGAACTTGTTGATAATTCTTCTTGCGTTGTATCATTATGGGTATATCTTGTATCAGACGATTTAATGCTTTGTTTATCAGAGTTAGAGTTCAAGCTTGTTGTTTCCGAAGAATCTGAAAATGCTTGTTCGTTGTTAGCGTCCACTTTGCCAGTATTTGTACTACTACGTGATTTTTTAATTTCCTTTAGATTTTGGGGCTTCCCAGTACAAACTAGTTCTTCGCTTGGACTTGTTTCTACCGCTGATGGACACTTCCGGAGTGTTGAATTAGGGATCCAGTTGAGGAAAAGTGTTGGTCGTTTTGCATTATTATGCTGATCAGTGAACACCTTAGTAGTGACTGTCAAGTATCCTGGATGGTGCACAATATCTAATTCATGCCTGGCCACTGTCGGAGGATGCACACACACATTGTTCTTGCAAAATAATATTTCGTTGTCGACGTAATCAAGGGGATCCGCGTTGTCGTCAAACTCCAAGCCCAGGAAATAGCTAGAAGCACGTTTTAAAAGCTCTGGCAGCGGCATTTCGGTGCGTTCACATTTCCTTTAAGAAATCGCGATTTATTTGTACTGTGACGCGTTATCACTTGGGACAACCTCATTCAAGCGGAGCTGTGTGTGTACTACGCGCATGTAAACACCTACACAGCTATGTTGATAACATTGTATTGATCGGACAGCGAGAATAGAACCGGCTCTCGGGCCAACGTCACAGCTGTGCGACTCTATAAATCGAACGGATAACACGTCGGGTCTTGTTGCTTACTGGAGATCTGTTTAATTATATTTACTTAATGGTAACAAAAGTAGAATAATTTTGTGTAATAGTTGAGTTTAAGCTTTATTAAGTTGACATACTATCATTTACTTACTTAGTGTAAATTTAATCCATATAGCTGCATAGGTATACAGTAAATTAATTTGCATAATTTCCCTAATCATCTTTTAGGTGACAGTTATATCTACGTAGAATTTATAAGAACACGGTCCTTATGTAATTTTTTACTTGATTTCTAAATTGACTGACAAATACAAAGCGTATAGCGTATACAAACACTACGTGACTAATATGTTTTATAGTAGATAGATGCCGGCAAAGAGTATACAAACACTTGATGCCGGCTAGAACGAATTTTATAGAAAATAGTTGAAACCTCATTTTATTACTGTTTTATGATTTTAATGCAACCGAAAGTAGGAGAAGAAAACACACGCATAAATTATCGCACACCCAGATCTAAAGGGAGCTAACTCAAAAATTTCATTTTTCGAGTTATGCACACCATCGAATTCCTTATCTGATTAGGTACCTACCGACCAATAAAACAGCTTTAAAAATATTACCACCAAATTTCCCAAGACCGGCTCAACTTAAAATAATAAAACAAATATACATACATTGTTAAGTAATAGGCAAATAACTACAAAAATTCAATTTTCAGCCCCAAAACATGATTAAAACACAAGATACCTACAATATCATTCTTATAGCTGCATTTATAAAGCATAAATTTATATAGAGAACTCCTGCAGTGCAGAGGGACAGTATAGTTTTTCGCCTTTTCTGGAAAGAAGTGCTTTTTTGTGTTAATACCTGTTTAAATTTAAGTGTGGGATATGAGTTCCAACCTATGTAAAATATTTTGAAATGCTTGAATAATGACTAGATTCAAAATAGTGGTTACATGAGGAAAATATTTCATTTTAATTTTATAATCTGTTCAGCTGTTTCAAATTCAGTGGTTAATAACGTTGTTCAATCGGTTCTTTTAATAGTTCATTAGTTCAATTTAAATGACTGATTATGTTGTATATGGAGTATGTAAGATATTGTTGTATTTTAACTATTCTATTTATTATTGTTATTATTATATTTTATAAATTAAATTTTGTTTTGAAGTAAAATTACATAACATGTCTGGTAAATCTGCCATGAGGGTTGGTAACGTGAAACGGAATGAACTTTATTTTCCAAATAATCCGCAAGATGGAGTTTCCATAGCATAATTAATTGACGCATGCGCCACACATTGCAATCAGCTGTCAGAAAGAACATAATCACGTAAAAAACAAAATTATTTGTGTCTTTAGATAATTCCCGTCAATATGGCGGGGCAAAATCCAGGTTCGCCGACTGACTTTCAATATTTTTACGAGGATGAAGTGTATAAAATCAACAATCGCGGTCAAGTGGTCTTCGGTCTGGTACTCGAGAATTATGAAGCCAACTCCAGCGATCAAGAGAGCGACATTGAAACACCTATACAAAAAGGAGAAATTCGTGTTGTCTGGCATCCTTCCGGCACGGAGCGGGTCATATCCGAGAAGTCGGTAAGCGAGGAATATCACAAAAAATTCGAGAGGCGTTCCCTACTTGGAAACCGTTGTAGTTAGTAAAAAATTAATCGTACCGTTACTTACGAGTCAAACAACCCTTATGCCTGAAGCGAATGCCACTTTTCCTGAATAATTCATGATACGCCCTTGAATCTGCGTATGAGGCTAACTGTGGAGATTAATTTTAAATAACTACCCTCAAGTTAATACATTCGGAATAAATTAGGCTGCCAAATAATTGCTTACATAGCTTACTGGCAGAGATGTTTATATGACTAATCACAAATTTAAAATTAAATTGTTTGGGAATAGACATACTCACTAAAACATGTCCCTGAAAGGAATTTGCAGTTCAATAAACTGAAAAAGTCATTATTTACTAACGTACATACCTGGGATAAACCTGACTGTTTATTCAAACAAGCATATTGTCGATATTAGGATATGTGTAGGTTACTAGTGCATACAAACATTTACATTTGAAATCTTCTAGGCTTTATAAGGAGGCACCATACTTTCAGTAGAAAATAAAATTGTGGTTTCTGGTGCTGCTAGTGAAATAGTCTATCTTTCTACAACTTCAGCATTATGCAAGTGATATCTGTGGTTTTGCAAAGGTATAGGTTATATTAACTAATCTAAGTATAATTCCTTAACATCTTGCTATAGTAGGTCTTTATGTATATGTAAAGTTTACCATCATAACAGTTAGAAATACTTGTTTTTTCACAGGTTGGCCTAGCAGACCGCTCGTTGATGCCTGGAGATGTTGTTCGCCGTCTAATAGCAGGCAAAGATACCCAAAGAGGTTACTGCAGGGATATAATAATGACTGCTGCGCTGCAAATAGTTGGCACTAAACATGTTATACCAAGTGTAGCTAGTGAGAGACTGCAGCCATTGGAAGAATTCACTCCAGATTTGGCAGTCTGCCTTGATTCCTGGGTTGGAACTTCTAAGGTTAGTCTACTATTAATATAAATTACTAGCTCACCTGCACAACTTTGTCTGCGTTACATTAAAGACAGAGAGAGATAACGTTTTCCCTGTTTTGCAACATTTTTCATTGATGCTCGGCTCCTATTGGTCGTAGAGTGATGTTATATAGCCTATAGCCTTCCTCGATAAATGGGCTATCCAACACTAAAAGAATTTTCAAAATCGGATTAGTAGTATTGGAGATTACCCCGAACGTCCAAACTCATAAAATTCACCTGTTTATAATATTAGTATAGATACATACGGTCACGCCTGTATCCCCGGTTGAGTAGGCAGACGCGGATAAAACACCCACATTTTACCACCCATCATTTGTTCCCACTCTTGTTAATAATGTGGGTAAGGAAATAATATCAAGAAACGGTGAGCCTACTCTGAGAGCTAAATCCATCTGTGTTAGAAGCTGGTGATGACAGTATTATGTAGGTACAGTTATAAATTGTTTTATTGTTTAATAATAACGTCCCACATCTCACACACGGCCTATGGTAAACATACTACAGATAAACATACTTTTATATTTCTAAATACATACATATCTTTATATTTATAAAAATGAATCCCTATTTCCCTTGGTGACGGCATCATGCGTGAACGGCTGGACCTATTTCGCTAATTCTTTTTTTTTTGTGTTTGTTATTGTCAGAAGAAGGATCTTATGAAAGAAAAATTAAGGAAGTTGCATGGAAAATTAGAAAATTTAAGTAGTCATCAAATCAAAGTTTTTTTTATTAATTATACCAATTCGAATTCAATATTCATAGTTAATACAGGACAATGTCTGTCGGGTCAGCTGGTCATAGATAAATTACACCCAGACACAGAACAAATGATCATGCTCATCATACAATTACTTGTCCTGGGTGGTTACCGAACCCACAACCTTTAGCTCAGTAGTCAGGGTCACTAACCACTAAACCAACAGACCAATCAACAGTTATACGTATAAGTTTACGACAGTTGATTGCCACCCTGTTTGGCAAAAAAAGGCTTTGCCGTAGTAGTAAGTTGCGGTAATAAGGGAGAATCTTCTATACATACGTAAAGAAAATTCTTTGTACTCCTTTTTAAATAAATAATAATATCAAATTTTTAATACTTAAAGTTTATATTTAGCAGAAGTGCAGAAAGCTACAGTTTTTATTCTAAATCCTACTAATATTATAAACGTGAAAGTTTGTGAGGATTTATGGATGTTTGTTACTCTTTTCACGCAAAAACTACTGAATCAATTGTGTAGAAACTTGTTATGTAGATACTGGAGACCTGGATTAACACATAGGCTACTTTTAATCCCGATATTCCCAAGGGAAATCGCGGGGCGCAGCTAGTGTGAAATGAATTGAAAAATTATGTGAAAACGGCTACAAAAAACTACAGTACCCCCCGTATAAATGCTGACCTGTCATGGTACGGTATGTCTATACAATGACAGTTAACATTCAAAACTTAATGACTTTGGTCGACATTCGACCACCAACCGACCTCTTGTTTCAATAAATATCTATTTTGAGAGATATTTATTGACAAAATAAACAGTGTTTATTTAGCGCGATTATTATTTCTTTTTCTAACGATTCCTCTAACGATTTTCGTAATGTATTTATTCAATAGCACGTTTCTTTTAGAAAATTAACTTAAGTAAATACTAGTAATACTTATATACCGAGTATACCTGTTTAATACTAAATAATTAATTAGAATAGCTTCTACTTTCACTTAGTGCTCCAAAACATTATTTTTATAATTTGTGGGTAACGGAGGATGCGAATTGCATGCTTATATTTGAAAGTAAGACTAGTTTAGAAGATATTAAATGGAACTGTTTGTTAATCTCGATATAAATAAATAAACACCACACGAAATGCAGCTAATTACCTACTTACTACATTTTTTAAATATTCTATTCATGACAAATATATATATATTCGAATGATTCACACTGTTTCTGAATTATAATGCTGAAGATTTCTTATTCACACATAATGCTTGTACTGAATGTGCGCTTACGTAACCGTATTTTTTCGTGCGTTGTATTACGTAACGATTTATTATATTGATTTACTAAGCTTTAATGTTTGAAGATCAAAAATATAACAACTTTACCCTTAAATATATAATACTAGCAACCCGCCCCGGTTTCGCACGGGTACAAATTGTACACCTAAACCTTCCTCATGAATCACTCTGTCTGTCTATTAGTGAAAACCGTATGAAAATCCGTTCAGTAGTTTTTCAGTTTATCGCGAACAGACAGACAGACACGCGGCGGGGGACTTTCTTTTATAATATGTAGTGATGTAATGATAAACAATATTGTAGAGCTCTTAGATGATCTAGATTGTTTGTCAAGCAGAATGTTGGGTGAAAGTGTTGATGGTTTATTTTTTAGTCAAAATCAGTTGTAGTCAACATTCGTTACGTATACGTTTCGACGTTATAACTCAAATGCATAATTTATTATTCCTCCTTCAACTGCTGCATTATTGTTTCTTCCATTCTCGAAAGGTACCTTTCGAGAATCGAATTCTAAATTCTAAGTGTGAATTGGCTATCTCTGGCTCTGGCTATGTGAAGCAGACTGCATATATCAATAGATTGTCACGTTACAGTATCGTACACGCGTTACAACTTATTATAATTTCAACAATAGTAATAATTATATTTCTCTCGCAATTAATTTGAAGATTACCTCTAAATAACTAAAGTTTCTTTTACCGTTTGCGCTTTAGATTTGAGCGCAGCAACCTCTGAATTCCAAGTCCAATGCCTTAGCCATAACATTACTGCCTTTTCCGCAGTTCCCACTTACGGGGTCCGTTGCTGTAGAGGAAGCCAGGCTTGACGGTGGGCCGGTCTAATTCACCGTCAACTTCGATTACAATCACTCAGAAAGAATTAAACTAGTATGATTATGATTACTAAAAGACTTACTCAGAACAGTTATATGCGTATAAACGGTTAATCCAATTATGAAAACGAGAAATGCGCTGTGTCCAGCCCCCTACTTCTACTATAGTTAGGATAGTGACAAAAGTTCTCGATTATGAATCAAATCAAATACTTTATTTGCATAACACAGGTACAAAAAGGTGTTAAACGATAATAATAAATTTATGAGTGCTGGGTTTTAACCTAAATTAGGTGTGCAAATATTCTAAGTACTAATAAATATCATTAAAAATATCAACAATAATTTAAAAAATTAAGAGAAGGATTGATTGTAGAAATATTTTACAAGCAGCACATTTTAAGAACTAATAAATTAGTATTATTTTTCATTATCATATGTATGTTTTTTTTTTAGGCTGTCCATAGCAAACTTCGTCTGGTATCTGGTGATGGATCACGTCTCGAATACCCAGATCTCGACACCTGTCCCCTCGAAGACTACTCCATGCGTCGTCGACGTTCCACACCGTATTCTTCCTCCGAATTCTACCCTGGGCAAGTCGTTTACGGTCCCCTGGGGTCTCTGGATAACGCCAACTGGTTGCAAATCACCAAGGAAATGAAGGCTGCTAGAAAACATAAAATGCATGATCACAAGGTTGGTGAACATAAATATTCTAGGCATGATACTGACTAAAGTAAGACAAGAAAGTTAAACTGATACTGACTTAAGTAAGACAAGAAAGGTATTCTGAAACAAAACTTAAGTTATACCTCCCTTTCTTTACTGTTTGCTTATAAGCAGTTGGACACAGGCCCCCTCTCGGTGCGAGAGAGGTTAAGGAATAGTCTACCAATTTGGCCTAGTGCTGGCACTTCTTCACGAGCTTTGAAGAATATTATGGACAACTATGAGGCCTCTGCAAGTTTCCACACTACAAATTTGTCTCCCTCCCTATAATAACCGTTTTTAAGTTTCTAGTAATAAAATTTCGGAGAAGTGCAAATCTCGCACCGCGACCGTAAATTTATTTTATAAAAACTGTATTGAATAGCGAATATGTTTATCTTTGACGTATATAAATAATCAAGTTCTATATTGAAACGATTCACATAGGTTTGTGTGTTAAATTACTTCGAAGCTGTGTATACTGGCTTAGGTTTTGACATGTCGAAAGAACGAAGGAATAAAATCACTATACAAAGATATATTTAAGTGAGTGCCGCTTCAGGCCCCACGTAGTCACACAAATGAAATGATCCATAGACTTCCATTTCGTTGTAATATATTAATAAAATTGCATCACGATAAGGCGTAAATAACTCACTTGCATTCGACGGCAATTAGATTTTTCGTCTGAAAACATACTTCGTTTCATATTAAAAGGGCTTGACTTATTCTTAACAATCCTAACATTAATAAGAAATAGCCAACATCTCTGTTGGTACCGAACTTATTAATTTGCTGCTTAGTTTAACGGCTGAATAAATTTAAAAAAAATCGCAGACTATGTGCTTCATTATGTATAGGTTAAACAGAATTACTGTGGTTTTATTAACTTTATGACCATTATTAACGTATCAGGAATAGGTAATAATGATGTTTTAAACATTTGCAAAAGCAGGGGTTTCACTTACAGGACGCTGCAAGTCCTTATATCATATCAGTATTTACATATAAAGGAAACTAGTGTCATAGTGACAAGCACACAAACGGTTTAATGGCAAAGCCTGAGCCACTTTTAAAATTACATTAATTTCTTCGATCACTTACTCTGTTGGGTACTTTAGGCATTAAAAAGTCTTATCATAAACAAAATAATGATGATATTTATTTCAGTTCACTGTGGAAGCAGTGGTGACAGAAAGTGTAAGTGTTCACTGGCAGTGCAGAGCGCTGTGCACCCACCCCACGGATGCCACAGCACCGCAGCAACCTAAGTTCCTCGTTGAAGGTACAGTTTTCTCTTAATGATCTTAGAATTATCTTACTTATGCATGTTAATAATGAATAATGTATCTTAATAGTAGCATTAAGTATTTTTATACATTAAAG
This sequence comes from Euplagia quadripunctaria, assembly GCA_963859945.1. Taxonomy (NCBI): domain Eukaryota; kingdom Metazoa; phylum Arthropoda; class Insecta; order Lepidoptera; family Erebidae; genus Euplagia; species Euplagia quadripunctaria. The sequence continues at coordinate 6,067,985 of OY982568.1, forward strand.
TGTAAAGGAAGCATGTCTTAGGCCTCCCAATGGTAAGAGTTTACTGTTACCTGTAAACATCAGTGGTGACACTCGCACAATCCCAACACTAGCCTTCTCCCCGTTGATCTTGGACAATCCTATGCACCAGCAAAATGACAACACTATTAATAGTGACGTTCTCCCCTAGCGAATCTCTATCCCACAACGCTCTGGCGACTCTACACATAACATGAAGGTTTTATTTCAATTATTTGTAAACAATTTTATTTAAGCCTTCCTGCATTTTACATTGCACTAGGCAGACTTAATGCTACATGACATTATCTACCAGTCAACCTTTGGGTGATTCAGTGATGGACATGGCAGGTGTATGAGAACGAAATTTCTTTACGATAGTTATATTTGTACACATAAAAATACAATTTATTATACAAATACACAAATAAACCCACACATGCAGACATATGTATACAAATAAAATATAATAGATACCAAATATACTTATGGTTGCGAGGCCATGAGGATATTTGTACCAACTGTTGCCTGTAAAATTCACGAACTTTATCTTTAAACGTGTCACGGTTGGTGGACATCCTAGTCTCCTTTTAGATATTTGAATGTAGGTTAAGAGTACATAAAACATTAGCACATATATATATAGCACAATAATAACCTGTAGGGATGTGCTACACGCTTGGAAATATGAAATGCCAGTCTGAGATAAATCAATAAAATTTTAAATCATCTACAGATGAATAGCAAATATATTTGGAAAATAAATAGATTTAATGTCAACAGGTAGAGTCTTGTAATTTTCCTACCTGAAACAACAGCCATATTTAATCTCGGACACATAGAGACAAAAGTTAAAATCTTGAGGTTCCTAAAGTGATACTTTTACGATTCCCATAGGGGCATACTTTGATTATATACTTGTCTAGATTACATACATATTCGGCCGTAGAGAACGGCGCTAATGAATTCGACTAAATTCCGTAGACTCGCGTGTGATAGACGTCATTGTCATTTGAACATCTAAGCGGCGACGTGCTTGCGAAAAACAATCATGCCGGTTTGTGCTATTAAATGGTGTCGAAACTATGCTAGAAAACCTTATAAAAACACTAAGATTACTTTTCATCGGTTTTGTTTTAATTTACACTATTTTCTGAGAAAATACGATACTTTATTTCAAAATTTGTAGCTAAGACAGATTAGCCGGTGTTGTCAGTTTATTACGGGGTAATTTTACAAAAACTATGGGTAATCATAAAACGATGACGCTATTCCTGTTTTATATTATTAAAAAAGTCTATCGCTGAAGAGAATGACATCTAATGATAAAGGTAATTTTGACTCAAAGTATTTTAATTATTCATGCTAGATGATACGTCTGTATCATCTTAACATCAATAGTTAAAATACTTTAAACAATAATAATAATAGTCTTATAATTATTATTCTTTTATTAAAAAATACATCTCATCAATTGAAATTAATCAGCAAAAACGGAGAAAATGTATCTCTCTCTTTCTCTCTCTCTTACGTGACGCATATTATCTGTTCAGGTGAAGACCTAAAGAACCTGAAGTTGCTGAATGTGTTCGAACCGTGCACGCTGCAGGTTGGTGACAGAAACTTCCTCACCATTGGTCCTGAAGACTCCTTCGTCAGTAAGAAACAATGGAGAAAACAACAAAGTTAGTACCGACTCCTTTAGTAGATATAAAACTACAGTTAAGTAATATATTAATCGAGAATAATATATATAATGAGATACTAAAGCATTATCTTCATTGCGATTTTAGGTAAACACTACAGAAACCTTCGCAAACAGACCCGGCCACTAAAGAAACCTTCCAAGTCCGAAACTAACTCTACAGATCACGTTCCATCAAGACCTAAAAAACGCGCGTCCTCACATCGGAAGCTCAAATCTATCGATGTAAGTGTATATTAATTGGCGATATTAATAATAAATCTAAAATCTATACATATATTAATGTAAGGGGTTGTTCCGTTTCGTTGTCCATGGACATATCATACTAATGACCGTTCCGACATAATTATATTATAGATATATGTATATATCATACATTTCTTTTTATGGTATAGAGGGCAAACGAGCAGACGGGTCACCTGATGGTAAGTGACTACCGCCGCCCAACTCAAGAGTCACAAGTGCGTTGCCGGCCTTTAAGGTGGGATTAGGGGAAGGGGGGGGGGGAAGGGGAGAGGGAAAGTTTAAGGCCTCCGGTAACCTCACTCACTCGGCGAAAAGCAGTACAATCATTGTTTCACTACCCGTTTTCTGTGAGGCCGTGGTATTACTCTGATCGAACCGATTTTTTTATATTTTTATTTTTATATTTTACAACTATAGTCACAAGTGCGTTGCCGGCCTTTAAGGTGGGAGTAGTGGGAGAGAAGTAGGGAGGGAAGGGTTAGGGCCTCCGGTAACCTCACTTACAAAAGCGCCAATGTGTATAAAACATTTTAAATTATATCCTATATATATTCCATAGATGTCAGATTACATTTTTAATATTGAATGGTTAGTCTTATCGCTTCATGGTGTTATTTTCTGTTACACTATTCCAGAAATATGTGTTAAAGTAACATAATTATGTTATTTATGCAGAATGACATGGAAATAGACGAGAGAACCGATGATAATCTAGAACGTTTAGTAGATGAAGCTCTGAAGCGGGATGCAGTGAAGTGCCCCAGTATTAAAATCGAACCAATAGGTGACGCAACTACGTTACCTATGCCAAGCAGCCAGGACGACACAGCCACTGAAGAGAAAAATGATTCTGGAATCAGGTGAGATGTGTTTAACACACATAAACAAAAACTTCAGCTTTACAATCTTACTATGATCATCACTACTGTCTGTCTGTTCGCAATAAACTGAAAAACTACTGAACGGATTTTCAAGCGGTTTTTACCAATGAACAGATTGATTCATGAGGAAGGTTTAGGTGTATAATTTCTTAACGTTTTATGTTAATTGATTGAAATATGATGATGATTGTTGAACATATCTCTACTACCCGTGCGAAGCCGGGGTGGGTTATTAGTAATATTATAAATGCGAATGTGAGTTTGTTTGTGACACTCACATGCTGATCATCACGAATTTTTGCATACATATTGTTATGGGTATAGGGGGTAAAGGACATAAGGGGGTTCATACAGAAAAAAACCCATCCAGTAATGTTCCAGAGGAATAGTGAATTAATTGACACAAGCTAATCCTACTTATATTATAAACGTGAAAGTTTGTGAGGATGTATGGATGCTCGTTGCTCTTTCACGCAATTACTGAACCGATTGCGATGAAACTTGGTGTGTAGTATGTAGATAGCTTTACACCTGGATTAACACATAGGCGCTTTTTATCCCGATATTCCCACTCATTGGCATTGGGACTTACGCGGGTGTAACTGCGGGGCGCAGCTAGTTATACTATAAAGTTACAATATTTTTTTCAAACAAACAATGGAATCCTGTTTACATCACAAACACAGCAAAATGAGAATCGTTTTTTTATGGTATAGGGGCAAACGAGCAGACGGGTCACCTGATGGTAAATGACTACCGCCGCCCAGGGGCACCTGTAACTCGAGAGTCACAAGTGCGTTGTCGACCTTTAAGGTGGGAGTAGGGGAGTAGTGGGAGAGGGGGGAGGGGGGGGTTAGGGCCTCCGGTAACCTCACTTACTCGGCGAAAAGCAATGCAAACATTGCTATTGCTTCACTGCCCGTTTTCTGTGAGGCCGTGGTATCACTCC
>OY982568.1:7389926-7472065 GCA_963859945.1 Euplagia quadripunctaria
CTCGTAACTGGTGACCGTGTAGGTTAGCACATTACGAAGTTAAGTAATACTAGCCAGGTCAGTCTAGAATATCAAAGTTCTGCCGTGTCATAGTTACACTGTAAGCCGACCTCAACTTACTTGGGAAAAGGCGCGGAGGATGAGGATGGTGACTTAATGTATATGGTACTTTAAATCTTATTTAAACGAAAACGCATGGCATAATTGAACTTCTAATAATGTTCCAAAATTTACTGACAATTTTGCCCAAAGTTGCCAAATGGTAAAGGTTCTGATACTACCAAATATACTGCATGTTTGTGTTTGTGAACACACCCACCCACACAAGACCAAGTTATGACCTTAAGTATCGACCGACAATAACAATTTAAAAATCCCATCTTCCTTTATTTTTCATTTAAAAATGATTTTAAAATTTAATAATAATAATAACTTCACACATCTCACACACCTGCTGATAAACATGCTTATATATTTCTAAATACATACATCCTACTAATATTATAAACGTGAAAGTTTGTGAGTATGAATGGATGGATGGATGTTTGTTGTTGTTGTTGCAAAAACTACTGAACCGATTGCGATGAAACTTGGTATGTAGATAGCTGGAGACCTGGATTAACAAATAGGCTACTTTTTATGGAGTACGTTTTAAGTACTTAAGTTCGCCCACTAATGCGGTTTATCAGTGTTAGATATTTGTGAACAGCGCAATTTGTTGACTGTCATGATGTACAATTACAAGGAAAATTCGAAACTCTTTACGTAGGTGATAGAGGAAAAATGACTAGTGACATGTCCTTGCATTATTTGTCATTAAAGTCTTGTCAATTTTGTTGTATTAAATTTTTTTGTGACAAAAATGAATTCTGCTGGGTCAAGTAATCCGCCTCACGGAACAAGGGCATGCTTCTCCGCGCTGGACACCGTTACCTTTTGTCAAAGCGTAATTTAAACGGTTCGAGTATATGGCGATGTACAAATCGCACATGTACAGGTAGTTTAACTTTAGGATGTGATAAAATAAGCATAAATCGCGAGAAGAAACATATTTGCATTCCCCGGTTTGAAGAAAACGAAGTTGAAAAAACCATTGATAAAATTAAAAATAGAGTATCATATGACTTCGGTGGTTTGAAGAAAATTTATGACGAAGAAACATTGTACTTAAAAAGTCAAGAAGGTTTTGAAGAATTTCTGCCTAGTTTTAATAATAAAAAAGATGCTTTACGTCGAGCAAGGAATTTCTTCTACGTAGTCTTGAACGTAGTTAAAACGACATTCAACAGTTTAAAAGATGTTGAACTACCGGAACTTCTTACTAAGTTACTAAGGACTTTTTGCTTATTGACGACTCTGAAGACGATGATAGGATTTTTGTTTCTATGTTAAGAGAGTGGGAAGCAGAGTTACCAAATATAAGCACATTTTATAGCGCGATGGAACATTTAAATCTGTGCCGAATCCGTTTGTGCAGCTCTATTCAATTCATGGAGATTTTAAAAGTACAAATACATCGACAAATATTTTAACAATATTTTTTGCACTTCTTTCGAACAAGACACAGCGAACATATTCAAGACTCTTACACAGATACTCTACACTAATAAAAGCTAATATACCCCAATTTCAACCGGCGATAGTCAAAATTGACTTTGAAATCGCTGCCATCATTGATGGCAGCGACACCATTCGTGATGTGTTCCCGACAGTCACAATAACAGGCTGTTTTTTTCATTTTAGTCAAGCACTTTAGAAAAAAGTGCGCCTCTTAAAAATTAGTGAAACGAGAGATACTGCTAGACATATTTCGAAGTGTGTTGCACTCGCACATCTTCCTGTTAATATTATTCCCGAGGCATGGAATCATATTCAAAAATATTCCCCTAGCGGAATTGAAAGTTTCAATCAATATTTCGAAGCCCAATGAATAACTTCTAAAAATATTACCGTAATAAGTTGTTACGGAGAGCGAAATCGCACAATTAATAGTTTGGAAGGATGGCACTTTAAAGTAAACAATAAATGCCACAGAAAGAGAACCACTCTTATTGGGTTCATTGATGTTCTTCGTAGTGAGGCTACCAATAATATTTTCAAGTTAAATAGAGCCGGGATATATAAGGAAATAAAAATCGTAGAAAATGCGCAGACGAAAAAGATCAACGAATAAGAAATATAGTTGAAGACTTCCTGCAGTATAAGATCACACTTGAGTTTGATAATAAGATAACTAATAAAATAATATTTTCATTTTTGTTGTTAATTGTACGTACTTTTCTATTAAACGCAATTGTATACGAATTGCGCCGTTCACAAATATCTAACATTGGTAAAACGCATTAGTGGGCGAATTTAAGTTGGCGAATCGCGCCTGTTTGCAAAACAAAGAAGTAGGCAGACCACTCGTACTCCGTCAGGGTCACTAACCACTAGAACAACACAACAGTAAAGATGAAAATATGTGAACTAGTATTGAAATAATAGTTGTGGAGTAAATAACCTAGGGGTCCTCTGCGTGACGACAGGGTGAGGCGTAATGTTGAACTGAAGCTCCAGAGTCCGCGCCTGACGCGTCGCGCCTCGAGGCATTCCGCGCCCGTGCACGGTCGCCTTGTGAGCTGCAACATAATATACAATGCGTTTCAAATAAAAATAAGAACATCAATGACCTTGATCTGTTAACTGTCACTTGGAAAGTACGGTTTACCCATAAAATTAATTTGCGTAACTTTAACATTTTCTTTACTTTGCTTTTTTACCGGTAATACTACCGAATCTATTAATTTCATAATTTAAAAATAACGAGATCGCATATTGTGGGATAATTGAGCATAATTTATAAAGGTTTGCATGTTTTCATTTATTTCATTGACTAGTCGTTGTACACTTTCCGAACATGACAGGTCAACATTTATACTCGACACCTTTTGCAGTCACCTGGCTTTTTGCAGGTTTTTTTACATAATTTCAATTTAAAAAAGAATATGATCCAATTTTTCATGTTTTTCTGAAAAATAAATTTATTATTTCAAAAATATTTGTTTTGCTCATCCTACCTAACTGGTTTGAATTGACAGCTATGACATCACAATATGGCGCAAAGTCATTCCTATTCTTATTTGAATCCCATAGTACACAACTTGGCTTTAATTGCATTTTATAAAAAGTGGACAGTTTCACCTGCGGTGCTGTTGCTCCCAAGGATCGAGGCGTGATGTTACATAGTCTATAACATTACTCAATGAATACTCTATCGAATACAAAATAATTATTCAAATATAACCGACAGTTACAAAGATTAGCCCAAATTTATTTATTAAACAATGTATAGATTGAACTAAAATTCCAGTGTACGCGATTTGAGACCGATCTTCAACTAGTGTGATTTACGATTAGTACTGTTTGACCGTTCTATAGAGCGGCGCTGTATAGAGTCGACCACATTAATCGTATACTCACTCAACTGATATTTAGATTTTATAATTATTTACATCACAAAGGTACAATATACCAAGCTACAGTTATAGTACTCTCATGTCTATTATAGTGAAAGTAAGTTGTGACGTCGCCAAATAATCGTAAGTATTTTATATTTAAGATGTCAGTCCTCTACTCTCCTAAATGATCAAACTTTTTTTACTGTTTTCAAGTTTATATGAATGTTTTTCGCTTGCAAAGCTTAAATAATGACCGAGAGATTGATTACTTGACTAACCTTTGAGATCAATTTCGCTCCTAAACACAGCTGTCAAGTGTTGTCCAGCACACTCTCCTTCTTCGCACAAGTAGTGGTCTGTCCTGAAGTGATGAGCAAGCGCGGAGTGTGATGCATAGTAGAGATTGCGTCCGTCGGCATCACAAAGATGACAGTACAAGTGCTCTTTGCGTAAATGTCGGTATAGCTCATCAGCATCCATAAAACGCTCTTCACAGAACTCACATAGTGGATGTCCTCTGTAGGTAGTAAAAAGAAACAAGTTTATGTTTAAAAAACACTTCAAAGGAATGGTAACACATGAGTAAAGCTCATTATTAATCCTACACTCGGAGGGAGGTGAAGGAGGTTGCGCAATAAGAGCCTTTTTCACTAGACATCGGATTATATGCGTTTACATGTTTGCATATGCGTAAAACGCTATTTTTACAGCGTTTTTGCATATTTTGGGACATCTTTATTAATAGTGCTTGTTTCAGTAGTTAAATGTATGAGTGTAAATATTATTGCACAGAATAACACCCTTCCGGGTTCACTATCGGAAAAGGGCAGTGGCAAATTAAATGCAATTCTATCTAAAAACCCGAGTCTTGAAGAAATAAAGAAAGTTAACACATTTATCAACGGTACCGGCCAAGCTCTGCCTGGAGAGGTTTCTGCAGAAATTATGCCAAATTTCAAGATCTGTCCGGTAACTTAGTTGATGTAGAGAGGTCATTTTCAACCTACAAATTAATATTAAATGACAAACGTCACAAATTTACTTTAGAAAATTTAGAAAAATGTTTGATTGTATATTGTCACAAGAATTACAACTGATTAATAAAATTAATAACTAATAATTTATAAATATGACAAATATAAATAAATATTTTATCAATAACTATACTATTTATTAATAATAAATATTAATCATAATGTAAATATTGTGAAAATAGACGTGAATTTAAATAAGAAATAGTATTTTCATTGTGCATATTTCACCCTTTTTAGCACATATTTGCATGCATATTTTGGCATTTTGATAGCATATAATCAGATGCTCCAAAAAACGATCACTGATTCCAATCAACCGAATGTTCCGGCAATGCGCCTATGGCTGTGTATCATTAATGCGCTTATGTGTATCATTAATGTGTTTCTTCTGAGAAAGGCTGCCCGGATTCGGCACTGATATTTTATCATAAATTATTAAAATAAATAGGTACCTTTCACGAATTTTATTCTATCTACTACTTTAGTATGTAAATAAAAATGACAATTACGTTGAATTAGACTAACATGTAATAATTTTATTCTGATAATAACCTAAAATAGGCTTATTTAAATGAAAAGATTGAATATAATAATTATTAAGATATATAATAATAATAGTTAGGAATAGTTTATTTTTAGCTAAATATAACATTTAACTCAGTCGGTAAAAGTACATCACATATGTATAGGGCATTTACAGACTGGATATTCATATTCATAATAAAGATTTTATCTTTAAATATTCAGATAAGGAAAAATAATGTGCGCACATTTTTTCTTCATTCATAGTGAAATAAATACGTAATCTTAATCATGACTGAAACATAATAATTTGTGTAACATCAGAGCAATCTTAGTATGAATTACTGAGCTTGAATTCCTGTCTACAGTAAAATGTTTTTCGTATTCATTGTTAAATTACAGGGTCGGTAAAACTTTTTTCTGATAGTCATAATGATAAAATAGACCTAAAAATGTTTAGTGTTTCACAGATTAGCAACTATACTAGGTTTGGTATGTACTTAACAAAAATAGGAATCAGTAACAGAAGAAGAACTCAGCAATGACAAAGGTGAGTAACAAATACCTTCAATCATCATTTGCCTAACACAATGTGACACTTGATGATCAATAATGTTTACAGTTGAAAAGTATAATACTTACTATTAATTAAATTCCAAAGTAAAATCAGATAAAACCACTTAATTACTATGTAATACATCCCTTCTCTAGTGCCCACCAATATAACAATGAAACAAGTTCCACCAGTACTCAATCAACATTTTAGAATCACAATGTCCTTCTACTTGGGGTTTGGTATAGCATTGTGAATATTCTTTAAATAATACATTATTTGGTAGTATTGACTTTCATTATATCAACTATGAACAAACACCTTATTGAGATTTTTGTATTTAAGGATATCTCATTTTTAGGAGAAACTTAATAACACCAAACATCATATGTAGGCTGTTCAATGCCCACAAAGTAAATAAGTATTGCTGCTATTATATGTAACTACTCTTGTGTTATCTAATGTCACTCAGAGTTATCTACATTTGTCAGTCATTTGTATTGTATGTATGAATGTCTAAGAGGATGTTTACATGTGTTGTTGTGATATGACATCACCTGTGTGATGTGTCGTCGAGATCGCCTTTCCGTCGATGGTGGGCTAGCTCTTGGCGTGTATAGCACTTGCGCTCACTAGTGAAGATCTAAAAACATTAAAAAGGCATACATTCTTTTTAATCTGTTGACATCATAGTTTTAAACCAAATCCACTAATAGAAGTTTAAATCAATTTCCAGATTGGTTAGAAATTTACATTATATTTAGTATTTTGTTGTACATAGAATTAATAATATATGCATCTAAGGGTAATTATCTATTAAGGGACATCAATATAACATGTTTTGTACCTTATTTGTGTCACTTAATGTTCTGTTTTAATTGGATTTTCCTTAAGATTGAAGGCATGATCTAAAATGACTCATTTCTATTTTACTAACATTAAGTTATCCCTTTACTTTCTTAATTTATTTCAAAGTGTGGAAACCCACACAGGTCATCATCTTATTGGGATCAGAACTGAACCAACTACAACCATACTGTGTTGTGTCAAAAGTGGGTCCATTGCATGTGAAAGTCTAGTTGTACAGAATCATGGCAGACTTTGGCCACCTGTTGGACAGTAGGCGGCTACAAATTATTCGGTGGGTCTTGCACTGGTTCGGAAAGGCCAGCACTGTGTTATTTAGCGCCTGGTACATTTTCTACAGGACAGAAGAGTACTAGCCCTCTTTAGGTTCCTTTAGTGGATATCAAGCTTTCTCTTTAGCCCCTCATGTTGACAATATCTAATGTAGAGGATTTTGAATGCTTAAGGTATAGTTTACTAAAATACTATAGGTATCAATATCCTACATTTGCTCATGGTAATATCTTAAGGTGGGCTAGCAGGTAGAGAACTTAAAACTCCACTCTCCAATTATATGGCAGATCAGGTGTTTTGTTTATCTTTCAGAAAACAGTATATACCAAGTATAGTATGGTAACTCCATAGTAACCAAGGTAACAGGTAAGGTAACATATCCTATCAGATGCAGTCTGTCATTTAACTAATTTAGCATCCCGAATATCATAAATGAAACTTAACAATAATTAATAAGATACATACCTTCAAATGTTTAACACAGAGATCACAAAAGTATCTTTCATGCACTTTCCTCATGTGATCACTGAGCATGCTAAATGTACGAAATGGTGGAATTTTATCACAGATCTTACAACAGTTCTCCAGCAACCTTTCATAAGCCTGTTTGATTTCCTCACTGCAGAACCCAATCTTAAACTGTCTCTCAAAGAGTCTATCAGTGAAAGCTCTGTTACGAAGCTCTTTGTAAGGTTGGATGGAATCCATGAATACAACCTGAAATATGAAAGTATAAATAAAATTATGTAAAGATTTTTAATAATAAACTATTATTAAAAATCTTCAGGAGCCGAGGTTGCAAAGAGGGGAGGATGAGCTGAAAATGACTAGGCCCCTTTGGCTAAGAGTAGCAACAGAAAATTATATGAAAGTTCAGAATAAAAGGCTATTTTATTATTGTTATTATTATTAAAAATCTTAGAATATACAGACAAATTTGTACACAATTTATATAATTACTGTTTGTTCCCTGCAGCTTCACTTCCATTCATTTTCCCAAATTTTTACAAGATTGGTTGATGTTGACACTTACTGCTCCAGCCCTATTGTTTAGAGCCTGTCCTAAACCTATGCTTTATAGTAAAAGAATTCTATGAAAATCAGTATTAAAGGATTGTTATGTGACGTACAGATACACACAGTACAGTACAGGTACAGAAGTTCTCAGTTCCAAGAGTCCCCACTCTTGGAACTGAGAACTTAACTAGTCTAGGATATGAGGCTGTAATTTTTGACCTAATGCCAATATTTTTGTTTCTACTAATTGCTAAGGCAGAGCTAATGACCTCATGTTGCCTCATAAATAATATTGCACAATGATAATTATATTCTGTACTCAGATGGTCCAGAGTTACTTGGCTAAACATATACATAGCAGTACCTTACCCTTGAAAGGTCTTGTCGGCAAATAGGACACTCATTTTGCAGGCATAACACTCGCATTCGGGTAGAGCACTCGAAACATACGGGATGATCACATTCCCCAATAGAATAGTACAAAACGTTCTTGAAACAAACTACGCAAGTATTTTCACTAGTCTGAGAGTCGGCCATGGTTTCCAACAGGGTTCTGTAAATTACGCTCTGAATTATTAAATATACAGGTTATGTTACAATCATTGATAGATTTTCAGCAATAAATACTGTAAGTACCTACGTAAGAATATGAAAAGGAAAGACGACCGAAAATTTCGTGTTGTAAAGTGACAGCAAAAAACTGTTGTTGCCACACACATCTGATTTTATTTTTTTTCATCTCTTACATCCTATCATAGATAATCTACGTATACCAATATAGAGAATACCAGCGCGGCGTGCCATGCTATTCCCGGAATACAAAAAAAAAAACAATCAGGACCATAAATATATTTACATTTGCAGCGGTCCATTATACATTTATTTATTAATTTACATAAGGTTCTTCCACTATCTTAACAGGATTTGCCCCAATACCATAATAGACTTACAACTAATAAATTAAATAAAATGAACTGAAAACAAAGCAAACAAAAAAAACCTAAAGAAATCAAAAATTCCTAGACAAACTATAAATATTGTGACGATTGTAACACATTGACCTAGCAATACACGGCTTGCAATAATTTTGGCGCATAGAATGGCTGCCTTTAAGGTTGTACTTTTATAGAACGACTTGCATTGTCGATATCGATCGATTTAACTGAATCATTAAACAATTGAAATTTTTTTTCGTTAAATAAATGAATTTGTGCCATTTTATTAAGGTCTTTATTGTGTACTAAAATCTGACGGATGACGAACAACGAAAGCATTCCCAAAAAGGGTTGACGTCATGCAGGCGACCGGTCATAAAACTTAGCAAAATCTTTTGTAGCTTGACTTCTTCCTCTACATACTATTGGAAATAAGACATGTTTGTGCCAACCATATATTAATTACGACATACACACAAGGAGATTGTTTATTAAATAATTTTATTTACAGGCCACAACTGCCACAAGTGGCTGTCCAAACCCATACCTTTAACCTAACCTACCTATTTAAAAATCATTTGAAAGCAGCTAAGGAATAAGCTGCATCCAATGTCCTGTCAGCCTCAATACAAAAAAACTGATCAAGTGCGAGTTGGACTTGCTCATGAAGGGTTCCGCACCATCGTACAAGATTTAATACTATAACCCTTTAATTCTTAATTTATTTTTATTATTTGTTGTTATAGCGGCAACAGATATACACATTCACACTGAGATAGAGCCTGGTGACAGACGGACAGACAGACCGATGGACAGCGGAGTCTTAGTAATCGGGTTTTACCCTTTGGGTACGGAACCCTAAATAAAGATTAAATCATTTTTACTTAAGATTTGTATCTCTGACAGGTCTAGGATCTTGTAGGTACTTATTATGTTGACATCGAGTTTCATGAAACAAAAGTAAAGAAGGGCAGAAGACCCTTCTTTACTTTTGTCGGCAAATCTTCGAATGGTAACATCCATTGCGCAGATTGTCTTTTGGTTTCCGGTTCGTAACAATATATCCAGCTTCCATAACCTGTGAAGATGTCATATACAGCACTCGAGTCACCTCCGTTATACTTTTCAAGCATTGAGTGGCACCAATCCAAACGATGCCGTTTTTGATCTTCCGTCAAATTATCAGGTATCCATCTATATATATAAAGCTTTCTGACACCTAAATGTTCATGTAAAACTTTTTATACTTGACTCATACCAATGCCTAAAGCTGCCCTAATCTGTGGATATGTCACCCTTCTATCAACTTCTATCATTAGCTGCACACCATTCACGTTACCTTCAGAAGTCACTGTAGAAGGACGTCCTTCTCGAGAATCATCAATGAGTTTGCTTCGACCACGTTTAAACTCATTAAACCAGTTATAAACAGTGGCACGGGGTGGGGCTTCGTAATAAGATGCAAATCGAAGTCTATTGTAACATTGTTGTTGAGTAAGACCGTCCGACCGATGGTTAAATCCATTTTTGTACACGACAGACACTTTTTAAATTGCCGCCAATTTGTAAAAACAAATGACATGACGACACAATTAATTAAACATCTACAGATTCCCAAAGAGTTCCTAATTTAAAATTTGATCTACAAATTTTATCATTTAGACTGCATGCAGGCGCCGGCGGCATACTGAGCCGATGTGATTCTGATTTTTTTTAAAGGATTTGTCAGTTTACGCATTACTAAGGCGTTTTTTCAGTTTAGTGGTTAGATTTATATTATTAGAATCAATACAGGTAGCATTTTGTAAAAAAACAAATAATATTACGTAAGCGGTTACATTTTTTACATTCGTTAGTCTAGCACAGAAAATAAAATGAATGAAAATTGCCGATTTAGTTGTTACGTAGCGACGAGACATCTGTTTGTAAGCCAATTCAATGACAAATCTGATCAGGTAGTAAAATCGTTTTTTTTTTTTTTTAAAGATTACTAATAACGTGGGTCACATATTACTAGTAATCTCGTTAACCCCTCCATCTAAGCTTAACGCTTGTGTTAGGAGTGGGTTCACGACGGTAGTGCACTGGGTGGGATTCGAACCCGCAACCACTTGATCGCAAGTCAGACGCCTTAGCCATTACGCTACCGCCGCTTTCGTGTTAATGCCGTTTAAAGCATTTTATTCTTTTGTATCAAAACCCGTCGAAGTGCAACATTAGTTTTTGACTGAGGTTCAACCCTCAATTATTATTAAGTGACGAACAAGAATAGCTTACACATATTTCATAATTTAATTTGAATTTTTGATTTGTATCGTTTTCCATATTCGTTGTATTATATGAATTTTATATGTGATTGAAACAATATTAAATGAATCAGCGCGTTAGAGCGACTTTCTAGCGACTCGGATTTATAAGAGTTGGCAACACTGCCATCACTGTCATCTGATAACGGTTTGAAGTTGGAAGACGTTGTTTGATTTGAAATTTACTGAAAGTTCGTTTAATTTAATCAGTGTCGAATTTAAACTTTTGTGATTAAAATGTATTAGGATGAGTAATTTGTGAATAACAACATATTCTTCAAAGATGTATTTCCAAGTAGGTTTAAAAGAATGTTGAGATTTATTTATTTATTTTATGTTCTTGTACAATGTCCCTTATATTCCTAGATCGAAAATACTCCTGAGCATATTCGACGGGCTCGTCGCACTGTTCCTGCAGCCAAAGTATCGCCGATAGAAGAATGTCCTCGTCTTGTTTTGGCTCCATTTTCTCGGCCTCCCCAAGTTGTATTTGACAATGTCCTCATTGGTGCCACTTGTGAAAGAAATTTGGAAATATTCAATCCTTCGAAGATTCCCCAACAGGTATAACAATCAACCTTTGCATTCCCAATTTTCACTGACTAATAAGTTATTTGAATTTTGTCTATTTATTCTTGTATACCATAGCTTTATTATGGAATATAGGAATTTCGTGAAATGATTATTATTTCTTATGTATGAAATGTTCATTACATATTATAGTTATTATTAAAATAATGTTAGGTGTATTGACACTCCATTTATCAATAAAATTAAAGTATGAAAAGTTCTTTTAGGCAATTAAGTTATTAAAATAGAAGTATGTTAAGAAAAAGAAGGACTCACTGCCATATTTTTTTAAGGGGCTTCAGAATGTGGCTATTCAAAATGCATTAAAAACATTTATTTTTTTACTTTAACATAAAATTAACATTTATACATTTAAAACAAGTTATTATTTTACAGTATTTCTTGATAGTCATAAAGTGATCCATTATCAAATAAATTGATTTATAGCTTTTGGTTTAATATTGTATAACAACATAAAGTTATGAGGGAGGTCAAAGTAATTTCACATTGCCAACGTTTTAGCACTGGGCTGCAATATAAATGAAATTTTTAAAATGAAGGTACAGATATCTAAATAAAATTTAAAAAATATCATGTGAAATCTTTCAGATAACTCTTGGGAAGTCACTACCCCTTGGCCTAGATATCCAGCTACCTGGAGAACGGATTGTATTAGAGCCAGAAACTTGTTACTGCGTGACTATGATATGGACCCCAACACAGCCAACTGCCACGAGAGAAACTGTACGCTTTACTAATGAAAACAGAGGCAGATATGATGTCATTGTGGTTCTGAAGTCTGTTTTGGTAATTATTTTAATGTCCCACTAGTAGTCTTATGTTAAAGAACTTGAACTTCCTGGCAACAGCTAGTTTAAGATGCAGCTGTACAACCGCAACCTGATCCAGCTATTAATTACATTCTCCAATCCATCCTTATAAATTATAAGTTACATACATTCCATTAATAATAATAATAACTTTACACATCTCACACACGGCTGTCTGATCCCAAACTAGGCAGAACCTGGGCTATGGTAACTGTTGATCAACATACTTATAAAAATATACACTGTATAACGCAAAATATGCACTGTGATGTGGAGTTAAGGAAAATTATTATATCCATATGTGACGTTCCACGGGTAAAGGTATCTTATAGTCGGTATGGAGTTATGCATGCCATGATAATCTGGAATTAATAAGCTGTCGATATTAAAAAAGATTAAGCTCCTGCTATGTGTCGTTACGGAGATATATTTATTTAAAGATTGTATTGGAAACTGTGCAATTTTACAAAACATAATTAAGTTTAGTCACCTCAAAAACAATGTTTTCGTTGTAAGTTACATAGTGGACTATGCAAAATAATTCTATGGGCATTATTTGAAGGACAGGAGTCCTTCAAAACATGTTGCGATAAGTTCTGTATTACAAATCAGAACCTTGATATGGACTATAATGAATATGCCTAATAACCTCATAATATAATAACCAAATAATTTCGAAAAAAAAAATTTTTTTCTTAATTTTCACCATTTTTTTGCAATGAGAACGCCAGATTTTGTACTGATCTATTAGAAAACAATTACTTCATAAAATCTAGACGAAAAAAAAAAAAGACTTAAAGGTAAGAATAACTATTAATATTTTCATGCAAAATCACAAAACTTAACAATTTAAGTTTTAATTTCACGAACAATATAAATTATTACACACAAATCAACAATATTCTTTCCTTAACATAATAGAACTGACAATGGTGTCGATTCTATTGTCAGACTCACTAAACTAAAACCTAACTTAATTTCTTCATATGAAATGAACCTTGTCTTCTTCGCAACAAGGTCTATTTGTTACTGGCATCAATTTCTCAGCGCCAATAAATTTCACTAAAACCTGTCAACGTATAGTCAACTTTATTTCCACGCAGCGAGAGTCCTCATTTATTCAAATGCCGTATAATTGCCGCATAAAAACTTGTTCCAAACGAACTACGATGACGTTATTTTAATCGACACCTACGAAGACGCTTACTAAAAACACAGAGCAAAAGAGATGGCATTCAACGGATAGCAGCTCTCGCTACGTGGTATTAAAGTTTATTTAAGCGTGTCAGACTTTAGTCCACAAATAAATTGCTTATTTCGATAGTGACGTATGTTACCTACTTGTTTATATTTGAAATAAGACCTTGTTTCGAAGGATACAAGGTTTACATCTTGTATGAAAAAAATTTAGTCAATTATAGTTAAGAGAGAATACAAGAGAATTGACACCAATATCGCAATTAGAGACAATTTTTAAATTTTTTAAGTAACTTTTACTTACATCACAATAACAGTCTTTGATTCATACATTTAAGAAAAGGTACCTTATAGAAATTAGGTAATAAACAATATGTCAGGACAATAAGATTAACATAATATACATTGACTATAACCTTTTTATTATTTTTAACCATTAATTTAATAATAAACTGCTACAAAAATAATCAGCTCTTTCTTATACTTTTTTAAGATTTACATTTCAATTCTTATGTAAAAAAAGGGTCCTTATGGCTGAGTTACATGATTTTATAATAAGCTTGGTCTGAATGCCTTTTTTTTTACAAAAATAGACTCTGCCGCGGACTTGGTTTCTGTGACCAACCTCACCATAATAGGTGCATGTAGACTTTTTACGTTTTATAGTTAGTAAGGACTGAAAGCCACTGCAACTTGGCTGAGACTGAGTAGGAAGCACTTTAGGAAGATTTTCTAAAGGATCTTAATCTAGAGATACTCTCGGATGGGGTTTAGGGCAAAGTATAATTTGTGATTCAGATGGTACAAATTTACAATTTTTTTTCAAATTTGTGAATTTGTGCCATCAAATTGTCAATCAACAAAAATTTGTCAGTCGTTTTTCAGGCATTTCGTCGTAGCCAAATGTATCTTCTAAAAATAACGTGTTGGACACAAGTTTCGTCATTGGCAGACTTTTTGCTTGCAACTTGACCAATTAAAGATAACTCTGTTTTAAAATGACTGTAAGTGAGTAAGATTGGTATAGTAGTCGGTTTTTTAGTTTTGAAAAAAATTACCCAGTCATAGGTTAATATTTATAGTATCACCAGACTCGTTCTCCACCATAACTGAAATAATTGAATTGGTCTTTCGGCATGTTGTTACAGCTGCTTCGCACATGTCTTCACCGTATTGACTTGTGATTTTCGGCATCTCTGTTTAAACAACCCAAAATACTGGTCGGGTGCGAATTTGGTGTGGCCTACAGGCAGAAACGATAAATTAAAACTTTGTCTTTATCTCTCAATTATCGGCGTGACAAACTACTTCAGTTTGTCCTAAAACGAAGTTTTCAAAAAAATTATGAATATACGAAATAACAACATTGAATCCTTTACCTGTAGCATATGACTCAGGAATTTCATAAAAAAATGCTTGCAATGGTTCTATAGCAATAAAAAGACGACCGACGAAAGACCGAAAAGACCAATCTTATACCCTGTGAAAAAATATAACAGGGCAACTTGTTGTGCATGGTGTGGCAAATGTGGCTATGCAAAATCAAATGAAAATTGCATCAAACCATCAAATTACAAGCTACATGAGGGCCAAGAACCATATTGACCAGAGTTGGAGTTATTTCAGAAATTGTTATAGAGTAATAAAGTCTTTCAGCCTGAACATTATTTAGATGATTGAATGATTCTTGAAGAATCTTAGCCTTAGCTTTTTCATTCATTGAAGTCATGTTGCTAAATGAATACATTTTTATGACATACATGGCACAAGTCGGTAAATGGGTTCTGAATTACAATATTTGGGCAAAATTCTTTCCACAGTTGTTACCATGAGCTACGTACGACCTACGGCGTTGACTCACCTTTTTTACCGCTTGTGCATATTTGCCATATATAAATGTTAAAAGTGGCAAAATGTATAAATAAGTATCATGATAATGAGGCATTCGACTAGGCAACACGAGACAGTTTTGCAACGAAAATGTTTGTTTGGTTTGTATGAAAGTTACCACTACCACCAAAAAAACGCATTTGAATGAATATGCTTACACTAGAATACTGGTGCGCTGTTCAGTTCAGTTCAGTGTAAGTAGGCTTACGATCACTTAAATTGCCGACGCCGGACAAAAACTTAAAAAAATCCGGACACATGGGTGAAATCGAGATTCTTTCTCGGACACTTTAAAAAAACACGCGGATTCCATTTAAATTTTTGGCTTTTTAACGGTTCATCTAACAATTATAGTTGTCCCCTGGCACAGATTGTCCGAGTTTTACCCGGACACTTTTTGAAAACCTCGCCCGGACGCCCGCTAAACTAGGACAAATCCGGGGAAACCCGGACGGATGGCAGCCCTAAGTGTAAGAGTCTTAGTATTAGTTTGCTGGTGTTGTGTCCAGTGATTTCAATTCCGTTTTTTATAATTTGATCTAAAATATTTCGAAATTTCTTCATGCTTTCTACACTACTACTTACACCGCGATGTCAAACGAACGATTGTTGAATGATTTACAAAAGCGGTGCATGTCCCGACATGATTGCAAGTATTATTTTTTTATTTTCCTTATCACACGGCCATAAGGTACCTTTTCTTCTAAATTTCGAGGGCACATTATGGGCTAATAGCTTACATATAATAAGAAATAAAAATAGGAAAATAATCGTTACATCTTATGGTTAACGAAACAGCAATAAAAAGAATCCATTTTTTTACGAAACATTAAATAACTCCGAAACTAAAAACGGCCATAAGGTACCTTTTTTCGTGGATTGACACATATAATCTCTGCCTACTTAGAGGTACCAGCGCAATTGTTTATATATATGTACTAGTGATGTGCCGGACTATTAAAAATGTATATCGGCAGATACGAATATGGATTATTAGTGTCAAGTTCTAAATAAAAATATAGCCCTCAAGTTTTTTTTCAGTTGATGTTGATATGCGTAACATTGATCCGACAGTTTATGTTGAGGACTAAAAACCGGACATGTTTCAACTTGCACTGTGCGTGTTTTTAATACACATCACATTATAAAGCAGTGGCGTAGTTAGTAGTATAGTTATACCATCTGAGGCCCGTGGCTAATTCATTGGATGTGTGTGACTATGAATCGCACTTGGCGGTTATTTTCTAACTCCTACCTACATCCTACCTAACCTTCCTATCTATACTAATATTATAAAGTAAAAGAGTTTGTTTATGTTGTTGAACGCACTAATCACAACGGGGAAAATAATTTACAAACGCAGATGAAGAACGCGGGCCAGCTGGTATAATATAATGACGAACAATGAAAATGTTTTTAGGATAACTAGCAAGGCAATTCCTATCCCCAATTAATCTTGGCTCTACCATTTTCAGTATAAATAAAAGTTAAGAAAATATAGTATTGTATGGTTTCATATTTTTTAATCTTGTTTTGTCTACGGTCCTTGATACATACATGCAAATTTTTAAGTTAATTGGAAGTCTTAAAGTTGGTGAAAATTATATTAAAAGGTTTTATTACATAGATAGATAGATACAGGTCAAGCTATTCCACCTTATGTTTATTAAAATATTGAATAGAGTACTACACGTACCTACACGTTTAAAAGCGCAAAAGTAGAAATTCGGAAAAATTTGTAGATTGTTAGTCATAACCCTCGACCAAGCCCCCTATTGAATTTAGAATAAAACAATGAAATTACAAATCATAAACTTTTTAATTTTATGCTCATACTTAACTTAGACCTATTTCTACTTACTAGAGATGGCACGCGGCATGGCATGGCGGTATAACTTGAGCTGTCATTGTATAGACTTACTTACCATGACAGGTCAACGCATATACTGGACGCGTGTAATTTCGCCAAGACGTTTTCACGTAATTTTTAAAATTCCAAGAATTAAGGTCATCACACACTATACCGTCACGGTAACGGCACGGCTCCACCCCAGCAATTAAGTTGTCTTTCAAATTTGAGCTTTAAAGCGTGGTCGTATAATACATTTCATAATGTCAAAATGAAAAAGCCAACGGCGGGCAGTAAGCGCGCTTGCTGCAACCATACAACTCGACTCGCAGTCGGCGCGCTGTAAGCTCGCGGTCAGCTCGCTTCAGGTCGCTTTGGTCAGCCGACTGCGAGCCGCTAGCGAAAAAGGTTTGCGTCGTGTCGCACATGAAGACGATGAAATTAGCTTGCACCTCGCGGGCGGCGCGCGGACTGCGAGCTTGCACCTCGCCTAGTAAAGCACGCTGCCGGCTAGCGGGCTTCAATTTCAGGCGACGCCGTGCTGTAGCTGTGCTGTTGCAGTGCCGTTATAGTGTGTGATGATATATTGGTTAAAAATTTTAGCTTTCTGCACTTCTTCTATATATAAACTGTAAATATTCCAAAATTCACGGTACTACATTTTCTCAAAAAGGGGTAGGTACAAAGAATTCTTAACCTATTAATATAATTGTTATCTTTAAGAAAAGGGTGGGAATAAGAGAAGTCGAACAGATATCCTAGACTAATAATAAACAATGTTACAATATTTATTTTAGCTAATACATTAAATAATATATTGTTGCAGAATATTAAAGGGAGAGGTGTCCAAACCAAGGGCTTCAAAGTATCACCTGGTAAAGTAAAGAAAAAAGTGGGTAAGAAATCTCCTGTATCAATGTACAAGAAGAAATGTGAAATCGTTTATAATACTACACAGATCAAAAAGACTTACACTGAAATTCAATCCAAACAAAGGTCCTCCCAAGTGTATAACAAAGAAAACATAAGCATTAACGATTACACTTTCGAGTCGCGACCTGAGAAATGTCCCTTTGATTCACCATCAAGCATTGATTTCCATTTTGATACATCTGAAGTTTTCCCAAACATGAGAAAGCCTGACGTCTTACAAGAAACTTATGACAAGTCCTTTACAAGTACCAACTTGTTAAACATTCCACACAATGTACTCAAGCCATCGAACAAACAAACATGTGATGTTTCAGCTACAGAACTATTTGATAATCTTACTTTTACGCCTCTAAAAACAAAGACAGATAAAACTGAGAAGTTAGATAAGGGACCGAAAATAATACTCAGTATGAACTCCGAAAGTGAGCTTGATGACAGCTTAGATATAAAAAACGCAGAAGAAAAAGAAAACCAAACTCATTCTATCATCAGTATAACATCATCCCAGCCACCAAATAAGTGGTTAACAGTTAATCATCATACTCAATACGAGAGTCAAATAGAAACTCCCAATGTTCTTGTTAAGAAACAACCGAATACGTCATCACCTAAGGAACTTAACAGTCCTAACTTCTCTATCAATACAGAATTTTCTCGTATAAGTGATCTATCATTTTTCCCACAAAGATTCTCTACAGAAAGGAAATATTTCCCGAAACCAAACAACGAAACACATGACCTCTTAGATGACCTTATTAAACTGAGTTCAGATACTTATACAAAAGACTCACCAAACACACCAATAGAACCAAACTACAATCATGTACATGAAACAAGACCCCCACACTTCTTTATGAAAGACCAACCGAAAATGTGTAGACAAGCCCTCTTCAGAGAATACCAGTATCAAAAGGAAGCATTTGATCAAAAGAACTTACTTAGTCCATACGAGCATAATGTTTGGCAAAGTGACTTTCGCGCGGATTCTAGGTCACCTCCTAGGTCAATAACACCACCTCTACAGTCAATCCCTGAGGAGAGTGTACACTTTTCTGACACTCAAGTTTTTAACAAAACGGATAGGCATAGGACCACATTCACGATAAATCGCACTTTTGATAAAATGACTGATCATTTCACCTCGACACATACTAACAACAGACAATCATGGTCTAAGAAAGCTGTTAGGGCGGAACCGGACCTCTGGAAAATACCCATCAGTCATGTTAAGAAAACTGTGAGGAACAGACAGACGCCAAAAAATAAAGATTGTAGTATTAGCCAGACATCAAATACTACATTTGAGGCGAATAAGAGCAGTACACAAAATATGACCGTAAATAAGATTGGAAATGTTTACTCGCAATCTGCAACTGTGGATCCATTCGTGTCTTCTACTTACTTTTATGATGAAGAAGCTGTAGAAAAATTTGAATCTGAATTTAAAAGATGGCTCAACTGCATATTGACTCCACCAGCCGACCTAGACAGTAACATAGAATTAAAAATTGATGTTGGCAAAGCTTGGATTGAAAATAGGAATAAAGAAGTTCCAGTTGCGCCTACAAAAGAGCAAGTTTCAAGCGCATATCACAACAGTCATAGACTAGAGAGTCTCCGAAGATCAGCCAGGGCACTACTGTTGAGCACTGAAATCGTTCAAGTCTTTCAGAAATTGACCATGCAGATCGAAAAGAAACTAATAGCTATCAGGATTGATCGAAATCTCCACTTGGACGTTGGATTGCAGAAGATTATCATGGAGTTGTTATTGTCTTATAACCCTCTATGGCTTCGCATCGGTCTCGAAGCCATTTACGGCCTTATTTTACCTCTGAAATCAAACAGTGACATAGAAGGCCTCACTACATTCATTATTCAGAGAATGTTCAAGAATCCGTTCCTCAAGAACAAACATTCGAAATTAAGTGCGCCAAACATTTTACTCCCAGCTTATATGGAAGCTATTAAGAAGTTTACTTTAAAGAAGTTCTTTATGCTGGTGTACTTTTTAGACCAAGCTAAACAAAGGAAACTCATATCGCACGATCCTTGTCTATTCTGCAGAAACGCTATCTGCAAAGAAAGCAGGGAAGTTATAATAAGATTCACGAGGGAAGTGATCGCCGGTATTGGTGATATTACAAAACATTTGAGACCACTGGGCTATGTCGTCAGTCACAAGCAATCTTATTTAGACGAATACAAATATGCAGTTCATAACATAGCTTTAGATATAAGAGATGGAGTAAGATTGGTAAAAGTAATGGAGATAATTTTAATAAAAGAAGGCTTGCTGACTCAACTGCGAACGCCTGCTATATCGCGACTTCAAAAGATTTACAATGTCCAAGTCGCTCTAAATGCACTGAAGGAGGCAAATTTTGTCATTCATGGTGATATCACAGCTACGGACATAGCTGATGGACATAGGGAAAAAACATTGTCTTTGCTGTGGCAAATCATTCACGTTTTTCGCGCACCTCTTTTCGAGAAAGCCGCGAATGTTATTCAAACCTGGTGGCGAAAGAAATACGAAGTTATTTTCAAGAAAAAGACTGAGGCCGCAAAAGTAATTCAGAAACGCTATAGGTTTATCAGTGAAGGACGAAAAATACAGAACAACTATCAGAATTTGAGAAAATCGGTCATTTTCGTGCAACGTAGATATCGCGAGAACAAAATAGCTCGTGTTAATAGACGGAATGAGGCTGCACGTAAAATACAACATTGGTACGTAGCTACGCGAAAACGTAACGAATGCCTTAAAATTTTCAAAAGTCTAAAAAAATCCGTAACATTTATACAGTCTATAGTCAGAATGCATATCGTTCGCAAAAGATTTATTATTGTAAGGAACGCAACATTGTACATTCAGAGATTTTATCGTTCTTACAAAATGACCACGATTGAGAGACAAAAGTATCTTAAAACAAAAGATTCTATAATAAAATTGCAAAGCTGTATCAGAAGATTTATTGCAAGAAAACGTTATTGTAAAATGCTCGCTGCTGTAAGAACGATTCAGGCCGCTTACAGAGCCAAAGAGCAATGGAAGCTTTTGCAGAAACGTCGGAGAGAAGCAGCAATATGTTTACAGAAATATACAAGGCGATACATTGTCCGTTCACAATATCTACAATATTTAGAAAAAGTTATGTACGTGCAGAAAACATGGAGACAAAAAATGCATACGAGAAGTATCCGTGGCGAGTTTTTACACACTAGAAAAATGATAATTCAATGTCAGTCCATTGTGAGAGGGTACTTGGCGAGAAAGGATATTCACTTTAAGAATGAAGCTGCGCGTAAAATACAACATTGGTATAAAGCTACCCGTAAACGTAATGACTGTCTACGTGAGTTTTTGACACTGAAAAAGACAGTAACAGTTATACAAAGTATAATCCGAATGACTATTGCTCGCAAGAGATTTGTCACCATTAGGAAGGCTACATTATGTATACAGACATATTGGCGCTCCTACAGAGTAATGACGATTCAAAGGCAAAAATATGTTCAAATAAGATATTCTGTAATCAAATTGCAAAGCTATACTAAGAGCTTTATTGCAAGAAACCGCTACTGGAAACTGCTCTCTGCTGTGAGAACTATTCAAGCTACCTACAGATTCAAAAGACACTTGAAACTTCTACAGCAACGTAAAACAGAAGCAGCAGTATGTTTACAGAAATATGCAAGACGGCACATAGCTCGTTTACGGTTTCTGGAATATCAAGAAAAGGTCATATATGTACAGAGAATATGGAGAGCAAAATTACTGACAAGACAACTCCGGACTCTCAACCAAAATAAGGCTGCTTGTAAGATACAACATTGGTATATAGCTACGAAAAAACGTGACAGTTGCCGTCAAGAATTTTTAGCGCTAAGAAAGACCGTTACATTTTTACAATCTTTAGTCCGAATGCGTATTGTTCGTAAGCGATTTGTTATATTAAGAAACGCTGCATTGTACATTCAAAGATATTACCGCTCTTACAAACTGATGACTATTCAAAGACAAAATTATCTTAAAACGATGCAGTATGTTATAAAATTACAAAGTTATATTAGGGCCTCCATTCAAAGAAAACGTTTCTGTGAATTGGTCTCCGCTGCTATAAAAATTCAGACCGCTTATAGAGATAAAATGCAGAGGAAACTTATACACCAACGTAACACGGAAGCAGCAGTATGTTTACAGAAATATACCAGACGTTACCTAGTTCGTTCACGATATCTGCAATATTTACAAAAAGTTGTTTTTATACAGAAAAAATGGAGAGAAATATTGCACAATAAACAGCTCCGCATTCTGAAACAGAATGAGGCTGCCTGTAAAATACAACATTGGTACATAGCTACGAAAAAACGTGATACATGCCGCCAAGAATTTTTGACACTGAAAAAGACCATCACATATATACAATCTAAAGTCCGAATGAGTATTGTTCGCAATAGATTTGTTATTACAAGAAATGCTGCATTGTGCATTCAGAGTCATTACCACTCTTACAAACTGACGACGATTGAGAGACAAAAATATCTTCAAACAAAACATTATATTATAAAATTACAAAGCCACGTTAGAAGATTTATTGCAAGAAAACGTTTCTGTAAATTGCTCTCAGCCGTAAAAACAATTCAAACCTATTACAGAGGTAAACTGCAAAGACAATGTGAACAGAAACGCAGAACGGAAGCAGCGATATGTTTGCAAAAATATGCAAAACGATACATAGTGCGCTCGCGATATCTGCAATACCTAGAGAAAGTTCTTTACGTACAGAGAACATGGAGAGGCAAATTGCTTTCAAGACAAATCCGTACACTGAGGCAGAATGAGACTGCCTGCAAAATACAGCAATGGTATAAAGCTATAAAAAAACGTAACATATGTCGCCAAGAATTTTTGTTATTAAAAAAGACTGTAACTTTTATACAGTCCTTAGTACGAATGCGTATCGTTCGCAAGAAATTTATTATTACTAGGCGTGCTACATTATGTATACAGAGATATTTCCGCTCTTACAAAATCGCAATGATTGAGAGACAAAACTATCTTCATACAAAATATTCCATAATAAAATTGCAAAGTTTTATCAGGAGCTTTATTGCACGAAAACACTATAACAAATTGCTCTCCGTTGTAGTTAGATTACAAAGAACGTTCAGAGTTAAAAAGCAAATGAAAGCTATGCAGCAACGCAAAATAAGAGCAGCAGTATGTTTACAAAAATATGCTCGACGATATATAGTTCGTTCGCAATATGTACAATATCTAGAAAAAGTTATATACTTACAAAGAATATGGCGCGGGAAATTGCTGACACGCCTAATTCGATGCGACTTTTTACAGAAGAAAAGAATTATTATTAAATTTCAGTCTATTTTAAGAGGGTATTTAGTGAGAAAATATATCCAGGCGAAGAAGGAAGTTATTCTAAAGAAAAAAGAGGAGCAAAGACGTTATTTGGCTGCTTCTAAAATTCAGGTACTTTTACTTTTTTTAAACATTGCCCTTTTTACTTAATGTTATAAATGCGAAAGTTTTTTATTATAATTTGCTCTATGAATTGGGTTGTGGTATCGTATTAGGGTATGGAGAACCCAATGAAATAGAACTTTTACGACAAAGTACTTAGCATTGAAAAAATATTTTTGTTGTATATACACGTTAGCATATTTCATAAACCGTCAGGCCCTTCACGGTTTTTATTAATTAAATGGTTGTCAATTGTCAATATTTTCTATGAACCAAAATTGTTTTAGGCACTTTGTCGCGGCCATTTAGCAAGAGTGAGCATGGCTCACGATAAACGAGTATCCGAACTCCGCCGTAGATGGCGCGATGGTGGTCTAAAATCAAGTCAGGAGTCCATGAAAGAGCGCAACAAGGAAGCAATGGAGGTGCTGCGTAATATTAGTGGCATTGAAACTGTGATCAAAGCTTTCAGGTCTCTTGGTGAGTAATACAGTTATCGTCATATCTAACAGATAACGAATAATGAGCTGTGACATAAAATATTTCAAACCGTTAACTGCAAAGCTGGAGATAATTTGAATTCATGTAAATAATGGTGAAAAAAATGGTGGTTAAAATTTATAATATGGGACATATTTTTGTAAAGTTCTAATTCTAAGTTGTGTTTAGATTAGTAATGTGCCTTATCGCTAAAATGTATATCCGCGGACACGGACTTCAAGTTTTTTTCTCAATAGATGCCGATCAGATCCGTGCACTTTAATATCATCCAGCAATGAAATTACCAACTTTCGTTAATAAAAAACAAGAGGAAATAAATTAGGTTAGCACATTGTTATATGGCGCACTTAGTTAAGTAATAAACACGTTCGTTTATTTTGTACAGGGTCGACATTTACAAATGAAAATGTATATTCCATGTTTATTAATGACTATACGGTTTTACTCACGTTTGTATTTCGGGGATGGATGGATGGATGGATCCTTTTTCAAGGAGTGAAGCGTCCTGCCGCGACGGTGTCAGTGCAGTGTTCTTCACACGCAAACTAGTCGGGCATCCCCGAAATACAAACGTAAGTAAAACCGTATAGTCTTTAATAAACATGAATACCACTCACGAAAGTTTTTATTGTAACATGTATATTCCAGTACAAAATAAAGTGCTCATGGTCATGGTCATTGAACACATTCCTATATCTTATATAAATGTTACTGATTACTCGAATATAGACTTAGTAACTTTTATAATAAAATACATTTTTTTTCTAGAATTACTTACTGAAGTATTTCCTATGTTGTACAACGACAATGCATCGGCCATTGTCCACAGAGTGTACACATACATGTCGGTGACAAACAGATCCATTTCTAGCATAGAAGTGCTGAAATCTGCAGCTGCGGTTCTTGTCAACCTTACACGGTATAAAGTTACAGGGCCAAAAATTTACTTGGTAAGTAACTAAGTTCTGTTTTATTAGCAATTTAAATTTTTTATTTGTTAACAGTGTGATAAAATTAATGTATTTTTCAAGCAGACGTATTTTTTTTACCAGCAACTAGCATACATTTTTACTTCTGTTCATATCCCGCAAGATAAAGCTTTAGACTTTTTTTTATCATGTGGAAATCCCCACGGGTGATCATCTGACCGGAACTATCGGTGAAGTGGTATGTTGGAATCGAACCTTTTTATTGAAAATTCAACGAAATTTTACCGTCCCTAAGCAAAACGATCGTTTCTTGTTTATTGGAACGCGGCATAAACCCACATTGTGTTCCGTAACAAGTGAGTCTATAGCAGGGGCTAATTAAGTTAATTAAGTTAATAAAACAATATCTGGGAATCCATTTATTGTTGTTGTATGTAAGTTTAGGTTATTTTATCCAAGAAAAACAATATTTACATATTTATTCATTGGTAGGTACACTAAATGCAAGTTAAGATAACAATATTGTTTACACACTTTAGAAGGTCTGCATCAAATTTGAGTTTATATTTAAATTCTTTTCCCATCCCACCATAGAGACGTTTTTCATGAAGCAAATTTCGCCCAAATCATGCCACTAGTATTATTCCCACGGTTGGCTTGTATCGCAAACCGGTATTTATTCTTTTCTGGTAAAATACTTATATAAGAGTTCCTTTTAGGTTCCAAATTAATAAAACTAATTGGCGCAGTACAAGTGTCAGTGGCGTAGTAATACTTGCACCAAAACAGTGTATAATGGTCGACGTGCTCGACTTCAAGCCATGACAATTTATAGGTACCATTATCATAGGAAACTTTAGTAAATGAACGCACCTGTAGAGCATCAGTATCTCGTTTAGATGGAATATAAATATGACTACTATTAACCGAAGATCCAACTTCATTAACTGACCAAATCGAAACATCAGCAGCTTCAAGCGATACTTCATTGATTGTGACAAAACTTTTATTGTTATCAGATAGTACTGTCTGTGGATTTGTAGAGCTTTGCAATATGACAACCTTATAGGTAAAGTTAGCACCAGCTTCTTCATATCCTTCAAGCGGTTTCCAGTAAATATGTATTAGCCTTTTATCGTTAAGAACCGATTGGTCAAATTCTCCGACAATGGTATCTGGTGGCCTTTGAGGCTTTTCACTACCTGTAGTAAACAGCACATAAGCAAAATCAGACCAGAATCTGTCTTCTGTGGCATTTTCAGGTTTTATATATATTCTTACTTCATATGACATGTGAGCATATGGCAAATTTGAGAGCAAAAATGTATAAGATCTTTTGTTAGGATTTGATTTATTACTATCATTAGATTTCAAAATTGAAGTGTCGACACTGTGGAAGTAATCTGTCCTGTCAATTTTGGCTATTCGGTACTCTATTCTATGGACAATAGGATAAATGAGAAAATCTACGATATTATTTGGTATATTCCAACTCAATAGCACACTGTGTGGCTCTTGGCTCACCACTTTCAGATTTCGAGGAGGATCAGGTTTGACTCTAGAGAAATGATTCATTGTACATTTTTGATCATTACAACCAAAGTAATTACATGATTTTAAAATAAAATTAAATTGCTCATTCATTTGTCTGTATCTTGGTCTGCTTCTTATATCCATACTACATAGATATTCTTCACCATTTCTCTTTATTTCACATGGAACTGAGGGTTTGTTGTTAAACAAGACTGTAAATGTATGGTTTATTTTGCTCAAATTCTCTTTAGATGTCCAAGTACAGTTCAAAACTTCAATATTTTTCGATATACAACTAAAATCTGTGATTTCAGATGGTGGTGAATCCACCAGCACTCTACTAACACACTGTTTATTAGTCACATTGTTCCTGCAAGAGTACAAATACAGTCTTTTCTCTAAATCTTCAATGTATAATCTTCTGGTGGTTCTATTTACTTTTTCCGAGTCTAGATTTTTACCAAGGCTATGGCTATGGTAAAAAAAAAACCCCAAATCGTCAGCGGTGAAATTATTTTCAGCGACACAAAATATCTCTAAAGGCTCGCCATAACGAAGTGTGATAAAACCTTCAGGATATAGAGCGACTGAAATATTGACTCCATGACAACTGGCACGTATACACGGCAAATTGATAACAATACACCACATCCATAGTACGACTTGCGACTTCTTCAAAACCCATCTGCAATTACTTTTTCGCGAACATAAGTTATCCATAACGGTTGAGGTTTTCTGATACTCTATCAAAAACTGATGTACCAACTCTAACTAATCGAACCTTGAAATAAGCACAATGCGAATGTGAGTTGGTTTGTTTGTCACGCCTTAACTACTCAACTGATCATCATGAAATTTTGCAGGTACCCACTGTAAGGGGTACAAAAAAGGACATACCTTTCTTCCAGAAAAATAATCCCGAGCTTTAGAAAAATAACTTTTAGACGGTTGAAAAAATCTAATTATAACGCGAGCAAAGCCCAAAGGAAACGCTGTTGATTAATATACTTCTAAAATTGATATGGACTAGTAAACTAATGGTTTTATATTATTATAACAATAGTACAAAAGCAGTACTAATTTATTTCCGCATAATAGAAAAAAAATTATATATTTATACCCTATGAAATTATCGTTTTTAAAACTGGCTAGTGCTACTTTTTGCTCATGGAATTTTACCTAAAATTCCAAATTCAAAACAATTCCATTATAGTACTAGTTTGTAACTATATAAATATATTAAAAGAAGGCATGCGAAGCAGAGAGACACAATGAAACTGCGATCTTACTACTGAACGCATATATTGCCTAATAGGAATAAACACTTTACAGTGATAGACAAGCGCGACAAGTATAAAGCATATAAGCGTCGTAAAATGCCGTTAAGGTACCGTTATAGTCGTGCTAAGCGCGCGCGCAACCTTTCGGCGTCGCGATCGATATCGGACTGGCGAGTCGAGTAAAACCAAAGGTGTACGAACATCTGTTCGGACACATCTCCGGCGCATTCCTGGTGCGCCGGGTTCCATAACACATAGCGGTACTTTAACCGACCTCAACAAAAGAAGGTAGGTTTTATTTCACCGCCACACCATATACGGCTATTGAAATAAAAAACAGTTATTAATTTGTTTTCCCGCGTTTCGATTTTTAGTAAACTAACCCCGCGAAAAGGAGGGAGTTAAAAGCCTAACGCGTATGTGTATAAATTCTAAAACAATAAAGTTATGAATTTTCATTTAAAAAAAGATTTTTTGCTCTCTTGAAAAGTAGGCTTTTGGTTTTTACGCCAAATGAACCCAAAGGTATCGATTTGGATGTTAGAATTTCTCACATTCGTATAAGAATTGAATTATGTAATGATTTAATATATATTGTGTTAAATGACAAAACCATAAATGTAGGCTACTACTACCAGGACTGGGCAGTATAGGAATTACTTATTGTAATTATATTACAATCACGTCTTCAAAATGTAATTTCTAATTGGTATTTCAAAATATCCATCACTACACTATTTCTTAATTAGTATGTCAAATACTTATGGTTTCAAAATACATTTTCACATTTAATATTTTAAATTTCAGTTTATTTTGTATCTTATATTTGAAATACACGACTTGAAAATATTTTGCATTTCATATTTTAAATACATGCGAAAAGTATTTTGTAATTTTTATTTAAATTGAATCAAACCATGTATTTTTCTATACTATCTATACTACTATCAATAAATTACTACTATTCACATCTCATAGCTTTGTACAAAAAAAAAATGGATTGGAATAGGAATGAATTGGAATGTTTAAGCCAATAATTTAAGTGCTTTAAAATAATAAATCTAACAACTGTCAGCAAATCCAAATAAATATAAAAAAGCTCTAACAATTGCGCAACACTCAAATACTATTTTAATTGCAGAGAGATCGGATACCACCGATATTGAAGTTTATGTGGAGGTTCAGCAATAGCGAGACACAATTGTTTTGTATAATGGCGACATATTTGTGGCTGTTCTCTAAGTATGAAAACGTCAAAAAGGTATGACCTCAAAGATTTCTGCTGTAAAACAAAATATCTAAATACCTACCAATTTTTAACTCTGCTTCATGATCAAAATATAATTTGTGTTTTCAGGACTTGACTGAACTTCTCAAGATACCAGATAATCACCGAATACTGGTAACAATTAAAAGCAATGTCGACAGAACTAAAAGAATGTCTACAAACATTATGAAGAACAAGTTCCATACACCACAAAGTTCAAAATTTGTTTCGCATACAAAAAACCAGTCTTTGAACATGAGCGTTTGCAATATCGGAATTGGCGACATTGTTTTACCCGCTTTAGAACCAGATTTCGGTATTGTACGAGTCGACAAACCAAGGTATTTTGAAGACGCCCAGGAAGCCATCAATTGTCTATTCCACACTTACAAGTTGTGATTACGTTTAGTTGTTTAGATTTGTATAATTATGACATGTTAAATTAGTTAATACACATTTTTAAAATCAGTACTGATATGCTATTCAAACTTGATAAAAGTTTAGGCATATCAACAATGTCCCCTCGACTGAATTTTTGGTCAAATTGGACTGATATTCTTTCTATATTATTTAAGTTATTAGTAGTTAATACAATAGTTAATTAATTATATTCTGATCTAATTTTAAGGAACATTGCAACGAAAATTTGTCTTATCTCATTCATTATTCTATCCTTAAACAAACTTGTATATTTTACAACCCTAGTTTGTTATTAGACGTTTAAAATCACGATCTCAGTCATGAGACATCCTCTGTTGAACAAAAACTTCTTTGACCTTTTGCCATTTTGATTAGATACATCAGCCATAGTTTAAGAGGTCGCATAAAGTTCTTCATGTAGATGGACTAGATCGTCAATTTCAGTCTTGGATCTATTGGTATATTAAGGTGTACGTTACCCCAGCAGGAAAGTGGCTCTTAGAGTGTCAGCTGTGAATATGCGCCGCATAAAAAAATTGTGAATGTAATTTTAGAAAAAAACGGAAAAAACGGAAAAACGGCCTTTTTTTAGTCCTACGAATTTGATCGGATAACCAACCGTTTGAAATGTTTTGGTTTTTGTTTATATCTACGTATATGCAAAACATTTCAACCTGGATATTTTCATATATTATTTGACTAAACGCACTAATTTTTGGTTTACACCTACATCTGAGGTTGAGCCGGTTTCTTGTATGTTGACGTCAAAGTTATAACACCGTCGTTTTGACTGAGTAATATTATTCAATAACGCATGTATGCACACTTTTGAAACTTTTTATGGTTATTATAAGCGTCAAAAAGGACCGAATACAGTTTTCAGCGAGGTTATAGGTTTTCCCATTTAGGCGCTGCGATATTTTGTTGGGTTTTCAGAAAAGCGCAATTACTTGAAAATTATAAATATTTTCTTAAATCTTATTATACAGATACCACTAATAAAGAGCTACTCGTGTATGTTTATTCTACAGACGCACATGCAATGGTCTTTGAGATACACGATTCTGCAAAACGTTATTCTAGCAGGAAATGCAATATCTCGAAAACCTGAAACGCACAAATTATATTTTCGGCCCACATTTTTGCACAAATATAAGCTCTCTGCCCATGCACAATATTTCTCTTTACTATAATTCGTTTAGAATTTTTCCGTTTTTATTTTCTAAAACGACAACATGTACAAATTTTTTATGCGGCGCACATTCACAGCAGATAACGCACTAATTATACGTCCACTCGTGTCACTCTAGGAGCCACTTTCCTGGGGTAACGTACACCATATTAAGTCATAATGTGATGGGTAATATTTTATTTTTTTATTTTTATCTATATAATTAACTAATGTCGGTTTTATTACTTGTATTATGAGCTATTATGGACTGTTAATTATTTAATTGTAATGTGTACATAACGAATTAAAAACTATGTATATTAAACACTAAACATTTAATTCTTAGTAATAGTTTGACCATTAAAGTTTTAAAAAAATTCGCAAATTTTTT
This sequence comes from Euplagia quadripunctaria, assembly GCA_963859945.1. Lineage (NCBI taxonomy): Eukaryota > Metazoa > Arthropoda > Insecta > Lepidoptera > Erebidae > Euplagia > Euplagia quadripunctaria. The sequence continues at coordinate 7,421,123 of OY982568.1, forward strand.
TGTGTATCATCTTATAACCCTCATAAGTGTTGAAATTTGAGAAATTCGGTTGTGGTGGACGCCCCTTTTTTTGCATTTCGTTTTTCGCGTTAGCACAGGATAAAAAAACTGACAGGATGAACAGACTGAACAGGTTCGCCCTCTCTAGACTCTCGCAGTGGAGGTGTTTACCGAAAATATATGGTTTGGTAGGTTTCCGCTCAGACTTTAACTTTGGCAAGCAAAAGCTGGAATGTGGCTAATTCAAGGCTCTTTTCAGTATGGCGCTGTTAAGCTATGGTCACTCTACTCACCATCAGAATACAAACAGCGTCAATTACTACATATACCACAGTCAAGATAATAGTTACTTCGAAATACTACCTGCGGTTTTTATGTTTTTTATTATATTATTTTTAGCAATGTAAAGCAATAAAAGAATATTACGAAAGAAATTTCTTAGATACCTATCTATAGGAATTCGAAGCAATAGGATGGCTGTGTTAAATGTCATAATCTTGAATTAATTAAATTAATTATTATTTGTTTTACCTGCTTAAACTACAAGGATTTGATAAACAGTTTCTACTCCAGTCCGCGCTCAGCAGCGTAGCAGTCAGCTGTCCTTTCGTTTTACCATTTACTATAAATTATGATTTTTAATATCCCTGAACTTGAGAAATATTTGGTCTCCTATACTAACTGTGATACCCTTATTTCACTGCGTTTTTTTTTTCAACAAATGTAGCCTATGTGCTCTATATGTTCTCCAAGTTCCTCGTCTATCTTAAAACTGTAATTCATAAAGATTGGTTTAGGGGTGTAGACGAGAAAACAACAGACAGAATGACTTCGCCTTTACAATATTGGTATTATAAATAGAGATATTTGTAATTTTAAGAAACGAAACAAGGTCCTACGATGGTCCTACTCGTTTTCTTAAAATAATAGCGAATCGTTAGAAAATTTATATAAACAGACGCAGAGCAGATAAGACGTTGTTAAATAATTGCAACACCAGTTGTATCACTTATGTGTTGCCAACTCAATCTGTTTCCCACCACGTCGTCCTAATCACCGCTGCTGTACCGGAACCGAAGCAACAAACCTACACTGAGTAGGTGTGGTCGTTAAAACACGTCACTAGTTACAGTAGCTAGCTACGTAACATGTAACCGCATAACTAGTCTCAAGCCAAATAAGATACCAATAATTTTTGGGACCATGTCATTTTCGCTACAAGGCACACGATCCTAGTAACTATTACAAATTGAGACGTCGTTTCGTTGATGCGTCATACAAACGGAGTTTCAAGTTAACTAAGGTAGGTTACAATGAGACCTCGTTTCGCGATACGCATGCTGTTTCTTTTACACTCGAATATAATTAGTATATGCATCAAATTTACACATTCACACGTGTGCCCGGCTGGACAGATGCACAAGCAGAGAGAAAAACGTAAGTTTTACTACAATGCATATATTTTGATGCATATGTCCATGATTTTAGAGGTAAGTAATCTCAGTGCTTTTGATAGATGAATCGAGTTAAACACAATTATTGATTTTGTTTCATTGATGAATGGTATTAATAATTAATATCTTTCTTTTTTGAGATATAAGTATAGGCTGGTTTTATTTATATATTTTGATTTAATTTAAAAAGGTTCTGTGACCCAATAAATGTTTTCACATAAATACTGTAACGACTCACACCTAACACTGAGTCAGTGACTTTATATTACTGTGGTCCTCTGTAAGTTTTAGTTCATGGGCCTAAATATAATGTAAAATAGAGAACGCTTTTTCGCTTTTTAATAGTCATAATTGACACTGAAACAAAAGTTAATTCGGAAAGCTATGATACTTGCTAAAAAGTTTTCCTAGTCTGTCCTGCGTGGGTCGTTGCGTGAATTTCACGACACGGGACGTAACTAGTAACTGCTTTAAAAGCGTCACTGGTTTCGAGAATGAGTTATTTTCGTACCTAGTATCGTCTCAGTGTGCGACTACTTACTTAGTACTTCCTACGCAGGTAACGTAGTCACGTCGTAACTCGTAACGTCTAAAGTCGAGGCTACGGTTTTGTGGTTATAGTTACATCAATAAACGTCTAAATCAAATTAACTTCTCTTCATAATTTATTTAGGCTTAGGACTGACTGCATTAAATGAATGGTCTATTTATTTGTTTGTTTAACTATGATAATTATAAAAATAGTATTACACACAGGCGTATTTAGAAGTTCAATAGATTTTATTTACAGTGTTAAAATAAAATATTTAATTGTTTTTACCATTTTTGTTTGCATTTTTAGTTTTGTTTTTGGATCTATATAAACTATCAAAGCACTTTTATAGAAATATCCACTGGTCCACAGGTTCGCTGAAAGTATTTTAAAATAAAGTCAAAATATATATAAATAAAACCAGCCTGAACTAATCTCTCTAAAAAGAAAGATCTTAATTATTAATATCATTCGTCAATGAAATAAAACAAATATTTGTGTTTAACTGGATTCATCCACCAGAACTACAGATTGTTATAAAATAAAGTCAAAATAAAACTATATATACTAAAACCATAGTTGACCATTATTTTTTCATAATTTAAGAAAATGGCATTGGTAACGGTGATTGTAGTAACACTTACGCAGTTTTTCTCTCGGATCGTGCATCTGTCCAGGCGGGGCACATGTTTGAATGTGTAAAGCTGATCTATATACTAATTATATCTGAGTATAAAAGAAACTACATGGGCATTGCGCAACGAGTTGCCATTGTAATATATCTAAGTTAACTTGAAACTCCGCTTGTGTGACGCATCAACAAAACCACGTTTTAACTTGTAATAGTTACTAGGACCGTGTGCGTTGTAGCGAAAATAACGTGGTTACAAAACTACTAGTGTATTATTTGGCTTGAGACTTTGATTATATATAATCAAAGGCTTGAGACTAATTTATGCTACATGTTACGTAGTCAGTTACTGTAACTAGTGACGGAAATAACGCCCACACCTACTAACTATAAAAAATAGTTATAAGCTTTTCGTTGTGTCAATGTCAAATAATGTCAATGCTCTAATTAGGTTATGTTTTACATTCGTAAACATAGGAGCGCTAAAATACGTAATTTAGTGAATAAATAATTAATTTCTAAAGAAGACGTTTATAATCAGTACTATGGATGAATTCGTTAACTATCTGTTGTTAATATTAGTCATACTACCAGTGCTTTTGTTCTTCAACTTATGGGCTGGTATCGGATGGGAGTTATTTGAAAACAATTAGAAACTAAGAAAATATCATGCTTTTCTAATTGCAAATAGATTTGGCATGAATTCCTGCAAGCCTGCGTTTAGTTAAAGGTTAATTGTAATGAAAATGAAGACTTGGAGGTGAATTAAAAATTGTTGTTTTTTTCGTGTTTTTAATTGAGAACAATAGTAAAATATTACTTAGGGTACTATAATTATCACAATATTGTCTAAAATACATGATCTTTCATAACAATCGCAAAATACACATTTTAACTACAAATTATCTATAATCATATTATAACAAATATATCACATTAACAAAAAACATGTTCAGAATATTGAAGCACAGGTTTTACTCATTTATGGAGTTTTTTGTAGACACAATTTCTCCTTGGCAACAACAAGCCAACTACTTTCGAACGGCTTTATAAGGGTAGTGCTTTTGCTCTATATCCCAAACTTTATTCTATTCATTTTGATGTGCACAAACATCCAATATTGAAGGTCATAATTTATTGTCACTGATAATAATCTGGCTGTAGGATAGTGTAATATCATAAAAAGCATTTGCAGATCAGTATTTTTTTAAAATCTATCTTTGATTTTGCAATAATAAATAATTTCATAGTTGTATTAAACAACTATGAAATTATTTATTCTCTGTACACAACACAATCAATCTCACACCACAAAGGATGATTATAATTAGTTTAATTCATATATTAAATTAGACAAACATTTACTAAGTTTCATAATTAAACTCCTTATAATTTTATCTATAATAATGTTGAATCAGGATATGGCTCCAGGCCAAATTATAAATAAAATAAATATATTTACCCTATGCTTTTCATACTTTGTCATTTGATTGAACCTTAAAATATATTTATCTTAATCATTTGAATATGAGAAATTAAGCTCTTTAAATATATACTTCATATAACACTGAATTATGCAGACAATGTAGATTATTCACATATACACATGTCACTAGAGGCTAATAAGCATATAGACAAAAAAAAGTAATACATCTGTAGCAGTAAAACTAAGATAATATATTATGTAGTTCAATGTTGTTGTCTGCATTGTTTCTTATATTTCACTAGAGATTATTAATTCTTCCATTCCCATATGACCTCGATGTCGCCATACACGGTATCTGGCTATATCCTTTCTAGTGACCATACCAACCACCTGTGACAAGATAAACCAATGTTGATCCATGGTAGAGATATATATATAAATAAGCTAGCTGTTACAGCGTTATAGGTACTTCAAATGAGAACTTAGGCAACAATGACATAGTTAACATGGCAAGCTATATAGGCTTTAGATGTGTAAATCATGACTTAATCATTGCGATAACAATGACAATGCAATGCAATCTTTTTTGGCTACCCAACATTTTATTTGAATTGCACTGACCATTTCACAGTGACCATATCAAAATAAGACATTTTTATTTCTTTAATAAATAGAAAAAAATTGCCATCACAACACAACATAATCAAATAAGAATGTACTACTTTCAATAGTCTTAAAGTAACATAGCTCTAGCAAGCCTTTATGAATACATGAACATTACCGTGTGCGATTGCTAAGTCATTCTGTTTATTAAAAAAAATAAAGATGTCTAATATTGATAGTCACTATAAAATTTTGGTAGTTAACAGATTAAGTAACAATTGGATCACTTTTTGCAGTAGAGCTGCATTGCGAGTCTTGCATTTTTTACATGTTATGTTTTGTAATAACTTTGTAATCCTATATCTATTATATAGAATTACAAAGTTACTTATGCAGTTTGTATACCTACATAAAACGGGACTGAAATTGCCGTGTGTTAAGTTTTTTTTTTTCTTTATAGGTTCAACACTAATTGTGTTTAAAATATGAAGCTTATGTGTCTGTTAGAAGTACCTTAGAATTTTAATGATTGGTCAGTATGTGAGTGACAAAATTAAGGAACTTTGACTTGCAATAATTTTTAAACTATAGGTTCAAATTGAATATACGTACTTATATTATACCCTATTGGTCACTGAAAATTCACGCTTCTAGCTTCATCTACAACTAATTAACAGGGGGTCGAAAATGTACTGAATGGCTTCGAGAAAACAATGGTATGGGTGTGCTGTTGTTTTTTTTTTTTGCTTGACTTGGAGGGGGCACTGCCGTACCAACAGATAACCATAAAATATGCTTCTTTGTTCATATTTACTGAATGCTCGTAAGTTTTTTTTATAATCCGTTAACAATTTACTTACCCATTCCATTACAAACCTGATTGTGGATATGAACAAAACGCACTCATTGGCCTCACTTCATACTCAATGTAATATCTTACCTCATTGACATCATTGACTATGGGTAGGTGTCGCAGGCCGAGCGCTCGGAACAAGCGAAATAAGCGCGGCAGCGATGCTCGGTGCGGAAGCGTGTACGGGGACGGGTTCATAAACGGCCGCAAATCTATTGTACAGGTTTTCTCCCAGTCTTCGATTTCAAGCTGTACGTGAAAAATATACGTGTGTAACGGCGCTTACTAGATAGCAGTTTCTCAGTACATAAACACAGACGTATAAAGGCAGTCTTCGCAATGAAATCAAAAATTACGCAAGCAATAGCAAAAACTGAATAAAACAAAATTCTAATTGGCTTCTCTTTTGAGATTTCTAAACCAAGGCAGTTTTCATAGTTTTTAAGTTATACATAGACTTCTTAGTTTTTGTTTGTTTGTGTTTCTGTAAACCCTAGTACTAACTGCATTTTTTTACCCGAGTGCGCCGACCTGTATGTATGGCATGTATGTGGCAATTGACAATTATTATTGTGTGTTATGAGTGACTGCTATTATTATATTTATTGTAAATTAATTAAATAAGTTGTGTCAATTTCGTAACAAATTAGTGGATATATCTAGTCCCCTGGCCCTGGCTCGTAACAATATATTTTAAATTAGCTGACCCAACAGATCTCATTCTTTCGTATCAAGTGTGTAAGCAGGTTCGATTAGAAAAATAGTGTTTTTTATGTTTTTTGGGCAATTTTTCTCTTCATAAGAACAGGGGTTCTCGGATTTTAACGAATATTTGAATTTACAAAACAACCGAATTGACGTGAAATTGAAAGTAACGATGAAAACGAAGATGGTACACGCCTATCCAACAGAAACCTATTCACTCAACTCTTGAACGTTCCAAGATGATAATTGACTGGAAAAATAGTTCATTCCAGACCTTGGCCACTGGAACCAAAAAGGAGCTGTCAAAACGTTTCGTCAGCAAAAGGAATAAAGTACTCGCAGTACGCAGGACGATGGATCTTTAGAAGAAAAACAAACCTGCCGCCAAGGATAAGAATCGAAGAAGTGACGCATCTCATCCCAATCTTCTGCCGACTTGTATTGCCATACACGCCTGGTGCCTTTTGGGCAGGTGGCGAGTAGTGCGACACAGATTTCACCACACAGTGATCCGATGTCCCTAGAGGTTGTGAAGCGGACACGGAATGTCTGTTAGGATCGGTCGTCAACAGAAGGTCTGCAACGTCGGAGATGCGTGTTGCCTCGTGAACAAGTTCGGCCACAAGTTTTTATTTATTTATTTATTAAAACTTTATGCACAAAAATGTACAATGCCGGACTTAATGCCATAGGCATTCTCTACCAGTCTACCCTAGGGTGGTCTAGAAATGGGTGAAGTAGGTGCACTAAATTTAAATTATAAACTTTAGAACAAATGAAAGGCAAATAAAAACCAAAACAAAAAAAGAAACGAGAAGTAGAATATGGAAATATATAAATATATACACATATACATCCAAAGATACATACACACATACATGAAAAGATAAATATATACATATTTACATACACATTATAATATATAAAGTATTAATGTTGTGATGATCCTGCTAAATTTTGAGAGAGGAGAGCTCGTACCTTCACCTTGAACGATAGGCGACTGAGTGCTATTCTGATTTCCTGAGGAAGAGCGTTCCAGAGGAGAACAGATTGAGTGAAGACAAGTTATTGCAACTTATAAATTTCTCTCCCAGCGTAGTCAGTATCCTGGTACGGGCATAGCCACTCCCCATGGTGGGCATTAAAGGCCCCCAGGAACACCAACTGCGAGGATGGAAAACGTTTTGCTGGACCGAGTCTGCAGAATCGCTGAGATATTCCGTAAGCTTGTCTCTCGGTCTCCGTTGTGCAAACGGTATATATTGGCGTAAACTGTTATTTGATTATATAGATAGATAGATATGTAAAATTAACCATGTCTATATATATGTAGTCAGTATATATGTAGGTAGTATATATAAAATAAATCAGTCACTATGCATATCATTGCAGCATGAAAGTATTTTGCATTAGTATGGCAATACTTACCTCATCAATAGACGGATACCGTGGGTATTCCGTTCTGAACATATTCATATCAACATTGAAGTTAGACCATGTCGTGTTTGCATTCTCGTTATATAATTTGTTTTGTAGTAACACTATTAACTGAGACCGTAGTATGATGCCTCGAAGACGTTTGTATGTTGTTATTTCCACCTATAATTTTAGAATTATAAACGTTTTAGTATTAAAGTCCACGATGCGAAGGAGTACTTGGTGGCTCAGACACACTACGAAATTAATGCAGTTCCATTAGATAATAAAATGTTATGTGAAATAAGTGGATATTTTTTAATTAAATGCGTCAAATATCGTTACTGGTCCGCACTTAATGGCCACAGCCTCATATATGCCTGATAGTAAACTATAGGTACATTCTTAAATAAACGGGATGTTTAATGCAAGAAGTTTTTAATCGGTCTAAACCTGAGATTATTAAAGTAATCAAACCAACTGATACTTAATATTATATTTAGTATAGATTGCTTTCACTAAAAAGTTTTTGAAGGGCATTTAATACTTACGTCATCAGCCAAAGGCGGGTCTACAACCGGGAATCCGTTATATGACACCAACTTTAGTAACTCGACAATATGACCGACGTTCTCAACTGTACGAAGAGTAAACACTGGATGCGACATTACTTCAGATGCGTATATATTGTGAGCCAACGGCGGAGGCTCCCATGGTAGGAGGGGCACAGCAGCGAGTTGTATGTGAATATCGTAGATACCCTACAAAAAGCAAAATATTTTAATAATTCATGCAAGTGTCACGTACGGGGAAGCAATCGAGCTACAAATGTCTACAAATTACTTAAAAAAAAAGAAACTGCATGAGAGAATAAATAAAACAAATATTTATACCGAGGCAGGGTCATTGTTTAAGAAGCCTATTAACAAAAGCCGGGAAATAAATGATACTCCTACCATCAGCATCTTCAATAACATTTGATTAAACTATCACAATCAACAAACAAAACTTAATTTAAACTAAGAACCTTTTTACACAACACGCTAACAATTTGCGATATTTATATTCTCAGTAATAGATGCATTTTTCTATTTTCTGTTAATGATACTTGTAATTATGTCACTGAACCTGGAATAGTGGAATTTTGTTTACGTCTTAGCCTAAGATTTTAATTTTTTTCGAACTCAAGTATTTTTAACTGTATATAAGAAGTGTTAAAAGTACATACTATTTGATAAAAGACTAACGATCAAGTTTAAAGGCATACCTCATTGAAGAAATCGCCGGTCCATTTAGCAACGACCAATGTGAAGATGATAGGCAGCGCGTTGGATATCTGTCCAGTGGTCTCGATGATAATGACAGTGAGCGATATCGTCATACGAACCACGCCTCCGAGCTGTGCCGCTGCGCCGACTAGCGCGTACTTCGCCGGGTCTATCGTCTGTTACGAGTGATGTTGGTTATGTAACTGGTATAATCCACTTACACTTAAGAGCATGGGTACCTACATCCTCTAAAATACTTAAATGGATAAGAGTGGTATATGTTCACGTCGTGATAACGCTGAAGACGAATTTTGTAGCGTGCGTTTTGAAGAATGTTTCAATACTTTAAACGGCTTACACACGGCACAATTTGACTAAATTTACAATCCAATCTTAGCGTGTGTAGTCAAATCATTGAGTTTCGACCGCCTGACTTGGTCGTGTCTAATCAAATCAGTTCGTTTGGACGCTAATTTGCCAATTTTATCATATTAGTTTGCTTGCAGGCGGCATACTTTACTTTTTTACAGTGGTGGGTTATTAACGCGTTTCATATGTTCGGGGGTTATATTTATAAGATGATTTATATTATAAGATCAATACATGTAGCATTTCTTCAGAAAGAAAAACTATTAGGTATACGGGAACCTTTCTTATAAACGCGCGTTCAACACAGAAAATAACATCTTATGAAAATTGGCGATTTCGTTGTCAACTTGTGGACGCGCAATCTGTTCATAAATCAATTCAATCGCAAATATGATCAATAGTAAAATTGTATCGTGTGGAAGCCGTTTTATTGTGCTAAATAAATATATTTTAACTGGCAAGACTTTTATCTGGCAGGGATAATGAAATCCTACTTTATTAAAATAATCTCTTGGAGACTATCACACTATGATGAACCAACACTGGTAATATAGGTAATGAAATAATATATAAATTCAGCTATATTTTGTAGATAAATAGCCCAAAGAAAGGCATATCCTAAGAAGTAACGACATCGACAGTGTTCCTATTATATTATAGTAGTTAGTACTTTGATCGGGCGGCCTGAGCGCCTTTGCCACTTTGGTAGTATAAAAAAATACAAGTATTTCCTGATTAATGGAGTTCTCACATTCTATTTTTCTAATATTTTTTTAACAAGGTACTTAATTAAAATTCATGGGAGCTGGTAAAAATCGTTAGTATTTTGGTAGCCATCTAATAAAAATGACATAATCAGCCTCAAGAGCAGTAAACAGAAATTCAAAATTTTTATTTGCAAATGAACCCTCGATAAAACATTTCTATAAAATATTGTATATGTCTTATTTTTAAGCTCATATATAAATGTAAAAAAACAGTTATTGCTATACTCACATTAGAAGGCAGCATATACTGTATTAAAATAGCTAACAGCCTACCCCAAGCTGCTCCCGTTAACAGATTCGGTATGAAGAGCCCACTAGACACTGACAGGCCGAAAGTCCAAGTGGACAGTAGAAAGTAGCAGACCACGAAGGCAAGGAGAGACCACGGCTTGTACGAACCCATGGGATCGTGGAGGAAAGAACGGACTGAAGCTTCGGGGGTTTGAAACCAAATGGCGGCTAAAGCGTTGTATTCACCATCTGCGCAGAACAACTGCAACGAAAACATATTATTTTATTTTTAAATGTAGAAAATGTCGATGCAAGACACCTGTGGAAATTTAAACATATTGAGATTGAAACTGGTTAGTTCAGTTACTCTGTTAGCTCTTAGTTCAAAATGTAACCCACATTTTGAATGGGGTTTGGAGTTTTTTGTATAGAGTAGTAGTATTAGTAATATGTGTGATACTGGAATTAAGATTACCTGTAGAGGTACTTTAGTTGGATCTTCTCCAAGTGGTCGACAGTCGTTCAGGAGGAACATCATGAGGAAGCCGCAGGTGGCGGTCGCGGCAGCCACTAAGCAAGCTTCTACTACACGAAGCCAGGGAGTTCCTATGTACCTATTTAGGTAAGAGAGGGAAAGCTGAGCAATCACCTGTCATTGGAAATATTTATATGTGGAAAACCGCAAACTAAATTGACACAAAGTTACTGAAGGTCTGCTTAAGGTGCTGTATTGTAATCAAGGTCACTTTTTTGCCAAATGTTTCAATACATCAAATTAATATATTTTGGTATTTTGAATTTTTTTCTTTTACCTATTGTTTAAATTATAAAATTAATACCTAAGTGTTATTTAAGTATAGGAACTTATTCGTGAACGAAAATGTATCTATATTTTTTGCCATCCTCTCAATAAGGCTTTGTATTATAATGATTACTAATCGCCGCCCGGCAAAAAAAGTGTCATATCATATGTTAGGTACGTTTTGACATTTTTATAGCATTGAATAGCAAATGTGGCATTTGGTCAGCTGTAAAAACATCGTTATTAGCTCGTTGTTTTGTTGAATTCACCGGCATAAACGTCGTATATATTTTGTATTATGACACTTTTTTTGCCGGATGGCGTAATATTTAAAAGAATTTATCTGTAGAGAGTAAATATATTATTACGATGTCAAACTACCTTATCCTAAAAACAGCTAGTTTATAGTTAATGAAGTTCCAGAGTGCGCCGAGCATACCGCCGACCGCGCCAAAGAACATGAACACTGGCAGCTCGTAGAATTGGAACGGAAACGGATCCATCTTGCCCAAGTTGAGCAAGCCTGGAAATAATTAATAACCTTAGTTTCATTTCAAGTAACCGACTGAAGAGAACTGATGAACTTTTTAACCGACGAAAAAACGGAGGAGGTGATCAAGTCAACCCGTATATTTTTTTATGTATGACCACACTTTTTATAGGGTAGTCCGATCTCCATAATTGTTACTCCTTAAGTAAGTTTGGCTCTGAATCTCAATTATTTAGGTATTTTCATTAGTGTTGGAGTTTAGTTAGGCTATAAGTTTATTTTTCACTTTCCAGTTCCTTTCTTCTTTCGTCGGTTAATTTTTTTGTTAAAAAGTTTTTATAAAGGACGCAAATACAACTATTTCTCGTCGTGCATTCAACTGCCTCGTCGGTGATCGAGGGTTCGATCCCTGCTTTGAGCAAATATTTTTAGGCCTGGGTGTTTCTACCTATTTATAATTATGTATTTACTATTTATACAAAAACTGTGAGTAGGTTATTTTTACCCGTGTTCTAGAACATACTACAAACCTCTGCTTCGTTTGGGTCTAGATAACGCTGTGTAATTAAAGCTGATATTAAAGTCAAATATCGAAATGCGTTTACCTACCTGGAAAACTCAGCTCTCCCGCTCGCCCGTGATATGCAGATAGGGCACAGTTTAACGTGAACGTCGTCACTACAGTTCCAAAGAACGTCCGCCATGTCAGCGCCTGATTCCAGAAACTTGTACCCTCTTCCAGAGAGAAAAGGACACCACCTAGCAACATTATTATTGTTTGAATGGTGACGATTATTTTAAGTATATCTTAAACTAGACAGGCACTCAAAAAGTATTGCGTGTGTTCTAATTAGTATTCTACTGCCTTATATAACATGATTAATATGATTATACGAATATATGGTATACACAATTTATTATAAGCAATGTAACTAGTACCTTGTAAAGAAAACATGTTAAAAAGAGTGTCCTTGGAGTTTCTTGCCTGTTCTTTTCCAAAGGATCTACGTATTGGAACAGGCAACTAGAGTCACGACCGACTTATACTGACTGACTCCTACTCTTGACAATTACAATGGGTTTACTTGACATAAATAATTTTGATTTGATTTATTGTTTCTAATTATTCCTGTTGTCCATAAACTATTATGATTGTTAATAACCTCTGTAACTGTATCTAGATAACTTTATGCAAGGAATACTATTAATTAATGTATTTTATTTGAGGTTATAAACTTAAAATACTAACACGTGCGTTTTTGTATGCGAATTTATATTTCCTCCATTCAGAAACTCGATATCTTTCAGGGATCTCTGACAATTTTCGTATCATTGTATCGCTCTTGTTTTTAACACAAACCTCCTAATAAAAAAGTGAAACTGTTGAATTTAGTTGGTTTAAAGTTAAACCATTCCAATACAATGAAAAATTATGATATACCCAAGTTAAGTTCTCTTGTGAAACGGCGCTAAAATACTGTGTGAAATAACTATAAATTTAAAACACCCCCAACTCGAAAATCCCTTCAACGATTACAAAATACCTTACATCATTTTGGAAAAGAGCTGATACTCTTACACTGCTGGACCGATATTAACCAAACATAGCTAAGAACCACCGCAAGGAAACTGGCTTTCAAATTAAAAAAAAACCGCATCGAAATCGGTCCATGCGTTTGAGAGCTACGATGCCACAGACAGACACACACACAGACATCGAGCTCAAACTTATAACACCCCGACGTTATTGCGTCGGGGGTTAAAAAGCAATTTCAAGGATTTTTGTCTTGCCTATATAAATGGGCGTACCCAGGTTTTATCTTAGGGGGTGGGACAAAAGCTCCTCAAGCCCGATTTCCCACGTTTGTTTTGCTTAATACTTAACTTTTAACCTTTTTGAAATCGATTGAAACTTCATCTTCCTTCTTTAAATAAAATCGATTGTTTTTTTTTAATAATCGAACAGGCAACCGGTTAGGTTTTACTAATTGATTACTTATCGAACTGTCAAAAAAAAAATGAATGGATAGATAAATAAACGTAACCGTATTGTTATCTATGTTTAATGTGTATAGGCAGATGCAGTACCTACAGCAGTGAGTATACTACTGTTATACAACATGGACAAACGTAACTAGCCTAATGCAGATAAGTTAAAGATAAGAACAAATATGATAATGCCATATTAAAGCAGACACTTATAATAAACTAGCTTTTGCTCGTGGCTTCGCTCGCCTAAAAGGAAAAATACTTTTTTTTTCTGAATGAAAGGTACCCCATGTCTTTTCCTAGACCCCTGGCAACGTGTACCTATGTAAAACATTAATGATAATCAGTTGAGTAGTTACGTTGGGAAAGAGTAACGAAACGAAAGAGTTTTATTCAACAAGTCGGAAAGATTTCAAATGCAAGAGTAATTTCGTTATTTCAAATGCAAGAGTAAAACTCCCGCTTTCATATTTCTAGTATTTTTGAAGTGAAAACTTCTTTAGGTGCGTTGAGCACTTTTTGGGTGAACAAAATTCGACGATTTCAAAGAGATATATGTATACTGTGTATATACACAGTATACATATATCTCTTTGAAATCGTCCATCAATCGTCAATCGTCCAAAAAGTACACACATATGTGTGTACTTTTTGGGTGCACAAAAAGCGTGAAACTCGCGTCATCGTCACCGCACGCTACTAATAGCTCGACGATACAATTCAAAAGTTACTTAATTTCACTTTTATCGGCAGTCCCCAAAGACTGCCCAGCATTTTTTTTAAATTAAAATCTCAACGTGTCACTTTGAGCGCCTGATTAAAACGAATATTTTTTCTAGATAACATTTTTGAAGAATCTACGATGTACGGATAAATAAATAATATTTTTTTTCTCACTTTTCGTTTTTTTTTCAGGCATAAAAGCATATTAGGTACAGATTTTTCCCGAAACGATTCCTTATACTATCCACCATATGCACCAATAATATCTTTACTTACTTCCGATGTATCTACGTCGGGTACACTGAAAGTTTTGCGTAACTTATTAATAAAAAGTACACGTAAAGTAATATATTTACTGCTTTTCGAAGTATTCTCCATTACATTTTAAACACTTTTTCATTCGGTCGACCTATTTTTGAAAACATGAGGACCATTGGTTTAAGGGCATGTTTTTCACGTGCTAGTTGAAAGCTATCACGGCCTCTTCCAGCCCCGTAAATTTTATACTTCTCATCATACCTTTAATTTTTGGGAAAATAAAGAAATCGCATGGTACCAGGTCCAGACTATGTGCGGGATGGTTCACTAGCTCTACCTTTTCAGAAGCCAAAAATGACTTTGTCTTGTCAGCGGTGTGCGCCGAAGTATTGTCATGGTGCAATAGGATGCGACTTCTTGGTCGTTTTTGACTGCGACTTCTTGGACTTTTTCAAAGACACTGGTCAAACAAATGGTGGTGTACCACTCAGCATTAACTGTCTTTTGTTCTTCAAGTGAGATCGTGCAGACAGGACCCGTCTGGGAGAAGAAAAAACGAAATATTTTTTTTGCCTACGTTTCTCGCCTCGTTTTTTGTTGGTTTGCTGTCACCTTCGAACACCCATACAGAAGACTGTTGCTTTCTTTCCGGCATGTAACAATATACCCTTGTTTCATTTCCTGTCACAATGTCACACAGCGTTTAAACGTCCATGATCGTACTTTAACACTGAAAAGAAACTACAACATGTTTTTTCGTAGGAACCTATTTAAAATTTAAGTTTATTATATTTGAAAAAGATTATTTTTCATGTCTGTATAATAAGCATCCTGGTATCACATTGGCTGAATGTTATTTTTTTAAATTTAAAATGTAACGACATTCACAAACTGGGAACAAGTGGTTCGTTGAATGCTTTCAATCATTATTTTATAAACATTCTTGGCATTACTCTTCCTAAATATAGCTCATATGGTCAAGTGGTCTACCACTACGGTATAAGAAGCGACATCTGATCAAGCAACACTTAAAAGTGCAAAAAAAAGAAGTTGTACATTCTAACCTATAGGAGCGCCAAAAGCTGCAGATACACCGGCTGCCGCACCAGCTGATACAAAGTCACGCTTTTCGTGGTCTTCCCGGAAGTATTGGAATATTTTGAAGTCTTTGTTAAATGTTGTGCTTTTGCCCTGTGATATGCCTGCTGCGACTACCGCACCGCTGTGAATCATAGGGCCTTCCTAGAACAATGTATACTGTTTAGTTAAAATGTATATACCTACTTATTCCTTCCTAAACAGAGGAGAAAACGGTTCACCCGCGTTTGTCACATATAACCTATACTATTCCTCATTAGCAGAGGGAGGAGAGGGGGGAGGGAAGGATTAGAGCCTCCGGTAACCTCACTCACTCGGCGAAAAGCAATGAAGCACTGCTTCACTGCGGGTTTTCCGTGAGTCCGTGGTATAACTCCCACGGCTCTCTCTCTCACATGGCTCTCCCACGATTAAGTACAAAAAACTCTCCAGATTTTAATATACAGATATTTCGTTTCGCTTGTACGATACAAGATAGATTGTAGATTAGTTAGAACACTTGCTCACCTTGCCACCAGCAAGACCGCCAACAACTGCAGTGATAACACCAATAGCCTTCACCACTAAAGTCTTGATGCGCACTACTCGGGGTACTTTGACACCATTTAAGTAACATTTCACTTGAGGAATACCACTACCGGCTGCGACAGGCTAAAAATATTAAGTGGTTATGAAAGAAACATATAAATGAGGTAAATTAAATCTGACAGAGTCTGTTTGTGACAGGTAATTAAATTTTGATGATGACAATGATGAAACTACATTTCATCGTTGTCATGGTCTGAAGTTTACAATGAACTAATTTGTAACAATGTATATATTCCACGAAATGTTTGTTTTGTTATATAACTTATGTTTTCCAATTAATAAAACAAAAATAACGCCGACCATTGCAGGGCCTAGATGGTTAGCAAAAGGTATCAAATTATCAACTTTAACTAAAAGAGTATAGATAAAATAAATATATAAAAAGCAGACCCCGGAAAACAAAAGCAATTACATAAAATACAACAAATTGTGTACAGAAACTACATTAGCTACGCTAAAAACAGGTGTAAAGTGTAAAAATAAAACGGACAATATCATTAGGAACAATGACATAAAAAAAAATAGAGCATAATGATAATATTGTTTGTTACTGATCCGACTCAGATAGCAAATATATTTAATTCATTCTTGTTATCAATTGCTAACAAAGGAACTACAAGCAAACCTGATTATTCCCTTATTAATTCCTTAAACTCTACAATATTTTCGAAACCAAAAACCCTGAAAAATACTACCTCAGTGGGCTACGATAGTATTTCCAAATTCATTTTTAAGTCATGTGATAAGGAAATTGCTCAAGTGTTATGTTATATCATAAACCTTTCATTTCTACAAGGAACATCTCCTGAAAAACTAAAAATCTCGTTAGTTAGGCCTATCCATAAAAAACACTAAATTACAAATTATTAACTATAGACCAATAACCTTAGTACCAGTATTCTCAAAACATTTTGAAAGAGCTATGTACTTGTGTATTACTGAATTCTTAAACAAGTTTAATATTATAGCTTAAGAACAAAATTATTTTCAAAGTAATAAATCAACCACCCGGGCAGCATATAATCTAGTTAAAGATATTACAGAAAATATTGATGAAAAACAGAGTTTCAGCAATATTTTTTGATATGACTTGGGCATTTGACTTTGTGGACCATAATATTCTTGTTAATAAATGTGAACGGTACGGCCTCTGAGGTAAAGCTCTAGAATGGATAAGTAGAAGTGGATCTTAGTAATCGAACCCAATGTGTAGAGATAGAGTGCACTGATAAAAAACATTCATTGACAATATTTAGATTGGGATATGATGTCAATAAATCACGCGTTCCTCAGGGCATTGTATTGGGCCCCCTTCTCTTTCTGCTATACATTAACGACATCCCCGTCATATGATGGCAAAAATCTACAATCACATACCAAAACCCGTAAGAGAATTACCTTTGTTACGTTTTAAAAAAAACTAACTGAATGGCTTCTAGTGAAATGTTTTTACAGTGTCAAAGAATTCTTTGAGTGCAAATAATAAGTGCAAAAACATTATTTAGTACATATTAAAAAATAATAAATAATTGGTTAAATTAGCAACTAAATTTGTATAATATATATTGTATTATATCCTGTAATATTCTGCTGTATGAAATATATTATGAATATATTTCACGTATATAATTAAAATCATGTCTGAATACAATTAAAACTCACATTATTAAAATGAATTAAAACTTGACATCATTAAATAATAATAATAAACAATTTATTTCATAAACAGTGCACATATTTACAAAAAATAGGGAGTCTTCTTTTAAGTAAAAGAATACCTGTGCCAGGAGACTCCAATTTTTACAGTGTCATGGTTGTGTGTTTTGAAATAAATAAACTAACAAACTTAAACTTAAATGCTATTAAAACTTGGACATTATAATAAATATTAGTATAGTCATATGTATTGTACATTATTGAATAATTGTATTTATAATTATTTGTATCAATAATTATAATGATAATTTGCATGTCAATAGTATTGACTAAAGTCGCATGTGTTAGAATATTTAAACATATAAGATCTTTCTTACTTTTCTGCAAATAAATAAATTTGATTGAATGATAATAATAAGCACCTACCTAAGGACATTGAAGTGGTTATTAAGATACACTTTTTTAAGGGTTTATGTATACCGCTTGTCTGGAGATTATTTTTAATGCTGAATTACAGCCATCAATCAATTTAAATTAGAGTTTTTTTTCCTGGCAATGCGAATGGGGCTATCGTTTAGTTCGAGCAGAAAGAACCCAAAATGTTTTTCACTCCAGCCCTCACAGAATTCATGCGATACGAGTTGTAAACTACTTTGTTGTGGTGTGGATGTACCTTTCTATGGCTCACGTTCATATCATATTGCAAAAGACATTTTGGAATTTTGAACAAAAATGTAAAGAGATACAATGAAGCATTATGTCATGTTTCCTTAAAGTTTCTCCTACTCTTTGTCATATGCGGTAATGCACTAGCTAAGCTTGCCCTGCTACATTGGACACATTTTTTCATTAATACTTGTTAATGAACATTTTTTTTACGAATGACTATGTTAGGGATTCCCCAAAATGTATAAGATATATGTTGTAATGTTACGAGTATTACCATGCTGTAATTAGTTAGTTATATATAATATTTAAGCCACTATCATCTTACCTCCACATATGCCACTAGCATAGATCCAATGAACACTATACATATATTTGATAACACCCACAGTAGATATGGAATGTACAATCTGTCAAGCAGTACATATTTATCCACAGCTGTTAAGTGTAGTTATGGAAATGACATATTAACAAAATAGTATTAAGTGGTTTTACTTAGTTTCTTATTTAGAGTCATAATACATTGAAGTATACATCATCCATTAAAGCCAGTAATAAAACATCTCTAACATATGGGCTGAAATATAGGTGTTAGAAAAAAATATCTAAAATTTAAATATGACTTTTTGTAAGTTAAATTTAATATTGTACTTATTAGAAATACTCTGAATTTAATGAAGTGTTAAATAAGGTAAAACTTAACTATGCATCTGGCAATGTTCATAAATATTTTTATAACTTAGCAGCCCTGCCAGTTCTTCCTGTTCCTTTTTATATATTTTTGGCAAGACACTTTTTGGCTTCATATTCTTTTTTGTTTTTATTACTTGGCATTACTTGACAACCTTCCACTGCTTGGTACTGGCCACATCCATTCATAACATATTTACAAAGCATTTTCAGACACTTATTAAGATATTTGCATAACTTAAAAGTGTATTTAATTTTACCATATATTACAGTTGCCTAACTATAAACTACAGTGTAAATAAATGAATATTTTTCAAAAGGATACATTTCTTTAGCTCTCTATATTTAATCTTTGAGAATTCTTCTATACATATGTCAATTACAAATGCTATGAGAGCTGTAACTATACCAATCAGTAGTATGATAAACCACCGAGCGATATCCTTCCACACGAAAAAAGGATATCCACGTTTCCGCTCCTCATCAAGAAGTAGGTGATTCTCACATGTATCATAATCTAAACTCTGAAATAAACTAATGTTTTACACATTTGCATTTTCTTTACTAAACAAACTTAATTGCCACTAACACATACTACAAACACTTTCCACTTACAATTAAATTGATGAATTGATTTTGCATACATTTATTTATTTAATAATACTATAAAACAAAGTGTTTCTTACACAAGTGCAAATCAAATTAAGAAGTTATGTATGTTTGACAATAAAACAATTTTTTAAGGGTACTTTGTCTAGCTTGCATCACTGCCAATGGCATTATAAGTGTTTATTACTGATAATTCTTACTTACTTCATATTTTGCTGAAAGAATATTCAAAGAGCCTGGCTCAATTTTTTGGGGCGGCTGCCTTCTTCTGATGCCATGACTACCATGTATCTCATCATCATCGGAATCCTATACACGATAATATACTAATTAATAAGGTTTAAAATGCAATAGCTTGACCAAATAGGGACAAAGGCATTAATTAGTCATGCATTAACCACATTCTGATTATGTAAACAAAGAGATTTATACTGTCTCTATAATTATGTCTCTATTTGTTTGTTGTTTAGATAGATGGGCTTTTATTTATTTAAATTATGGATTAGAAATAATACCTCGAAGTTTACAGATTTGTTAAATCGCTGATTTGATGTACTAGCTACTTCTTCATTACTTATCAACTGAGCTGTATCGGATGTGGTTTCCACATGACTTATAGAACTGGCAGTTCCATCAGCTACAGAATTCGATGATTGACTCATTTTATATAAATACACGTAACAAAATAATAAGGCATTTATTTTGTATTTGTTAATGGGTTAGAAGTTAATCATTTTCAAATGTATAATTGCCCAACTTTATGTAAATTTTCTTGTATTTGTACCAATCCAATGGATATGCTAAAACAAAATGTTAAGTGTTTGATAATATTGATAGTTAAACTTTGTCACATTATACCATAACTCTTCTTTTTTTAACACTGTGCATGTTTATTATCAACCACTTCAAGTATTATGATTTTGACACATGTAGTCATGTACGTCATATTTCAATTTCTAAACAGTATAGATATTTTTTGAACGTCGCTGATATTCTCGATAGCTTTAATAAGAATTACTCAGCAATAATTTTATTAGTTTTTTGAGTAGAAAGTGTTATTTTTACCCTTCGGACTTGTTTCTTTCTATGAAATTAATGCAGTTTTTATATTTCAGCAGTTTGAAGTAAGTTTTCAAAAATCTTTGAAAAAATACAAAAAGTCATAAACTGCATTAATAGTCATCTATCACAGTGAAAAAACTTTTTCAGGATATAGTCAAGACATGAAACTATTATTATAAGTAAAATTCATATTTATTTTTGTAATATGGTACAAACTTACTTTAGAGATAACATAACTAATATTCTCACAATAATGTGATAACAAAGCGATATACAAAATCTGCGATTCTCATTAATGACGTGACATAAAGTCGAATAAAATATATAAGAAAATGTTTATTTCAATCTTTAGTAACATTTTTTGGTGGAATTAAGACGATAACTTAACATAAATCGCATTATTATGAATACGGATCATTATGATAATGTTATCATTTTATCAGTTCGTAAACTAGAACAAACTTTTAAGGCTCACACATGCGACGCGTTCATCGCTTCGTAAACAATAGAGATTTTCAATGTGTGTGTAGCTTGTTCGTTCGTTTGGTTGACAATCGCGATGTGATGTATTCTACCATACATCATCGCATGCTGAGTGATATTTTCAACAAAACCTTTTAATTTTTAATTAAGTTACTTGATTCATTTCTAAATGTTTTCTTTCATTGTGAATACCTTTCTTCGTTTTAATTTCTAAATATGTGTAATTTGCCGCCGAAGTTCCATTCAGTGTGTCGCCTTTGTTTATCATTCTGTGGCGATAATTGCAGTGATGTTAAACTTCCAATATTCGACCGTGATAAGGATAAATCACGACTTTCCGAGATGATAATGGAAAATTTGTCAATAATGGTAATAACTTTTAAATATTTGTAGCAATGATCATTGTAACAGAGGAGTTTTCTCGTGTGAAAGTTTAGCGTAAGCGTATGAGATTGTGGATGCTGATAAGCGCCATTAACTTTCTCGCGGGTGTTGGGTATTTTCGCATTGTGATATCATATTACGGCCCACGCGTCGATTGCTCGGCCGTATGACTAATGTCATTCGGGGAAGTGATATGCGACCGTGTGGCAGGCGCGCTGTATCAGCAGCGGCCGCGTCGCTGATAACAAAGGAGCGCGGAGATCACCTCGCACTCTGCGGCGCCCGCCCCGCCTCCTGCGCCGGCCCACGGCGCCCTGGCCCCCTCGCCCTCCACAAATACATTACTAAAATAAATGTTCCCTTTACTGTGCCTATCCACATTATGCTATGCCCTGCTATTTTGAGATTTCAATATTATCTAAATTTAGATTTGTATTTTAAGGGAATCAATCTGCAGGGGGGACTGTTTACTTCAAAATGAACTATGGAGTGTATCCTTATTGTTGTAACAAAAACCTTGTAGTTTTCTTAATGTGTTTGTTATCAGATTGCTGCCAATGACTCATCATCTATGATTACACTTGCAAAAGGTCACTGGCCACAACAAATCTCTTAATGACATGGTATTGTGAACCTGCCTTATGTATGTTACTAATGATATGAATAATATTTTTAGGTATCCTCAGAAGACTTACTACCACAAGTAGTATGTGGAAGCTGTGCACACAAGCTAGATGAATTTCATACATTCAGAGAGTTGTCACACAAATCTGAGAGACTTTTGGAACAGTTTGTGCAGTATGCCGATTCATTATGTGGTTCAAAAGAGGTGAGTTTATATTACAAAAAGAAAACATCTAAAAATCTAAAATTTATTATTTTCCAAAATTTATTAGATACAACTTTTATTTACATGTTATCTAAGGTAATTAAAAATTTGTTCTGTTTGTAGTTACATAAATAAGCTACTATTAATAATTGACAATTAAAATACTTGAAAAAAGTATTTAAGCAAAACTTGAGTCTGAATTTATATTGATGTACCGGATTGGCTGACTTCTGATCCTGTTATTGTAAACCGACTTTGTTGATTTGATCAGCAGTCCCAGTAGCATACCGAAGCAAACCACTGCTGCTACTCCTAGAATGCTCCACAGTACATGTTTTGGTTTCAAGTTTGAAAGACTGTACCTCTGTTTAGGAGCAAATGTGGTATCAAATGTTGGGCAGTAATTTATAGTGACGTTTGTTATGTATGCGCCACTGAACCGCATAGGGGCTGCACAGCTGAAATTAGAGTTAGTAGTTAAATAAATTAAAGAAAAAGTTAGTAAACCATTGCTACATATACATTATCTGTCGTGTTGAATGTGTATCAGGAGCTTTATCAGATATGCATATGTTTTAAGATCAACATGCCTTTTATGATAATGTTTGTTTTGTTATTGCCTTGGGGTAACCCCTAAAACCTGTTTATCTTGAGTTGATAACAAAAAAAAAACTTGTTTATTTTTTCATTACTCTGTATTATTATTATATGTAGTTGATTCTTTTGTAATTATAATATTGCTTTATCATACTGTATGTAGAGTATTTATTTGAATTGAAGATATTAATGTATTTTTATTATGTTATTTATACTTACAAAGGAATCTCATCAGTCTTAAACTTTGCACCCGCTCCCTTTTTCGTAACAATATCGACTAGATCACAGTTACATAGCCAGTTGTTGCCAGTCATTCCTAATGTTTCTAGTTTGTTCCATGGCATCAAATCTGTAGATAGTTCACTTAAATTGTTATCATCCAAGTACACCTGTTAAGCAAAAAGGTTTCAAAATAACAAAAATATTTTCTTATTTTATTTTTATGCCAATAAGGTATCAAACAAGTAGATGGTCAGTCTGATAGTAACCTGCCATAACCTCATAGAGAAAAATGCTAGTAGCTGCTAATATGTATTTCATTAGTTTGGGGTTTTTCCAATATAATATATGTAAATCAGTATAGCTATGTAACAGGAGATCTCAGTGTATATCTTTATATATAAAATTTTCGTGTCATGTTGTTTGTTTGGTATGAATTCCTAAACGAATGAACTGATTTTAATGAAATTTGTACACCAACCAAATCAAACACTTACTTGAGAGATAGGATAGTTTTTATTACAATTTATATTCACATAATTTTTTATTGCAAATGACTAAGCCACAACGCATGGCCGGGTAACTAGTAGTATATATACATAAATATACTAGCAACCCGCCCCAGCTTCGCACAGGTAGCAGAGACATCTTCAAGAATCATCATATTTCAACGAATTTACACAAAACCTTAACAAATTATATACCTAAACCTTCCTCGTGGTTCGTATTGGTGAAAACCACATGAAAATCCGTTCAGTAGTTTTGAGTTTATCGCGAATAGACAGACAGACAGACGCGGCGGGGGACTTTGTTTTATAATATGTAGTGATATATAGTTTATATAGTACATATATATCACTAAACTAACATTGAATAGCTATTTGTTTGTAATTAGGGATTAATGGTAAGTAGCCATAGCATAATGGCTAAGGCGTCGTTCATCCGATCCTAAGGGAGTTGGTAGGTTTGAAATTGTTTAACATGACTCATGACAGGCCTCAACAGGCATCCGAACATCGTTTTGGCGCGGCATTTGAGTAAAGGGCCCATGGGACCTCGTCTTTAATTCAGCTCTAATTTTAGGATAAATGATGCAATGCGCTGATTGATTGTATATCAAAGCGTAAAACAGAAATGATTACTAAGCTGACCTGGTTTTCGGAATGTCATGTAAGCGTTTTAAAAGTAGGGTAAAGTGATGTGTAACATTATAAAATGTGATGTTTCTGATAAACATACTTATTTATCTATTCTTAATTTTAAGTAGGTACTTGATCCTTACTATATATTTTATATATTAACATTATAAATGCGAAAGTAACTCTGTCTGTCGCCCTTTCACGCTAAAACTACTGAACCGATTTACATGAAATTTGGTACCCAGATAGTCTAGAGCCTGAGAAAAGACATAGGCTTACTTTTTAATGCGAAAAAAGGGGTGTAAAGGGTTGAAAGGTGGGGATGAAAAGTTGTATGGAATTATCGTCTCGTATCGTTAAAACTTATTTTTTAGGCTGTTGATTCGAGATAAATACACTATTCCACGCGGACGAAGTCGCGGGCACAGGTAGTAAATTATATTCCTATGAGCTCATTCTTTTATTATCATTCTTTACATGGCAAATGATTAGTTACGATTTTAAAAATGTCTTCTGTTAAAAATATTTACTTTTTCTGTTTTACAAATAACTGCACAGATATGGATAACTATATAGTAGATGGTTATTCTTGAGATTTAAAGTAGCCGTCTATTGTACATAGTAATAATGTATTGACGGGAATGAGTTCTATACCCGTATTCAAGTATGTTAGGAGCAGGATCTTTCAGCAATGAAACAGCTATGCGGTAATAACAATTAATCTCATGGTTTTTATATTGAAGTTATCCTACATAATCATAAATTAAAAATTTAAAACACCCCCGACTCGAAAATTCCTTCAATGATTAGGAAAGAGCTGATGATCTTCGAACGGCTGAATAGATTTTAATGAATTCATCAAGGTGACTTGTTCGAGAGTGTTCTTAGATATAATTATATCTAAGAACACTCTCGAACAAGTCACCTTTCAAACAAAAAACCGCACTCAAATCGATTCATCCATTCGGCAGCTACGATGCCACAGACAGACACACACACACACACACGTCAAACTTATAACACCCCGTCGTTTTTGCGTGGGGGGTTAAAAAGATTATAGATAGTAGTGTAAAGTACCTACGTGTGGCACCACTGTAGTTGTAAGTGTTTATAGTAACTGGATCACGCGTAACATCCGAAAGAAAATGTGCTTATTTGCCACCTCAATTTAAAAATAATATATATATAAAGTTACCCACTTCCTTCAAAGTCCATTTGTCTTTCAGTCCTCGGAAAGCATTATGGCTAATGTACTTCAGGTTTTGGTTGTGGCAAAGGTGAAGTACTCTTAGGTTCCTGAGTGGAGAGAACGTACTTCTTTTGACTTCATCTAAATAGTCGTTCTCGCCGACTTCCAATTCGATCAGGTTTGTTAAGCCTGCAAAAAACTGATTCTATTATAATTATGTTCTTCCGTATTTACCACTAGGTAGGTACATGCATAATATATATCGTTATCAAACCGATCTACAACGCTCGCCAAGTATTTTTTTGCTTAATTACGTGTGCTCAATGCTTGCAAATGGTTAGCCATTTAACTGAATTTTGAGAACTTTGTAAATTGAGTAAATAGTTCTTGTAGTAGATTTTTTGATAGTATGAAGATATGCCTACCATCACTTAAATTACCGACGCCGGACAAGCTCTTCAAAAATCCCGGACACATGTGTGAAATTGAGATTCTTACCCGGACATCTTTAAAAAAAAACCCGATTCCATTTTTTTTTATTAAATTGAACAGCTTGTTCATCTAATAATTGTTGCCCCTGGTGTAGAACGATTAAAAACCCCGCCCGGACGCTCCCCGGACGTCTTCTAAACCAGGACAAATCCAGGGAAACCCGGACGGATGGCAGTGAAGATAATATTATACTTTCTGCTTCATCTTGACGTTAATACCTAATAACATGACTCATTCGTACATAACAGAATATTAGACGGTTACACTAATATGTATCCATTACATATTTTTTGAAACGTTGTGATATTAATAATTCCTTAAATAATATGGGAATAAAATTTATCATTGTGCCATATTTCATCCATATCCGTCCAGCCGTTGCAAAGCGTAGGAGTAGCAAACAATAATTCACGTACAAACAGAGTGTGTGTAGTGTGACTGTAGATCAATAGTCAAAAGCATTTGTAATATTGATTTAATATGTGGAAATGAACGTCGTGTAATAAGTACATATTCTTTAATATAGCCTTTCATAGATTACATCGTTCGTTTAAAACTGTAACTATATTATGCAATATCTGATATTTTAAATAGAAAAAACTATAACTAAAAAAAATAAAGATTAACAACACTGCCATATCGAAATAATACTAACAAAACGTAAATTATCGTTGACCTATACTTATTGCAATGGAATTGGATGCTGATTGGTTCGGCAATATAAAGGATAAACAGTAAAGAGAGCATTTCTGACTGTTCACAATAAAAATGTTTACTTTGTACATGCTCATAATCATTATTATTAGTGACTGACGGCAGTTAACATAGTTCTATAATAGAAGCAGAAATACTATACTGTTTATTGTGTGTATACTTTGTAGTAATTATGACAGATTTGGACGATACTGTGTTGAGAATCTGTTAATTTATGAGATACACAACAGGTTGTCGTCATTCGAAGACACAATAGGATTAGAACAGTTTCGATATTAATAACAAGCGGTTCCCAGCAGTTTCACCCGCGTTTATGGTCAAAGCTCCGCTCCTCGTTAAATGGTCTAAAACCTACCTCAAGAATTGGGCCATCAAATAGAAAAAGAGTTTTTGAAATCCGACTAGCTCGTTCAACAAAAAAAAAATCCTTTTAAAAAGACAACTTACACACTAAGAATAATTCCTGTGTCACCTTACAAACAACGAACACAAGGAGCATCCAGACTCAGGACAACGATTTGTCGATCACACAAATTTTTGTCTATTGTGGTGGTGTGGTGTCTATACAAAATATATACAAGACCTTTTCGTTTAAAGTTATTAGAAATATAAAAGCAAATCTTAACTCAGTAATAAAAAAAAATACAATATACCTATGAAACTGTCGTCATTCAGTTCTACGATCTCGTTATTGTTAAAGGTTAGGTACAGTAAAGAAGAACCGACTAGGCTCAAGCTCTCCGGCACAGTTACAAAGCGGTTTTTAGATAAATCAATCATTTGTAACTTGGTCAAGCCTCTGAACGCGTCCAATGGGATGTGGTCAATGTCGGTCTTACTAAGATCCAATACCTGAAAATAAATAATAAACTTAAACAAACATAAATAATACCACTCAGTAGTAGGTAAATTACATTTCTTTAGCCATTTTTCCAAAATTTACTGTGGCAAGCCTTGTTGGCCGTAGCATAGTTTTGAGATCGCACTATTATATTGCGACTGCTCTAGGTTTTATTCCCAAAACAAATTGTTTAGGTAATGTATAGTAATTCTTAGTAGCGGTACCAAGCCCGAAAATGTGCCCAAAATGTTAATAGGCAAGCCCTTCTTACAATACGGTAGGCACCCTTTGGGTACGTACAACAGGTGTTAGTATCGGTCCTTCATTTTTGTTTGTTAGTGATGTCACAATAGTCGAAACGCAATTCTTAGGCGTCTATTACACCGTAGGTTTTGCTTTCAGTTTTACCACAATAGACTGTGACTGACGGATAACCTATCGTCTAATACAGTAATTGACGGCTGCATGACATTGATTGCCTAAATATGGATAGTTTGTTTATACATCATGCAACCATCAGTCATGAGTTTTGGAATTGAGTGACGCTTGCATGAGCGTGTAATGGACGCCTTAGTAGCGGTACGGAGCCCGACAACATGCCCAATAGGTACATAATGGGCAAGCCCTTCTTACAATGCAATACACCTGTACAACAGGTGTAATTTTTGTATGTTTGTTATGTTACAAGAATCGAAGCTGTCGCTTAAATTACACAAAAAATACGACTAAAAATATAATAAAAATGAAATGTCCCTTAACCATTACTAAATTAATGCAATGCATGACAAAATAAATTACCTTTTAACTCTAGCGTTCAAATATTTTGTACTTTGTTTCAAAATACGTATAGTCTATATCTTAGTTAATTATTGGATAGTGCTAAAAGTTTTTTAGCCGAACATATAAATAAATAAAGAAATAAACAAAAAGCTGGCGCCCATTAAAGGATCGGTAAGAAATAGGATATCCGAAGAAGATATTTAGAACAAAAAGGATATTCAGTGAAGCAATGCTTACATTGCTTTTCGCCGAGTGAGTGAGATTACCGGAGGCCCTAACCCTTCCCTCCCCCCCTTCCCCTATTCCCACCTTAAAGGCCGGCAACGCACTTGCGACTTGAGTTGCAGGTGTCCATGGGCGGCGGTAGTCATTTACCATCAGGTGACGTTTGCTCGTTTGCTCCCTATATCGTAAAAAAAAGATGGAGAAATCTCCAAATACTTTGGAGAATGATCTTCTGATGAATACCGTTACTAACTTGGTAACTGTTGTCATGTGCTTTTGGACCTAGGTAGTGATAAGTAGAAGAAAGTAGTGAAGAAGAAGTTCTCTCAAAATCACCTAGGATTTTATAAAACTAACCAAGAGCGAGATAAATGTGTATTTTATTACAAACTCTGCGTTTTGGAAGTGATGTAGTGTAACATTGTTAGATGAGGTTCAAGGGCGGCCCTAGGGCGGTGCGAGCGGTTCGGGCGCACCGGGTCGCCGAAATCAATAAAAAAGTAGGGGGTGTCCAAAATGTTTGAGGCCTATAAAAAAAAGATCATCAAATTCTTTTTACAGCAAACAACATTTTAATTATTTTTATCTAAAAAAAAAGGTCATCGAATTCTTTTTACGGCGAACAATGTAGGAAAACTAAAGTTTTAAATTTGTAGGGCGGGCGCACCACCTAAAAATGTAGCTAGGGCCGCCACTGATGAGGTTTAGTATGATTTGTGGTTAGACCATGAATATGCATGAAGAATGTCCTACTGAATCACGTGCCAATAAACTATTGTAGAACCTCGTATAAAGGTTCTCATTACTTTCCCTACTTACAGGTATAAATATAAAATGAAGATTCGTCGAGAATCGGACATTATTACATTCTGCCGACCCGTATTTGGTTAATATATAATAGTTACACACAGTTACACACAACACACAGTACCTTAATATACATCCTAGATATACATACGTATTAAATTTAATACTTGTTACTCTTTCACGTAAAATCCACTGAACCGATTGCGATGAATTTTGATGAACTTTGGTATAGAGATAGACGGCACATTGGAGAAGGACAGGCTGCTTTTTCTCCCAATAATAAATCTTACGGAGATGAAATAGGGGATGAAAGTTTGTATGGGAGACAACCATTTTTCACGGATATAAAAGAATTTTTTTAGGGATATAAAAATTCGTGATATCAATACCTAATAAATAAAGAACGTTTCTGCGTTTTTGAACAATCAAGGTAAAATAAAGGATTATTTAATTTTTTTTAAGTACTGACCCAAAGTACCAATTTTACATCGACGAAGTCGCAAGCATCGGCTAGTGATATTATAAATGCGAATGTGAGTTTGTTTATTTTTGCTTTAACGCCTTATCTACTCAATCGATCATCACGAAATTTTGCATACGCGTTTCCGGATAGAAAAATTAATTAATTAAATTCTAAAAAAAAAAAACTTAAATTAATTAAATATCTAGATGAATAGCAGCTTATTTATCTAATCGTTATGAATATTAAGTATTATAAATCTTCATTTATTGCATACTAGCCGTTCCCGCAGTTTCACCTGCGTTAATAATCACTCCTCCGCTCTTAAGGGTTGTAGCATGATTTTACATAGCATATACATATTATACCTTATAGAGTATTAATTGAGGAAAGCTCAATTAATACTCTATCGCATACAAAAAATATTTATACATATCTGATTGATAGTTCAGAGATTATCGGTTTAAACGAACAGACAAACATAAAAACCCTTCAGCTTTATTGTATTAGTACAGATTAAAGTGATAAACAACCTAATGTTGTAGGACTTTTGTAAATCTGGTAATTTGAAATGCTAATGAACTACTTATAAATATTTAAATATAATATGTGTAATTAATCTAACTAGCTAAATAAATCTAAAATTTTCTGATGGAGTTCTTTTATATTTGACAATGGAATTGTCAGAAATTTAACACGGTAACACCATAGGTAAAGTATAAGTGTTCCGAATATAGGCAGAAATGTGATGCAATTATCTCTTTAGTCGTAATGCTAAATGTTCTTTGTAGCTATGTAGAAAAAATATTGAAGAGGCTGGAAAATGTTTAGTAACAGTCTGGTAGCCGCATTGACAACACTACTCTACTCACCTCTAAATTTTTAGCACTGGACAAAGCTAAGGAGGTGACATGATCGATGATCTCGACAGGGTTATTGTTCAAGTATAATCTCGTCAGATTCGGCGTATATTGGAACAGGTATCGGTCCAGCGAATGGATGTCATTATAAGCGAGATTTAGTGTTTCCAAAGCAATGGTGGCGTATGTCCCATCTATGTAGCGTCCCTGGAATATCTCGCTTCTCAACACATCACCTGCAAATAGTTTTGTGTTATAAGACATTCAATAATTAGGATAAGAAGATATTGTATACGAAAAGAGCAATAACTTAGAGTTTGTATGTATTAGAAGTGTTTATCGCGTCGATTGTGTACTATGTGGGGTTGGAACCTCCTGATCTCATCTGTAAGTAAATTTTTATTCGGGAATCTTATTCAATTAACTTATATGAATATTTCGTCCAAATACCATACCGTGAAAATGTGTACTACATTAGATACATTAGAACCTTTTCCGTAGTGAAAGTTGTCGCACAATTATTTCAGTAGTCGTTACGTCTTAACAGAAACAAGAGCTATAAAAATAGGCTTCTATTCTACATAAGCACCTCGGTGACCCAGAATCTCTCAAATGACTCATTGTAACAGAATAAACAAACTTGGCGCTGCCACCTTATCTTTAGAGGATATCGTAAGAAATAAATATAATATTTCCCGGCGCTAAAAATCATTCTAAATGTTGACTGTAGAGAGTTTATTACAATTGGACAATTACTTAATTAAGAAATGATTGAATTACACCATATTTAAAGCTACTAAATTATAACACGCATCCAAAATGACATTTTATTTTCCAATGAGTGTAATCCTCCATCAGGATACTTCTAGAGATTATGTATGTTGTTAGCATATTTATGTTTTTATGCGCGTCATATAACTGAAAATATTTTGTGTTTTTTTTACAAGTTCTCATTTGCACTTACTCTCGCAAAGATAACAGTTGTGGTTTTTATCACTGTAACTTTTTACTTTCTTTGCACATTTTGTGTTACTGCTATCAGAAAACTTGTTTATCTCTTCAAGGGCGTGTCAAAAATTGAAATTCCATTTGTCGGTTCAACATAAGGAAATTTGAAATCAGAAGATTGTCTTCCAAAACTATAATTACGGATCGTTGAACCGAGGCTTTTAATTGAGATCATTGTCGTTTGTTTAGCTATTCATTCTTCACAACACTTGATTTTTTGTGTTACTAATCAAATTATCTTCGCCCTAACATTTTATTTATCTAGTTATCTCTTTATTGTACACCTTTTGAGTAAAATACAAAACAAACATGTTAAACAAGTTAATGATTTAAAAAATGGCACCATAAAACCTCCAGATTGAATTTTTGTCAAATTTTTTATAGCCAATGTCACTAGGGAGGATGTAAAGATTCTAAGGATAACCCCGGGTGTTAAACAGGCAAAACAAGAAATGCCGGCGTATCATGATATGCCCAAATAGATCTCGATCGATCCAGTTCAATTATTGGTCCACGACATTATCCTCTATATCTGTATAAAAAAAATTCTAATATAAAAATTTCGTGTCACGTTTGTTTGCGACGAACTCCTAAACTAATGAACCGATTTTAATGAAATTTTGCACAGTGTGTGCAAGTTGTGTGTGGTAGGATAGTTTTTATCTCAATTTATGGTCAGAATATTTTTTTATTAAACCACAGCAACCTGGCTGATCTTTAACCATTCCGTTAAAGATCAGCTTCTGAACAGACAGTCTAATGTAGGTAGGCACTATTGAACGAAACAGATTAAATAAAACCCATATATCGACTTAAGTTTATTGTGGTGTTTGTTTACGACATTTTTGTGAATCAAAATGCTTCACCATCGTTCTTCGAAACTGTATTAATAAATGTACCGCACCCTATGACTAATATTAGGTATGAGTATGAAAGACGTTCACTATACTCATATAATCAATTTATTATCATAGCTTACCAAATTTATCTAGCGAACTGATTTAAATGAATATCATGTATAATATGTATCTTACATCACTAATTATTTATTAGAAGGTAGAAATAATCTAATACGTTCACTTTTATAAAATTTTCTGTTTACACATTTTATAAAAAAAAAATATATATACTTGAAAACGTTAGATTACTTTTAGATTAGAGCTGTGATATTTTAAATTATGAGATTCATAAGATTAAATTAACTGGTGATTGTTTCACATTTGTAACTAACTAAAGTAATAAGAAATTTTATCGGAAACCACTCCGCGAAATCGTCGTTAATTTTTATCGCTACATTGAGACCGGTTCTGAGAGATTTAATGAACAACAACAACTTGATTTGTATAGAATAGTACTAGAGTACTACTATCGTCGGCACATGTGATTTTGGACTTTTAAGGTCATCACCCACTATAGCGTCACGGTAACGGCACGGCTCCAACCCAGCAATAAACTATTATTTATATATTATATTACGCGCTTACTGCCCGCCGTCGGCCTTTTCATATTGACATTATGAAATATTTTATACAGCCACGTTTTAATGCTCAGATTTGAATGACAATTTAATTGCTGGGGTGGAGCCGTGACGGTATAGTGTGTGATGAGCTTTACTCTTCATTCAAGAGACGGGTGGAATCTACTCAAATCTCCTTAATTTTTGTACATAAAATACTGGTAACTTATGTAAACCTTTGGTATAGGCATCTCAACTTTGATTATATACATGATAATCAAAGCATCTCACATATTAAGCACTACGGTGTGTATTCTAGAAAATTTTTAGTTTTCACAT
This sequence comes from Euplagia quadripunctaria, assembly GCA_963859945.1. NCBI lineage: Eukaryota > Metazoa > Arthropoda > Insecta > Lepidoptera > Erebidae > Euplagia > Euplagia quadripunctaria. Next base: position 7,454,831 of record OY982568.1, read on the forward strand.
TCATATGTCAATATGGAAAGTTACTCTTTTTTTCCGATTCAGACTATCGTCAGACGGAACACTATATGTATATACATCATCGGATAAGGAAATCGGACGCGCTGATGGTGACTATTTTAACCAAACGTCACCAGTCCGCTGTTTTTGTAGTGACTCAAATTATTACATGGATCGTAAATAAATTGATTTGATATATGATGCACTAAGTTACTAGCATACTTAGATCCTTGCTACCATTTCAACTCGGTCAACAGTCATTGATCATTTTCATTATAAGATTTCTGTTACGCATGCTGTAGTAGGTACTCGTATATGGGGAACTAATTACAGTAGTAGTAGGAGACAGTATGAGTATTGCTGTATGAATCCTGCATTTTTCGCAGTTGCTCTGTGAGAGTTGCACGAGACGTACCTATATTGTGACCATATTATTATATAGATTTTTTTTATGGTATAGGGAGCAAACGAGCAGACGGGTCGCCTGATGGTAAATTACTACCCCCGCCCATGGGCACCTGCAACTCATGAGTAACAAGTGTGTTGCCGGCCTTTAAGGTGTGAGTAGGGGAATAGGGGGGAGGGGGGAAGGGTTAGGGCCTCCGGTAACCTCACTCACTCGGCGTAAAGCAATGTAAGCATTGCTTCACTGCCGGTTTTCTGTGAGGCCGTGGTATCACTTCGGTCGAGCTGACCCATACGTGCCGAAACATGGCTCTTCCACATGTGACAATAGCAACACGCCCCGGCTTCTTCAACAATCATCATCATATTTCAACTAATTTACACAAAACCTTAACAAATTAAATACCTAAACCTTCCTCACGAATCACTCTATCTGAAAACCGCATGAAAATTCATTTGGTATTTTTTGAGTTGATTACGAATATACAGACAGATGCGGCGGGGGACTTCTTTTTAACCGACGAAAAAAAAGGAGGTTCTCATTTCGACCGTATATATATATATATACTTTTTTTTTTGTTTAGGTTTGTTCAGCCCTCTCTCCGTTATTTATGAACCGATTTTGATTATTCTTTTTTTGTTAGATAGGGTATACCTCAAGGGTGGTCCCATGTCAAGGAAGTGAGGATCTGATGATGGGGATAAAATTGAGAGAAACCTTCGAAAATTGTAGGAACGAATAGTGTTTCTGTTTACTTTTCATTACTTTATCAGGTATTTGCGTTCAGAAATCATCATCTCATGTAGCTGAGCTGATGATGAAAAAAAATCATCAAATAAAAATCTTTTCAACAAAAAATTAAACCGACGAAACGAACTAAAAAGCGAAAAATAAATAACTATAAAATTTTCATAATCTAATTTTGAGTCGGCGCTAAATAATAAAATGATTAATTATATCTACGTACAGTTGGTTGTTTGGCGCCGATTTTTATTAGAATATGTAGTCATGTACATGTCTGACATGTACCTATTATCGACATTGTGCCTTTATTTTATTGGTTTTAGCAGTTCTGAATAACTAATCTAAGTAGGGCAACTTTTTCAAGTCAACTCGTGTCTTATCAATGTGAGTCTTGTTTTTATTCTGATGAAAAGTCTAGTAGATAATAGATAGATATAGACGTTGATATAATATTATGTAATGTCGTAGTAGTTCTTAATGATACACAAGCAAAGTGAGGATAGAAATAAATACATAATTCTGAATATATTATAATAGTCAACAATCTTTTGTTTTTATTTCTTTCGCAAACTTTTTTCCAACACGTAATCGAAAAACGCTATCTCATATCACTATCAACATTTGAAACAGTACAGAAATGCCCAACGGTGTCATGTTTGTCATTTTGAATACGATATTAATAGTCGTGCTGTTCTTGTGGATGTCTACATAAATATCTGACCTACATGTGTTTTCTGATCAATAATCTCATGTTGTATCATATTTATTGCAGTGATGAAGTACGGATAGAAGACTTAAAGGTTAATAATGATTAGCGAGAATAGTTTACACGCGTTATATGTAGTTTTATCTGTTTCGGGTTATAAATTATATTATTTGTCACGAATTACGGTTACATACGGTTCAAACTGAGGTGATGACTAAGTCAATAAATGTGATTTCTCCTCTTGTCTACGTAATATTGTTATCTACATGACAAGCATACTGAGTAGTGATTACATTCGCTTAAGTCTATATAACACTATATTTATTGAGTATTAGATTTCTCTAGAGTTATTATTCTATAAAGAAGTGTTCTACTTATTTACTTACTAGCAGCGCCCCGCGGTTTCACCCGCGTAAATCCCGATCCCGTGGGAATATTGTTATAAAAAGTAACCTATGCGTTAATCCAGGTCTCCAGCTATCTACATGCCAAGGTTCATCGCAATCGGTTCAGTGGTTTTTGCGTGAAAGAGTAACAAACATCCATCCATCCATCCATCCAAACTTTCACATTTATAATATTAGAAGGACTACTAGCGGTAGCAGTCAGACTTGTAGACGTACTAGTAACGATTTACAAAACATTTTAAGATTATAAATGATACTTATTTTATTTTAGTTAATAATAACACCAGGAAAACTCTGTACAATAACTAGGCAGTTTAGTATGATGAAGTAGTACTTACCAGTAATGTTGTTGTTGCTCAAGTCCAAATACACCAGAGACTCAATGTTACTGAAAGCATCATTCTCTATGTCCACAATCTCGTTACATTTAAAAATGATGGCTACTCTCGTGCCCGGCACCGGAGGCAATTGCGACAAGTTTGTTATCGAATTGTTGAAAAATGTTATCAAGACATGCCCATCTGGAAAGTAGGGAGATTACTATTTAGTGCTAATCTGTTTTCTATATTTGAAATACAAAAGATTTGCAAATATTTTGTATTGTAAATTCGATATTCTGGAAAAAATTCGTATCGTAAAAGTGCATTAATAAGTTATTAATATTCCTAAAATTAGGTATTATCGGAAAATCTAATCCACTTACCTGGAAAATAAACTACTAATGTAAAAGTATTATTAGTATGATGTATAAAAATATATGTTCATATCTTGTACATTTTACCGTCAAAAATTTATAAAATACAAACAATCGATCACATCGTTGATCACAAGATCGTTATTCATCATGGTTATTTCAAAGATGTTTTAGAACACAAACTTAAACCTAGGTGATAAGCAGTCGATATTTGTTTTGTTTACGTCATACTTTTGCACGATAGTGCAGTACGATAAATGAGCTCTGTTTTCGACGGCGTTACCTTTGTCTATACTGCTTATACGTTCCGGCCAATCATCTGGAACCTCATCGATATTACGCCGTGAACAGTTCAATGTAACACTGTTAGGATCTTGAATTGAAATAACACACGGAGCACTCTCTACGTCGTGTTCTTGAGCGCGGTTCAATGAAACTAGGACGCATAATATCATTAACACCTACAACAAAGAAACACACCATTACTTATATTAGCTTTAAAGTACACAAGTAATCTTCGTCTGAATAACTCGGTCATCACGGTCACTCACGTTATTTTTCGCTTGGAAGTACATTTTTATTAGAATCTATTAAGGATACTGACTACCTTAGGCTAGAAATATATTTTTATCTTATCAGTGGGGAGCCGTGATATCACAAGTGACAAGAAATAAGTGAGCGCCTCATTGGTCGATGTTGATTTGTGTTATCATCTGATTAATATGAATAACGAACGCTACTCATACATTGTCTTTTACTTTTAGGAAATTCTGAACATAGCGGCGGCAAAATTAGAAGAAATTATCAAGCCACTGAATGATAGCGAGTTCGAGCATGACGCGAAAAATAAATATGCTGAAATTGGCTCTCCGGACTCTACAGAGGAGATGAAGAATTTAGAGAGTCGGCAGGCGGCGGTCACACTACTACAGATAAAAAATTACGATCCAAGTAAATATGCAATCAAAACAGAAGACGATCCTCATATAATGTTTAACAGTGTGCCGAGTCTACCGCCCTCGGATAGAGCGAGAGAGGTAATGCACTGCAATACTGTCATTGATATTATAAGTAAAGCGGTAGCGGTGGCACAGCGGGAAAACGAGGAATCTCAGAAATTTCCACCGAATTACACGAGTGTAATCGACAGGACACAAGCAGGCGGTACCGCTGACGTCTATCCACACGATTACACGGAAGATCAGTACAACACTTACAGCGGAACACAGAACGCGCCGAGTCCGTGCAGTAACGAAGATCATGATAACAAAGAAATGGATCTCTCACTGTACAGCTCAGTTAAAAATGAGCCAGCTGAACAAAACGAACAACAAGAACACACAAACGCATATTTCCACAGCGCACTGACACGCAACAAGTCTACAAACTTTGTGGATGAGTACAAGCAACACGTTTTTGGTGGGGGTGAATACAAGCAACACGCTTTTGGTAGGTCGACCAGTAAGATGAAAACGTCAATAAAGGAAAATTCCTCTGTTTATGAGGAGTGTAGTCAAAGCAGTAGTGGGTCGGATCCTGATAGGCTACAGATGGATATATCTCAAATGTCACAGGTAAACATTTTTGTATGATACCTATAGATAGACTATAAACAACATATTAGTCAACACGTTACGTCACCAACAAGATAGGCACCGCTGCTCAATAGAATCGAGCAAGGTTATTTGTTACTAATACATTAGCTGAAAAACATGGACCTTATCTATACTACTTATGTTATAGGACGACCCTGAGGAGACGCAGTCAGCCCGATCAGCGCTATCGTCTCCACAACCACCTCAAGAGCATGAACAGGATAAGGAATCGCTCTGGCAAGCTCTTCATAGACAAAATGGTAAATATTTTATTTTCTACACATTTTAGTCACACACATCTCTCTCTCTCACACACACACACACACACACACACCCACACATGCATGTGCATTAGGGTGGAGTATCAATTTTTTTATTTTATTTTCAACCTTGCATCTAATAGTTTTAGAACGCTGCATAGCAATCTAAATTACATTTATAAAAAATAATAGAACCTACGCTTAGCCCTCTATTGCCACACGGAAAACGGCACTGATCTCCTGCGTCCCTGTCAAACATGTCTGTTTCACTGAAGGAAACTGAAATAGTACTGAGTAAATGTAGCCTCACCAAACTCTCCAAGATAATTAATTAAACTTACAGCAACTATTTTAATTTGAAAAGATTTTGCTTTTGTGGTTGTATATGAAAAGGAGAGTTAATTTAAAGAACGCTGAATGACATTCTGATGTTAAAAAGATTATATTATTAATACAGTTTTGGAAAGATTTTTTTTTAACACATCTGCAATGCTATACGATAACTGACTATATAAAAAAGAATTGAGTTGAAGGCGAATAATTGCAAGAAGAAAAAATCCAAAACCTGAACTACCAATATATATATATATATATATATACTTTTTTAAGCTTCTATGTTAAACTTTGAGGCCAATGAGTATATTGATATGATTGTATGCATTGAGTTATAAGTTACAAGTCTTCCAATGCTAAAGGGTATCAGTTACAAGACCTGGTTGCAACAAACTCTCACATTATGATAGAGCTGCAAGCATGTGTAGAAGCAGTAGGGCGATATCTAAAGATGGTCAGTGAAGAATCTCTTACTGTGGCTGGTAAAAGCCAGAGATGGATTTATTGGTTTTAGAGTTAATCGCGAGCAATTATGGCATATTTTGTAAGGAAAATGAGTTTATTAAGTACACAAAAATACATTGAATAATTTACGGAATTTCTAACGATTTTGTAATTTTTTATTATAATTATGTGAAAATTCTTGTTTTCCTAAAAAAAGATTTTATGCTAAAAATTTTGTTTTATTATTACGCTTAAATATAATAGAGATTCGATTTTTATAACGTTCTGTACAAGTTTAAAGGTATCCCAATTTTATAGATTTTTTTTATCTTTGAGCTCAGGTGGGCTAAAAATATGTCAAAAAAATAAACAAAAATATAATAAAATAATTTGCATATATTTAGTCAAATGCAATTTTTTTTTCCCAACCTGTACACAATGGTAGGAGACATTGTCCATTACCACCACTGAATTAGGAGCTAGTTTATTTTTCAATTTGTGACTAAACCAGTTATAAAAATTTGTGGCATTCATATCGCCATGGTAATCCTCGCATTTCGCATCTGATTTGAAAATTGGTAAGCCACCGTTAACTAATCCGTCTCGGCTACCACCATTAACAATCACCAAGCGACGCCCTTTGCCAATATCAGCATAAATTCCGGGCTCAGATTCGGATTTCCAACACATATTGAAGCTGTGTGTGTGTGTGGGTGGTAACGTAGGTTTCGTCCAGAAAATATATGTTTCGTTTTTCATTTCTAAATTTCCGTATAGTTCTTAATACTGAGCATCTCAATTAAAATGTGTCTCTTAGGTTTACATTTTTTAAATAAATATCCCATCTTGTGTAAAAGCTGTCGTAAATAGGTATAACTGCAGTTCACGATGCCATCTTCTTTTAAAACTGCAAGCAACTTACGAATACTTCGTTTTTTTTTTATCAACAGTATAAAACTGATGAATTTTTCTTCGTATTACTCCCAATCATCAATGTGGTTTCCGTGGAGATGAAAATTTTGCAATTTACGATGTTTTTGCAGACTTGAATTTCCTTCAAAAATTCACTTTACGGTGCGGGCTGACAACCCTGTAGTCTCTGCTACTAATTTATTAATGTTCATATCATATTTGTGTCTCATACTTTCATTGTCGCCCTGTCGTCTGAGAAAAAACTGTGTTCATTGTAAATAACATTTTTCACTTGTCCTGGTATTGGCGGACCCATCTTAGGCTATTTATCTCATGTGTGCTTGAAACTTGCTTGAACAAACTGAACTGAATCGTGTAACCGTCGTTTGCTTGACGTTTTTCTACTTCCCCCGCCCTGCCGCTCACATACCTCAGCAGGTGAGTAGCACTTGCGCACACACTATAGCATATTTAGATAATTATACATTATGTCAAAACAAATGAATTTCGTTATATGGGCTTAATTAATTAATGTTTTTATAATGGATATGCTTATAAATGACACTTTACACAATATATTATTTACTATTTATTTGCGCTCCGTGGTTTCACCCGCGTAAGAGTCCTGATCCCGTGAGAATATCGGGATAAAAAGTAGCCTATGTGTTAAACCAGGTCTCCAGCTATCTACATACAAGTTTCATTGCAATCGGTTCAGTAGTTTTTGCGTGAAAGAATAACAAAGATCTATACATTCACACATCCATACATCCTCACAAACTTTCACGTTTATAAAATTAGTAGGATGTCACTATTATACAAGATTTACATTTTGTTTGTTAAAATTTTACGTTGAGTATTTTTTCATAACATAGTTTTTTAAGGAGTTAGGTCACATCAAAGTACTACTCGATTCTATAGGTGACCGTGGTTAATCAGCATTACTGATGTAGTGCTGCTGGTCTCTAAGGTTGCCAGAGCAAAAAAAAGACAAATATTGAACATGAGTTATCTGGGATATTTTTAATTTTGGAATATCTAAAAGGCATGACACGTCTGATTTTAGTAGAAAATTTACTCAATTTACTTTAGAAGTCAGTCAGTCAAAATTAATAACATGTGTGTATTCTTCTTTACGACAATATCTATGAATATAAATTATTTGTACACAGGTCGCAGCGGCGAAGCAACACAACTGCTACGGCGGTTAATCAACAGCAAGCAGCTAGGGATGACCGTGTCGCCATTGCGAACGCCTGCCTCACCACTATCCTCCACGTTACAACAACCGATCAATGGCTCTGTCTCCCCGGTACGTGCAAGAGCAAATCATGGAAAATAGTCATCATCTTGTGCTTTCCCAAATTTATTTTCCTTGAAAGAGGATATGCTTAGAAAGAGAGTAAGCGGTGAAGGGACGAATGTCGAATGATAGAGAGACGACTTGCTAAACCAGAAGATGATTCTTACGAAACTTCATACTGGCAAACTCGAGCTAGGAGCTTTTTATGGGGGTTGAAAAGACTGAAAATAAGATTAATGTATATATATAATAATAAAAACAAAAAAAAGCAGCAAACAAAATACACTACATATTAATACGTCTATGATACTACTCATTTATAAGAACGAGGAAATATATTTATACCCGTTCCGCATTATAGTACAATTTTATTATCACAAGTTTGTGCACAGCAGAACGTAATGTAAGTCAAATATTGGTCACGTGGAAGTGTATTCAAATGAATTATAACTGATTCATTTTAAAAATTATGTGATGTGTAGAGTTTTCATTACTTGTTTAAACAGCAATGAAATTACATGAATAGGTGACAATTAGTTTACTAGAAAAAAAAAGAAAGAAAAAGCATTTATTTCGGCAAGACGAGACAATCTTAAATATTACACAGACAATCTTATACAAGGAGAAAAATAATACATAACATATCACTACATATTATAAAACAAAGTCCCCCGCTGCGTCTGTCTGTCTGTCTGTTCGCGATAAACTATAAAAGTACTAAACGGATTTTCGTGCGGTTTTCACCAATAGACATAGTGATTCATGAGAAAGGTTTAGGAGGTATAATTTGTTAAGGTTTTGTGTAAATTGGTTAAAATATGATGATTGTTGAAGATGTCTCTATTAATCGTGCGAAGCCGGGGCGTTTTGCTAGTAAAAAATGTAAATAACATTAAGAGAGGATGTCTCGCGACGGCACCGAAAGGGGATCCAGTTCAGCATTGCCTGGTACGGATAGGCACCAGAGCGCTATTTTTCAACTGGACCCCAATGGCGTGCAGGAACGTGACCAGGACCAGTACATTTAAATTACAATTTAAATAGTTACATGTCATTTGAAACTTATGCATATTTATATTCAGTTATAAATAGTGCATCTTAATACATACATTATTCTTAAAGTATTATATTAATCAGTATGAATTATGACTTTGTAATTCATCAAGCAGTCTGTAGGCACATTTATAAAAACTTTAGGGTCCTGAAATACGTCGGACGGTCGTCGGTCAAACGGGGTAAAGCAAGAATGAGCTAAAAATAACTTACGGAATAACGAGTAAAGCGAGTGTAAAATATTAGTTACTAACGTTAAGCATATCACTTATTGTAAAGTTCATAACACTTAAAGTAAATTATTTGTTTTATAGACAGCACAGAAATCTTTTGCCACAGAACAAGAGCGAAACAACACTGACGAAGACGAGGTCTTGAGACGCGAATAATGATTATTATTTAAATATAGGACATGACAGCATGAATTTATCTCCTTATTGTCAATTCAGATATTATGGTAATTTTGTCTTACGGCCAGGTTTTCCTCAACTTCACACACTGCACACTATTTGTCTCGACATAATTTCTTTTTTGCCTCCCTCGGTACGGGCATTGCATATCGTTACCAAGGTAATGGGTAATGGTAATGGGTATTAAAAGATCGAGACACTTAATTATTTTTATTACTAAAGTCTTTATACAAAGAATATCTAAAATGAATTTTGCCTAAAATATGGTTGATTTTCGATAATACTGAATAATTATTCCCAATGTGTGTGTACTAAATCTGATTGTTTAATATGCTATTCATGATTTTACGTACGTACCATTTTTAAACAAGCAGCTAGCAGCTATGTACCAAAAGTTTCGACCTGCATAACACCTATAATTAATTACTTTCTTTACATTCGATTGCAAACTCCAGACTTCAAGATTAGACAGTACAGCCCCAAAAACCAAACGCCCTGATATATGAATTTGATATGAAATTTTATCATCGATTATCATATTGTTAATGTATTATTTCGTTAACAGAATAGCGAGTGGCAGGGCTCAGGACGCGGTGCGAACGTGGCGGGTACGGGACGAAGAAAACAAAGTTTCCCTGCGCGAGCCCAAACTATCGCCTCTTTAGATCCGCCTCTAACCAACCCGCAATGGCCGCAAACTGCCTCCGAAAATGTAAGTCTAATGTATATTGTACCTATTTAAAGGGAGCTAAATCTTTTCTTACTTCTGCTTCTCTCTTGGTTCTGACGAACATTGAATTAACAACTGTTGAAGTCTATACAGGATGTATTTAAAAAGGAAAACTTACTTAAATCACTAAAAGGGCATGGCTCTAGCATGCAGTTACAATACGAATTTTTGAAAAAGAAACTAAATGTGTACAAGTTATGACCGTCTGATTTTTCAGGTATTATTACCTCCGTTTCTTATAAAAGTAGGTGGGACGTGTAAAGTTAAAGATTTTAAATCGCACAAATTTTTTTACTATTTTATTATATTCACTCAGTTTATTAGAAAATCCATAAAAACTAACTTAAAAAGATTTGGAAGTTAGTTTTTATGGGTTTTGCTTAGTAACGGAATGAAAACTGTGAAGAAAATTCTTAGCACGTACCCCTTTTTAAGCAAATTTCCGGACGGAGGAACGTTAAATTTAAAATACAAGTTCATATGTCGAAGAAGTGCAGAAAGCTAACATTTATAAACAACTAGCTACTAGCCGTGACTTCGTTGGCTTGGAAATTAAAATGTATCCCACGGGGACCTCTTTACTCAATTTTGGCAATTTTGGCTTTCTACTCTTGGCAAAAGCGCATTGGTGACTTTTATAAGACCACTTTTTGCTAGTTGGGGAGTCTCCCCTAGAATTGGAAGGGTATAGTTGGTGGATTTTGAGTCAACATGGGTTAATTTCCGTGCACACGTGCGTTTAGGCGTTTCTGCTACAGAAGACTTAGGTCCTGAAGTATAATGAGGCTGTTGCGTCTTTTCTTTACGTGAAGTCTTTCGCCAATTTGCTCTTTAGCATACACTTCCCGTAGCTGGATACAAATTCAGGTACCCTAAGGGGGGAAGTTGGTTTATAACCATTATATTAACCCTCGGCATGCCTGGTAGGGTCTCACAGACCCACACCTACACAGACTATGTTGTAGTTCATTAAAATTAAAATTTTGGGCGCAACCGCATTCAATAGCTGACCGTTATGTTTCGTTCTACACGCGGCACCCGCCACCTTGGTGTGGGACGTCCTCCCTTAGCAGAAAAACGTCCATAAAGCGTTCATGGGTCTCACAGACCCGACCAGGCATACGGCGTGACTTTTTTGTGTAAGTATTCATCAAAGTGTTTTTGTGTCATTTAAAGGTATTACGTCGAGTAATAATTTTTTTTGCACAATCAGGCCGTAATGTCACGATTGACAACTGGTTTACAACATAGACAAGCTAATTCGGTGTTATGACGTCACGAGAAATTCGAGGAGATGGCCATTTACTTTGATTTTCTGGATACTGCTGAACACTGCTGAAATAATTTCAAAAAATATTGAGATATTAAACAGTCCTGAAAACAAATGTTATCGTAGAAGTTTTTTTTTTAAACTTGGGCTTTGCACTGATTGAACCGCATCTACAGTCAAGAAAAAATAATACCCATCTACCTCTAAATCTTCGCAAACGAGTAGCAAGTTATGTGGATGTTGAAGTAGACATACCAGTAAAATAACAAATCCTGGTATAAGACGTAGATGTTTCCTATACCAAGTGAAGAAAGAACGTAAAACACAGTACATCTGTGAGACATGTAAGAGTCACCTATGTCTGGAGCATGCAATTTTTCTATATTCTGTATGCTACCAAACCAAAGGCCAAAAATATTGATGAAGGATAAGTAGACTGTTTTTTTTGTTATTAATTATAAGTTTATGAAAATGCCTTAAATTCCCAAGTCTTATTACGATTTTTAAGTGTTATAATTAATAATTGTGATACCAGAAACAAAATTCTTATTTTTTTGTTGTTAAAAACGTTAGTTGAGTGTAATTAGAAGTTTAAGTAATAAAAGCGGTTGTTTCTTATTTATATTTTGTATTTTCCTCTAATATACACCCCGAATATACTAATTCTTTTATTTTTATTCATATTGAACAAAATATTACATACAACATAGAGAATAGACAATCCGGGTCTCACAGACCCTACCAGGCATACGGTGTAACATTTTACCACCAGGCATGCCAAGGGTTATTACATGAAGAGATTTCTTTGTACCCCTTTTTAAGAAAATTAAGCGAACGTAGCAACGTGAATTTTGGAATATTTACAGTTGTAGAAAAGAAGTGCAGGAAGCTAAAATTAAAAAAAAATATGTCTTACAACTTTAAAATTTACGTGAAATCGGCTTAATGAAATTACAGGCGTCCGGTATATGTGATTACCTGTCATGGTAAGTAAGTCTATACAATGACAGCTCAAGTTATACTGGCCAATGAAAAAACCATGACCACCACGCGAGCTCTAGTATTTCTAATTCGTCAAATTTACGTGTGGTTACAAGCCGTTGCGGTCATGGTGTAGAAAAGTCAGAGCAGTAGATGAACAAATATACTGGACACGTGTAGCTTGATGTAGCCGTTCTCACATATTTTAAGTTTATAATGCATAATATCTATTTGTATAAAAATGAATCCCTACTTCCCCTGGTCACGCCATAACTTGAGAACGACTTATGCCGCGTTCCAATAAACAAGAAACGATTTGTTTTGCTTACGGACGGTAAAATTCTAAACCTTCCTCATTAATCACGCTGTCTATAGTGAAAACCGCATGAAAATCCGTTCATTAGTTTTTCAGTTTTTACGGCGGGGGACTTTGTTTTATAATATGTAGTGATGTAGTGATATCCTAGTTATAATAGCTATTATTAACTATTAAATTAATTTAATACCTGAATAATAAAACAAAAATAAAATTAAATAGCTATTGTATTGGCAAAAAGTGTACGGGGGCACATGTTCTGTTTTTAAAAAATACACGCACTCGTCGCATACATAGTTATTGATAGGTCACTGACATTAAAACTTATTATTTCAATAGTTTGCCACTTTTGTAGAATGATTGATGTATTTACTGTCTAAGACGTACGTCTCCAATGTCATCAATACGTAAGATAAGAATAGAAGATAATCTCGAGATAGTTTACACACAATATAATAAAGATCGTCGTAAACAAAATGACAAATGATGATATACTAAAGCGTCACATTTTCAAGATTAAATGTTAAGAAAAATATTAGAATAACAAATGTTCTGAGAAGTCTCGCTACAAATACTTGACGTTAAGACTGAAGATGTTTTAATCTAATTTATCTATTCATAATGTCGCGTTAATCAATCAGTTCACCACATTGTACCACGATACGCAGGCGCTAAACCTGTACTTTCTTGTTTTTCTTATCATTTTCGTTGAGTATGTTGTTATTCGTATGGTTTGTTATCACTATGTATTATTGTTAACAACAAGTACCCCGCAGATTCACCTGAAGATAATTATTCATATGTGACTACGTTGCTGGCGCTTTGCCTGAGAGTTGTGTAACGCGAAATCCATTTTAACCAATGGTTGTTAGATCCTCGTGCTTTGTAATCCCTCAGTAAGAATAAAGTATATTTTTCATGCCTAACTTGTGGTCACAGCAGGTTATCACACCAGTGTGACTATCAGGATTTTTTTTCTTGTTAGTCACTTCGCCACTAATACAACACCTTTCATTACATATTAATTAGTGCGGATGATTAACACCATACCTCTTGTGACCTCAAATATTATTTCTCTCCTGCACACAATTACCCGTACACGCAGATATACACAGTAGATAATGACCCATACACTACATGTTTAAACATACAAACAATGAAACGAAAAAAACTACAGCTTTATTATAAGTATTAAGTAGTACAAATATTGAGGGTTTCAATTAAAAAGCACCAATTCAACAATTAGCTTATCCGCGCCTGTAGTACATACCTTTTCTAACATTAAAGTTGTGCATTAGTACAGATTTTGTTATTTGTTTACACTTGGTTTTCTTTTTTTTAAAGCAGTCGGGATTTCTTTTTAATCATTTATTCTATTTTCACATCACTCTTACACGAGACACCAATGCTCCTATGCGAGTTACAAGACATTAGCTGACTAGACATCGTATATCCATGGAAATCCGGTTTTAAATTTACTTTATAGTAAAACCGTACTAAAAATAGAAAATAATCTTTGATTGTAAAAAGCATGGGTTGCTTGAAATCAAATATTACAAATAGGTAGGTAACTGTTTATAAAAGTAGAGTAATTGTAAAAATATAGTAAAAGCTGAATTGGCTACCTATTCGGCGGCGTAGACATCCTTTCCTTACTTTATTCAATTCTACACAACCTAAATTTTCCTTCATATTTGCGTGAGCGCTTCGAGCACTTCCCAGGAGCAATCCCTGTCGCTCCCCTTCGTCTCTTCTCCTTCGAACTCCTTCCCATACGTCTACTCGTTACGACAATTCTTTTAGTGTTTCTGCTGTCCGGTTGTGGAATGCCTTGCCGCTCTCAATACGCGTTAGCTCTTCTCTAAGCGTGTTCAAGCGGAGAACCAGGGATTATTTTCTCTTCCAACAATAAATCAGACTTATAATATGTATAAGTATATGTATGTATATATGTTTGTATGTATTTATATGTTTAATATATATTACTTTATAAATATGTGTAAATATAGGTATTTATATATCATAATGAGTATACGTGTCGGTAAACATGATATTTATTATATCCAAGTATTTATATTAATTGCTATTTCTAATTAGTTTAACGTACACATGGCTTCGCCTCTAACGTTCTCTACTATCCTCTATTCATTCCAAGGTTTACTGGAAGAAAACTTAGGTTTGGGTTAAGCTCGTCTTTGTACATACAATTTCCTTGATTTTAAGATATGTAATCTACTTGTAGTGTACAATAAAGAATAAATAAAAAGCACCTTTCACTTTTTTACAATCAAAAAGTATTATATTCTACTTTTAGTTAGCTTTTCTATTAAAGCTTATTTTTTTTTAATCTATAATTTTTCTATCCATTTCCTAGAGGTGAGCACAGAAAATTTCTGCCTAACTCACTCTGCTGGAGACAGCTTTAAACATAAATGTTTTAGTGATAAGCAGAGTTGTCAGAACTCCAGAAGGATTTCAATGAAAAGGGAAACAATTCATTTAAATAAATATTCTAATACAAGACATTATTATTTTATTCACAGCAGGAGCCACCGGAAGCGTCGTCAACGGGTGGAGCGACACGAGGCAGCGGGCCGGGCGGTCCCCGCGTCGAACTGTCGTGCAGTAACTGCGGAACGCACACGACCACGATATGGAGGCGCGACGCTCGCGGCGAGATGGTGTGCAACGCCTGCGGGCTGTACTTCAAGTTGCACGGCGTGCCGCGCCCCACTGCCATGAGGCGGGACACCATACACACGAGGCGTCGGCGGCCACGACACGACGCCAAACATAACAAAAGCAGTGAGTATCGTGTAATCCTAACTGCCGGTAGTAGAATGCTTGTCTAAGTAAAATTGATTTTGTGCTGCATCTACAGATAGCACATGTTTTCAGTCATCTGCCTTTAAAAGGAATTGAACGACTTGAGACGAGGACTTTTGAGAAACATTTAATCAATGAAGCTTAAAAAAATATTTTAAAAATACATACTTAAAGAAATTCGCATCCCTAAAATTAACAACAGTGTTAATTATACTGTTCGATGAGGGAACTAATTGAGGTCAAAAAGCATGAATTATAAGAAAAAGAGTCACGGAAATAAAGGGTTAGTACTGCCTTAGAACTGTGACTACATTAGAAGTTAGACCTGAGAGTCACCTGAGAGGCCAATGGTCAATGTAGTGGACTATTGTTTTATCTTGTGTTATTTACAGAAACATGTAGCATAGTTTCGATCTATAGTGATGGTCTTTCTGTTGTCCTATGTGTGTGTGAGTGCGTGTAAGCGTGTGTGCGTAAGTGCAAGCGTTGTTTTCGTACATTTTATACCGTAGTCCAATAGTAAAATATATATGATAATAATGGAAAAATAATTTTAGTATGTACATTGTTTCTATAGCATATAGTATTAATTATTATTCTTATGAAATGCAGCTCGGAAAACAGGCACATAATAGGTAAATAAAATACAATATTTTTTAAATTTTAATAAAATTACGATAGTTATGTAACTAGGTTAACAACAGTAACTGTCCGAATATATCAGATGTGAAACTGAAGTTATATACAGCCTGGAACTTCAGAAAAAGATTACTCGCTAGGGCTAAATACGATTTCATGAGTAGATATGACGAACTACCTACAAACTGGAAACCCTCTAGGAGTCGTGCGATCTGGTTGCTAGCGAAAGTTTTCAAGGGAATCTTTTGCCAGTCGCGCCCAAGACCTACAAAAAAACCACTGTGGTTCTCGATTTCTTTTCAAATACCATCCCTCCATTCACAGCCTGTGGGTCTAATAGTAAGTTATCCTGACTGCTAAGCCAGAGGTCGTGGGTTCGATTCCCAACCAGGACAAATAATTGTGCAATGAGCACGATGATTTGTTCTATGCCTATGTCTGGGTGTAATTTATGTGTAATATGTATTTAGTGATATATTTAAATATGTTTATCACTTTCAATTATTGAAAACGGATTTTATATACAATACCATTACGTAAATATAATTATTTTTGGGGTCTAAAAGTTAAAGTTGAATAAATAATATTTTTCATTAGTACTGTGAATCGTTCAGTTATGTCTGCGAAATAAGTTATTACCTGTAACATCAGAGTATAAAGAATAAAAATGTAATTCATGTTCTCCGCTAAATTTAGTTTAAGATTTTAAACATTACATCTCCTCCTTTCCTCTAGTGGTTGGGTTATGTAATTAACATTAGCAATTTATTCTTTTAGGTTCAATAATTTTATATAATATTTTTAAATTTAAGCACCATCGACAATCTTTTTATTAACGCCTACAATATAACGCATTAGTTAAATTCTGTTCCATGTGTGCGGACAGTGTGTGATAGAACGTAAATTGTTCTGACTAAGTAACGAGGGGTGACCAAATGTATGAAAATGTAATACAACGGATATGGTAAAAAATTACATTTATTTTTTAACGTACTTTTCTAACACGACTTGTTATATATATTTATATATATTTAGTTCATCTCTTTTCTAACCCTCAAGTTTCTTACCCCTGAGATGTTTTTTGAGCCGAAGAAATAAATGATTGGGTTTGGCCAGTTCAAAGCCTGCTCTCAAATGGCAGCCATTGCAATTCGTCTTTTTTTCTTTATAGCTTCTTGCTATTTTCTTATTTGGTCAACGTAGTCAGAG